>JARFJB010002243.1:247500-435000 GCA_036346205.1 Vesta saturnalis
CCAATGCATGGGACGAGCTCATTCAACTTTGAAACTTAAATATCGCATTTTCGGCAAAAATTGAAGAGATAGGTATTTTCAAAATGTAGCCCGGGAGCTCCTACACCACATCGATTTTAGTCGAAGTACTTCTCTTGATATCGAATCCTGCGTTGAGAGTGGGCCACCCGGTATACGATTACAATGGTTATACACGCGTCACAGCTCCATGCGTTCGTCGTTCACATTACTGATCAATTCTGACGACGAAGTAACGAACATTAGGATAGAAATCCACTCTTTGTTACCCAAAGCTATTTTGAGGAGTTTATCGAACAGAAAAAAGACATGCCCATTGTAATTTTCAGTATCAATGTTTCAAACCTTTTTACCACTTCCAGCCGCCATTTATAGAAATTCACGTCCTTCAATATTGCACAGTTTTACTGTTGCGACAGCCATCCGCTAATTAGAATCAGTTGGTTCCAACTTGTCTGGTATCTGTATCACTTTACATAATAAAAAAGTGCAAAGTGCAATTACTTTGTTTTTTGAAAAAGAAAATTTAAAATAATTTCGGATGTTAGTTTGTAGAAAAAAATGTTGATTCTAACTCATGCGGCAATACACTTTCCGACACCCGAACTCCACTCACACTGGGTACGGGAGTCACATACGCAAAAATGACTCTTTCCTCAGATGACAAATGTATAGTTTGTGAAAATAATTCTGTTTCTGAGGTTCAAACCCTAACAGCAGTCTTTTATTCCACGAGGAAAATGCAAACTTATTTACAATAAAACAGATAAACATTTTAAACAGATTGCAGAAGACGAAGAAATTAGAATTGGAGCAATATAATTTTTTGTAGATTAAAAAAAAAGACATTCTTCAAATATAAATTAACATAATTACAAAAACCCAAGCCAACAGCGTAATTAGTAACTGCATACTGTGTAATAAAAATTCTTGAAGGTCATAAGCTTAATGAGGTGTCTAATGAAGAATTTAAAAAATGTAGCAAGTTCCGCTTTCACTTTCGTTTGAGATTAATTTTTTTTTTCTGTTGCAGATTAATATGGCCAGACAACTTTTATTTTTGTTTGGAACGTTGCTGTTCACCGTGTGCGCTTATGACGTAAGTAATAACTTTCTTCTCTTCCACATTTCACTGTTTGTTATAGTAAACCTACCGGTTTTGCAATGTACATACGCAGATATAACAAGTAGGTTATTGTGTTAATGGTTCTGATCTAGATTCAGTTATGTAGTGTTACAAACATGTTGTAACCATGGGTGGGTGCACGCCCATTAACGCTCTTTGTTTTGCTTAAAACATCATCGTAAAACCATTTCATTTGTAGCGTCATGGATAAAAGTATAGAGGCTAAATTTTGTTTTTTAAATTCCTTAGTATGCGTGTTAACAAGTTTGATGAATGAATAATACGTATTTACAAATTATAGTAATTGAAATTGCGTATACATTTCTAAATGGTTTAAGTGAATAAACTCATTTGGTAAACTAGTTAAATTTTGCACGTTTCTTTATTACGACTTTGATAAACAATTCCGATTTGTATTTTACTTTTATTTGTAATTTAATCTAACCTACAAATTAGGTACACTGTATTATACATGTTAGTAAATAATATAATTTTTCTCACTACAAGGTGATACGAGACTCTTGAACTTCTGTACTAAGAAACGCTACAAAAATGCAGTTGACGGCGTAGGAAAATTTTGTAAATTATTTTTGAATAATTCATTAGTAGGAAATTCCTCAAATCCAATATATTCCTTTTTATTTGCGCAAATACCGTTTAACTAGTCAAACAACAATTTGGTAATGTTTTGCTACAGCATCTTTGTGATTGACTAACCAATTTCCATCAAAACAGCAAAATTCCGTAATCTTCCTAAATACCAAAGGATGTTATTTTGATATTATACAGCGACTTTAGTAATATTCTTGTATGCAATGCAATCTGCATTGTATGTATCAAATTTCGAATTAATTATTTCAGAAGTGGTGTTGAGAAATATAAAACCAGTTTTACTGTTAAACCGTATTTAATTTTTTATAAATAAGAATTATGCTGTAACAACTTTCATTTAGTTACCTGCAGAGTGTACGATTCATACCTCAAGTTTCTATAATTTTATTATTTTTTGGAAATACTTATGTATTATTTATTTGTTTAATTATTATTTTCATATTTATAATTGCATATTTATGGTTTAAGCTGTGTAATTTTGGTTTTATTGTTACTTATATGGTAACCACTTTCGATTTCTTGCAAAATATTTCTATATAGCCAAATTTCTTAAAGTTATGTTAATTATTGTCAATTGTTTTAAATAATTTATAAATTTTTAATTATTGCAGTTTTCTATAAAATATTACATCTCAACTTTTGTTCATAACATCTATAAATTTTAAAAGAAGTTGTCAACGTTTGTTTTAGAGATTTACGTAACTCGGAATATACGGATCTTGAAATATTCGTGGTACGTTAAAGTTTCTAGTCATGCAAGTTTTTCAAATTATTTTCAACATTCCAGATTGAAGACAAGATGGAAGTAATTATAATTACAGATCACTTAGAACAGTAAGTTAATTAATTGTTTAAGTAATGTGTTGTTCGTATACACTAGTAATCAGCAATTGTGATGAGTTAGTTTTTTCCAAAAACTACCTTAGAAGCAATCGTTTTCGTCTTTAAAAAGAGCAATGAAAATAGGATTTTCTTCTCTAGTGAGGAAAGCAAAAAAAAAACAATGCTGCCCCGTTAATCATTACATATAAAATGTAAAAGTACCCGTGTTAATTTTTTTCCGTGTCGTATGGTTTTTGTTAAACTAACATGTACGTCATAATTCTTAAAGTAGCTAACATAAGAATTTCATTACCATCCTTCTTTCCATTGTGATTTTCAAATAACTGACGAAGCCGTACCAATGGAAATCATCAGCAGCGGTTACGTGGTGCAAACATTCAAAACCAAATTTAGATTTAGAATTGTCATTTTTTCTAAATTATTGTTAGTTTTAGCTTTATTACATTATTTTATGAACTATGGAGAGTGACAACGAACCTATAGGGTTAATTTCTACTTCATTTAACATTCTTAACCTACAAAGTTGTGTAGTGAACTTCAATAATGCATTACAATAATTATAATTACAATTTTAGAGACAATTTTGTGTAAAACATGAGTTGTTTTTTCAACTCTCGTTCTATTGACATGCTCGCTAAGCTCGTGTGTTAAACTTTGAACTGGAAACGAAAAAACGCTACTTCCTCTCTAGTTGTACAAATAACTATTGTATGAGTAACGTTAAATGGGCTTGTTGTTCTTAACCAACCCGTATTACCACTGTTTATAGTAACACATTTCACTACATGTTGGCAGTAACAGTATAATGTGATGGGTAACTGTCAGTATCCACTCACTTTTTTTTATTAAAAATTATCCAACAAAAAAACAAGAGGTGAACGTGAAAATCGCCCCTGTGTACTGAAACTTGCTGTTTTGGATAAATTACTGTGAATAATTTCAATTTTATTTAAAAAAAAGAATAGTCTCAGTATAAAAAATAATATAAAATACACTTTTAATAATGCACATTGGACCATGCTCTTTGAATACGTCGCCATTGGGTTCGGCGATTTTCAAATTTGATTTCAATTGCTAATATGACGCCCTACCAAAAATAAAATTATTTTTTATAGTTATTTCAACTACCTTATTTTGGCTGCATTGTTAAAATTAATAGCGTAAATAGCGTGTTTTAGGAAAATACCTGTAGCGGTTGTCAACGGATTTATCGAATATGCGATTATTTTGTACAAAATGAGGAAAGAGACACATTTCACTAACGCGAACGCGGTTTAACCGAAAGTTACCTTAATAATTTTATTTTAAATAGCAACCTATTATTATCTGGGGTGAACGTTTTTTTTATGTTTCTGTGGATAAGTCTATAATAAATAGTGGTGTAAATGGTGTAATAATAAATAAATGTAAGTAATAATGAAAAGTTCTCCTTAAAATACACAAATCGTCAAACTGACTGGAGATACCACCATTCACCACTAATAGTGCCTTTGACTCTAGTCGGTAAATTAAAGTGGGCCGGTTCATTAATTTTGATTTGCTTGATTACCACTAAATCTGCTATGTTATTTTCACTTAACATGAATAATAAAAAATGAAATGTAATAATAATAAATTGATCTCGAGCGCCAAGTTATTTTTAATGTCGGAACAGCTAAACCGTGTTTGTTAACAATAAAATTTGATCAAAAAAAAAAAATTATACAGATATGTTTATTAACAGTGAATGTGAAATGATTAAATAAAATATTTCTTAAAAACCAATTGTAAAAAACCTTAAAATACTAAAAAATCATTAAACATTTATACCTGTATAATATATACAAAATCTTCCTGAGGATCCCTGGTATTATAAAAAATGTGATGCGGAAATGAATACCAAGATGACGCAATCCTTGTGTAATTGCGCAATATTCGCAATAACAATGCTTTTGTTATCAGCCATATCCAAAACAAGAATTATTTCTTAAAAATTTCTTCTTTAAATTGGAATAATACGTTTAATGCATTTCTTGAAATTTTCCAATAAAATTTGCAATCATAAAATGGAAACGTACGCAGCAGTAAAATTAATTGTGCAATCCAAATCAGTAATATTAAATGTAAAAGTAAAAAATAAAGTAACGAAAAAAAAGAAAAGAAAGTGCCTGAAAAGAGCAAATGTTTTAATTTTTAGTATAACAAGTTAAAAGATATCTTACCATAAAATTTATGGCACTTTCACATAAATTTAGGGAAAACCCAAAAAACAACAACGCTTCCTGCTGCAAGGTGCATCAGGAAGTGCAAAAAAATGGAGGCTTTGGTAGTTAGATGATGTACTCGTGCGCCAAAGGGAATTGCGGAAGGAATTACGTCGTATTTGAGCAGAAAAATAATTTATGGGAATATAAACCTTTAAAAAGATATGCAAATTAAGTTGCCTACCTCATAGCTATAATGTAAAATAATTAAAATTTTTCTTATATTTACAACTAAATGAATGAAAGACCTTAAATTAAGGTATATTTAATACAACGCAAAAAAGGGTTGTTACAAGTCCCACGCCATTGAATTAAAAATTTTTCTGTAATAATAATGGTCCTGCACAGGCTGTTTGGTCTACCGTGCTAAAGAACTGAGGAACACTTGAGAGGATAGGGGGATATTGAATTGACAAGAGATGGCTATGAACGGCTACATTTTTTCATATCACAAATGAGAGGAACACAGGAACTAGGGAGATCAATCTAAAGTTTAATTTAAACAAATAGACAAGAAGTTAATTAATGGATCTGTATTACCAATCTTTCAAAAACATTTACAGATATTGCTTATAGATTAGAAATCCCTAAATCTTATGATCTAAACATATAATAACGGTAATGTAGATTGATTATCCTTATTGCCTAAAATGAAACTTACAATATAAACAATGACACCTCTAAAGATAATCAAACTTCTACCATCCAAAAATCTAAAATTATTCTTACATAAATAAGTTTCGCGATCCTTTACCCCATACAAAATGTCCACTGGGTTGATTCGTTGTGATTAATCCTTAATTATGTATCCAAACTTGTCACTGATAAGCGGCTATCAACAGCGTTTCACTATCTTAAATGACCGTATTACGTCACGTAAAACAAAATGACCTTATTTCTTCAACAACTAACCCAATCCATTGCTTTTCTGACGACAGCACTCTTCATTGTAGTTCATCTCAGTCTACTCATAGTGGTAATCCACATTCTATGTCAAATCAAGACATTAAAGCTGAAATTTCAAATT
The DNA here is from genome assembly GCA_036346205.1 of Vesta saturnalis. NCBI lineage: Eukaryota > Metazoa > Arthropoda > Insecta > Coleoptera > Lampyridae > Vesta > Vesta saturnalis. Next base: position 253,370 of record JARFJB010002243.1, read on the forward strand.
CAACCAATAAAGACATTGGATGTATTCTCGAATGGGGAAGCAATAATCTAGTTAAATTTAATGCTAATAAAACTCAGTGTTAACTTGTGTCCACCAAAAAAGATCGATCATTTCCTGTTGTAAGTATGAATGGCTCACATCTTAAGTTTTCAGACCCTATTACTCTGATGGAAATGACTTTATCTTCAAATCTATCATGGGTTGAGCATCTTCTGTCAGCTACCAAAACAGCTGCTCGTCAAATAGGCTTTTTGTAAAGATCTAAGCAGTACTTTCCCTCCCGACAACTATTTCTGCTGTGTAAGGTCCAAATTCGACCTCGTCTAGAATATAATTCTCACCTTTGGGCTCCCCAAAACGATCTCGATATCGTTGATCGTATTCAAAAGAGAGCGATTAGGGTTATAAATGATCCGTCCTTAGCTTTAAACATACAGTCCCTTGAGCATAGAAGAATCATTTTAGTCCTTTGTGTCTGTGTGTGTGTGTGTGTGTGTGTGTGTGTGTGTGTGTGTGTGTGTGTGTGTGTGTGTGTGTGTGTGTGTGTGTGTGTGTGTGTGTGTGTGTGTGTGTGTGTGAGTGTGAGTGTGAGTGTGAGTGTGAGTGTGAGTGTGAGTGAGTGTGAGTGTGAGTGTGAGTGTGAGTGAGTGTGAGGTGAGTGTGAGTGTGAGTGTGAGTGTGAGTGTGAGTGTGAGTGAGTGTGAGTGTGAGTGTGAGTGTGAGTGTGAGTGTGAGTGTGAGTGTGAGTGTGAGTGTGAGTGTGAGTGTGAGTGTGTGTGAGTGTGTGAGTGTGTGAGTGTGTGAGTGTGTGTGAGTGTGTGAGTGTGTGTGTGTGTGAGTGTGTGAGTGTGTGAGTGTGTGATGTGTGTGTGTGTGTGTGTGTGTGTGTGTGTGTGTGTGCGTGCGTGCGTGCGTGCGTGCGTGCGTGCGTGCGTGCGTGCGTGCGTGCGTGCGTGTGTGTGTATCGACAGAATTACAAAACACATGCCTACGTTCGTTTTGACCTCTACTACCTGCACTCGCCCCAGATGACGTTACTATTTTAAAACCTACTATGACTTCACGCAGGCCAAAACTTTATTTTTATCAGATTTCCCTCAAAAACCAATTTAAAGAAATGAAATATTTGTAGGGCGTTGAATTTGTCAAACAGTCCTACACCTTTTCGGCGTTCGTCTTAAAGTGTCTGTAGCTACATGCTCTTAACTGAAATTGACTTGTTTTATTAGGGTGTTTTAAACCCCCAGTATATTCCAACTTTCAAACAGTAGTGCGTTTTCTAAATATCTTTGGAAAACTTGAACATTTTCTTAGTTACTTATTAATGTGAAGGTCCGTGAAATTTACAACATACGGTGTGTTAAAAATTCAATATTCACTAATTAAGCTAAATGATTTTAACTACAGTCACATTTACACACATATGATTACTCTAGTAATTCCATAGTCTACTTGGATTTATAGATTTTATCAAAAACCTCGTTGGATAGGAAAGGTGAACCTCAATCAGGTAGAAAAAAGAAATTGTTACGGTGTTATTTATTTTTATTCCTCTTACGCTTCGAGAATTAATGTGCACTTTACAACCACAATTGATTTAAAGACGTTTAGAAACATATTAAAAGTACATTTCTCTTTTCTTGTTTTTACGTATTATTCATCAGTTGTGTTTATTGAAAGTAATTAAAATGTGATTGGGTATTTCTTCTGAACATTTATGTATTTGATCAGCGATTGGTTGTGACACTGATAACTTGTCGAATTTACAAAGATTATAAATCATACATGTGGAAGCTGTGGATCTTGTAATTATTTGTTTTAACTATAAGAAAGTAACTACAAGACAAAATAGCTACGAGTTTCTCCGGAAGTAAGAAATCGTTAAAATTCTGTAAAATTAAAGTTAAACCAATTGTTTACGACGATTTGAACTTTGAATTAGTAATATTTGTGAAAAAGAAATAATATTAAAGCAGTAACGTAGTTTCTATTGTATCTGTTTATTTATTAAGTAGGAAGTACAATCTTTTATCAACAACAGAAATGTGCAATGGTAAGAACTACTACAATAAACAAACTGCCTTTGGAATATACTTAAACAAACTAGAGTTAAAATTTTATTTGTATTAACGAAGTAAGAAATTTTGGTTATTTTATTGTAATTGATGGATTCACTAGGTTTTTTTATTTAGCCCTTGTTTCCCTTCGGCAATACGCATTATTTTTCGATTTTTTATTAAATTTGTGCGGTTACGCTTTTGTTGCTAATCAATTTTGAATTTGGGAGAAAATTGTAGATCCGCAACTCCTGTGTATTTAAGGGTTTTATTTAATTAGTGGTGAAGCAAAACAACGCTAGATAGGTTAGGCTTGTTAACTACCCTATTTGAGACCTGTGTACCGTGTTTCGTGCTACACCCATGAACTATCCTCCCTGAGCTAGATTGGCTAATGCCCTTGGTGTTGGTTTATAAATTACGGCAAGTATTACATCTACGTCTATTTGGGGAACGTGATTAGTGAATTGAAAGCTCTATGAAAAGCGCCAAAGTTGTTCTAATAACATTGATTCTAATCTAGTATTAAACAAAATATATGTTTAAAAATTATTATAAATTTTATTAAATACATAAATAAAAAGTTTACCTCGAGTAGGATTTGAACCTACGATCTGTACTTTGCTAGAGTACCGCGCTAACCAACTACGCTATCATTATATTTAGAATATGCATCAGTTCTACATACATAAAGACAAAATTTACATCGATTGGGGCTTGAATCTCGATATTACATATTTACTTTTGAACTTATTCGTTCATAACAAAACTTATAATAATTCAATATTAGTCACGTTGCTTTGGTATGTGTGAATCCTTGCGATATTGCAGGCTCACATTCCATTAATATAAGTAATTTGGTTGTAATCTCATTATATTTAGAATTTACATCAGTTCTACATACACTAAGACAAAATTTAGATCAATTGGGGCTCGAATCTCGATAGCGCAGTTAGTTAGCGCGGTATTATAAGAAAGTACAGGTCGTAGGTTCAAATCCTACTCGAGGTAAACTTTTTATTTATGTTATTATAAGTTTTTCTTATGCACGAATAAGTTCAAAGGTAAATATGTAATTAAAAATTATTATTAATTATTATAAATTAATAATAATTTTTATTTATGTATTTAATAGAGTTAATAATAATTTTTAATTACATATTTACCTTTGAACTTATTCGTTCATAACAAAACTAAATAAAACAAAATATACGTTTATTTGCAAGTAACTAAATTGAACTAAGTTAAACAATTTTCAATAAAATGTTAAACAAGTGTTATTTTATTAAAGCCTTCTAATATTAACTGATATCATTGAGTAAATAATCATTACTCAATACGATCTCAACGCACTAAAACTAAATTAAACCGTTTTCAACAAAATGTTAAACAAGTGTTATTTTATCAAAGCCTTCTAATATTAACTGATATATCAAAAATGTAAAAATGAAAATCTGAATTTTTCAGCTTCAAAACCATAATGGTTAAATTCGCAATAAATAAATTCGAATATTGGGTGTTTCGTTGGTTGCGGCGATATAAGAAAATAAAGTTGATGATAGTTTCTCGGAGACGAATAAAAAATTTGAAAACGCCATTTAATAGAATTCAAAAAGTGACAATGAAGAAGTAAGTACCTTTGGTTTTTAAAATCTTTTAAAATAATTGAAAGAATTACGAAAAAAGAAAAACCGAAAAAGTGCATTTTGTTCTCGGAAACGATAAACAATAATGAACTTTTGCGAACTATTTATGAACATTCCCTAAATTATACAACTTTTCTCTAATTTAACCACCTGCGTATGTCTTACCGTTTTCAAGATCCCCATGCTGTTCATACTTATCTTGGGCATGTTATATATATATATATATATATATATATATATATATATATATATATATATATATATATATATATATAACCCCAGAAACACGATGATAATAACTGTCAGTATTATCGAATTTCTGGGGTTAACTCTCGTGGCAGGTTTAACCCGTGTTTATAAAAGCTGGCCTAAGTAATAAACTATTATGTCAAAAAACTTAAAGTAGGTATAAAATTGAAACCAACAAAGATATCGACTTGAAGAAGAAGAAGAAGAAAAGACCTTTCCAACGAAACATTACTTTTTAAAATTCGAGGACTGGTGCCGAAGATAATTACGTGTTTGTCTGACAACTTTCGCAGCTCCCCGTACGGAAAACCCGTGAAGTTAGAGAAACACTTCTTATACAAACAAATGGGTAAAATTGTCCCAAAAATACAACTACGATATTTCCAATATACCTTTTCCTTAAGTTTCTGTTACTTATTAGACATTTTTTAATTTACTACAGCAGTTACGCCACCTAGCGGTCTATTTACAAATTTTAAAATTATTTCCAGCATTTTCTCTTGGCCACATTTACTGAAGAATTTTTTTTTGAAGTCGTAACATAAGCGGTTTCTGGGATATAGTCGGCGCCCTTCCTTAATGACTCACATTGGTAATCACAAGTAAAGCAATCCTTCGTTTTGTATTATACGAAACAATCCCTTTTTTGAACACATCATTTCGTATATGTAATTATTTTAATAAATTACGTAAATATTTCTTATTTATAAAGAAGTCCCCTTTTTGTCCCGTTTCTGACGTTTCATTGTTTAGAAGGAATTAATCAGTCTAGAAAATACGAAAAAGATAACGCGACCTTCATATAAGACGCAATAGGATCAAATCACAAGTTCTACAATTTACGATAGTTTTGTAGCACTTTTGTCGACTAAAATAAATAGCGCACGATCCCATTTATGATACAGTACTGAGTATCAAGTCTAGCATGAAAGCAATTTGCATACGACGGTGTCTTGTACGTGTGAAAGTAAATATACCGGTGCGTGTTAATAAACAACTGTATTAAATAAATAATTATTACAGTATGGTGTGTATCTAGGACGGTAAATCAGAAAATACCAAGAATAAAGTATACATCTAATAGAGATTTGGAAAGTGAATATCCATTTACTAAAAAGACAGGTAAAGTGCTTAAACTGTTGTGCACAGTTTTCACTTGCAAATGCTGGAAGGGTGGATATTGTTCAACACATATTGGACACTTAAGCATAAAAAGTCCGATCCTGCTGCTTCTAGTAGTAGTAGTAATAGTAGCAAGGTGTCGTCTTTTCTCCATAAGTACACATTTAGAAATTAAGTATAAAAGCTAGCTGCGATGGGATGCACTTGGTCATACCACAACGTGATCCACAATCAGTCCTTTCGTTCTATGGATTACACTGGTAGGCTAATAAAAATTTGAAACGTCAGTAACCATGCTTTATACTACTTGTGTAGCCTATTTGCATAAATGGACGTAACACTTTGAAGATTCACAAGCGTTTTGTTGCGTTTTGCGAAAAAAAGAACCTCTGTGGTCAGATGTTGGAAACTCATTAACTGTTTTTCAAAACAGCATCCTGATATTCATATAGACGGTTCGGAACTTTTTGATGAAATTGTATGTATTAAAAAATGTACAACCAGTCAAAAAATAAAAGAGCAGAAAGAAGTTTGTGTTTCTATTGACAAACAGTGGGTCGAGTTTTTTAACCACTTCAAGTGTAAAGATATACCACACAACAATGTATTGAAAATTGTTTACCGGGGCCTAATGCCGCCACGGAAAGGATTTTTCTGATACAATAAAATTTGGACCAGCGAAAAAACCTTACTGTGAACTTTAAAAGGACTTTTAATGACAGAACCAAATTTTGAATGTCAATCAATTTCAACCAACAAAGTTTATTAAAATTTTTAGAAATATAACAATTCATTTTATAATAATACATATCACACTTAATACTAAATATAATAATAATAAATGTGTACATTGTTGTATTGGTGGTGCGCTGCTCAGGAATCTTCTTCCTCTTCAGCGCGTGGGTTGTAGAGTTGTTGGGTTGTGGTTCGTATGGATTGCCTGTTGACAGTGTTGTGCTTAGCATTGTTGGTCGTTCGTAAAAAAAAGATGTGTTGTGGAGATGTGGTGTTGTTGGAGTATGTTGTGTGGACTGTCCTGTTGTCGCTCGGTTGTGGCTGTTTGCTGATGCCCTGCGTATCTGAAATAAATAGAAACATGTGTTAGTTGTGCGAAACATTGTCGGTTTTAACAGAACAGAATAAATTAAATTGTCGATACTATATACTTATCTGGGGCACCAGACTTCGCTCCGGACCTTTGTATGATTACCCGAAAAGGGCAACCACCTCTGAACCGTGCGTGAGGATCACTCCCCACAGGTCCATCGCAGTTTGCGCCTGAACGAGCGCCGCTGCCACCTTACGGATAACAGGTAAGGCCTTCTCCATATCGAGACCTTCGAGGAGGCCAAATATGGCGTCGAACCTTAAGGCGGGTTGAGCAGGCGGGGTAACGATAGCAGCGGGAGCCGTTCTCGGTACTTCCGCCTTCTCAACCTTGCCTGCTGTCGCTCGGGCGTAACTGACGCCGGTCCGGGTTGAAGAAGGCACCGCCGTCGGCGGTATCCTCTTCGGTCTCTGATGTACTTCCGTCTTCTTCCGTTGCGGAGGTCGAGGGAACTTCGAGCATCCCCTGTAGCTGGCGGGGTGGTCCCCGCCGCAGTTCACACACTTTGCCCGGTCTGTACGGGGTTTAGTGCATTCACTGCTGTGGTGATCGCCGGCGCACTTGACACAGCGTGCTTCCGCCCTGCAGCAACGCTGTGCGTGGCGGAAAACTTGACACCGGTGACACTGCCCGATGCCGGATTTCCGCCGCAAATCCTCGACGGTGACTCGGAGGCGGGCGACGTGCTGCACCTCCCGGATCTTCTTCCTGTCGTCCTCGGACGGCAACTCCACCATCACGAGGGGGATCGGGCGTCCTCGCTGCTTCATCCTAAAAACAGAGAGAGCATTAACACCTTACGTTTTTAGCTCCGAGCTAACGTCGACCTCGGATAGCTATACGGGCACGCCGCAAGTCGCTCGCTCTTTGCCTGGTAGATGTGATACGGAGTACCACACCTATCCATATACCTAATCAGCCTGTCTCGGTCCGTCCTGGAGTGAGGCAGGCTGAATCCGGATTCCCTCGCTGAAGGCCTTGGCCCTCGTGAAGGCGATCCGCTGTCGGTCCATTTCTCGGGAGAACGGCATCCAGTTCTCCTTCTGACGAAGGATTACCGGAGGCACCTTCTCCCTGGTGTCCTCTTGCGCCGTCTGCTCCATTGCTGCAGGGCTGTCGGTGTAGGGTTCCAGGGCCTGGAATCCGTCAAATTTTGAAATGGATTGCCTTGAATATTTTAAGGATCTCCAAGATGGCCCAGATATTTTACGAATGGAAAAATATACAAACGTTTCGCTCGCCAACTATGTACTTTTAAAAACCGAAGTAAAATACAGAATTAAATAAATTTTATTTATTTATATTTTTTTGACGCCTAAAAACTTACCATAAATAACCACTATATTTGTCACTTAGACTAAAGGGCATAAACACTCATAATTTTGTATCTAATTTAAAATAAATCTCTCCTACCCCTTACTGAGGAATGTTTGTTACCGCTCAGGCTCTTCGGGTGATGCGTCCATGTCCCGTATTTCCTTTTTACATAAATGGTCACCTTAGTCATATGTACAAGATATACCAACTATCAGGAGTATTTGTATTTAAACTGCTATACAACTAATGTTTTAAGGTGTGACAGATCACAATTTACAAAAACAATGTTTGGCCGAATCTCTCTGGAATACTGATAAATGTTAATAATTTTACTTTAATTTCCCCAATCAAGGTATTTTAGATAACAACCCTTACAAATTTGTTGTAAAATGATTTCGTAATGGTCACTTCCCGTTTTGTATTGCATTGATAAAACGTTTAAATAATTCTCGCATTCCATTCATTACAATATATGTGGTTTTAGAAATTAACTGCAAGTTCCTAATTTTTATCTCTTTCGACACTTACAAGAATAATAGAATGCTATCATACCATGTGTAGGTACATTAAACACTTAATTATAAATTTAATTACCTTTAAATCATGGACAATAAATTATGCATATGCAAATACACTTATATCTTTTGTTACTAAATAAATATACGCAACACTTCGTGAGCTTATTAAAATTACATTTTTCGAAAAAAAATTATTATTACTTACTACTAAAAAATTTAAATTCATTAGATATGCCGTACCTTAACCTTGAAAGTATCGTATTCTTAACTTCCAACTCTGTCCTTGATACATTTTAACGTTCAATTCTTCAGATCAAATCAAGAAGGTTCATATTTGTTTTTAATTTAAACTCAAAATATTTACCAAAGTAAGATCTAGAAAAAAAATGAACCAGTGAAGACTTCATTTTATTATGTCCAATTACCTTTACACAACAGTGACATTCCTAACATTATCGTAATATGACTTTCCATGCTGATTATTGTGTAATAATAATAAGTAACCTTCAGCGATTGTTTACATATTATATTAATATCATTCACATATTTACATTCATTTTGTTTATCTTTTATCTGATTTTTTTAGATAATCTTTCACTTCCAATTCATGAGTATTAAAGATAGTAAAATTCACGAGAGTTTTATGGCAATGTTAACGTTAACACACAACAATTGTGTTCTATACCTCGTATTCTTTCTGCTGGTTTAATTTAAAATTATAAAAACTGCGTTTCAAACAAACTTAGCTACAATTAATATACTAAACAGTCTTTTGAAACTAAATTTTAGGAGAAAACTATACAATACCTACTTATTAACAAAGTAACAGAAAGTTAATTTTTACCTTCCAACCTACTTATAGATATGTATATGTAGAAGCTTATGCAATCGACTTTTTTTTCACTATCGCTAAATCGAGTTATTAGGTAATTTTTCAACGTTTGGCCAAGTTTCGCCAAGATCGGCATGATGTCTGGATGTGTGTGTGTCTGGATGTATGTTAGTATCCACGAAAACACCTACGTACCGGGTGGCCAACTAAGAACGGCCGTTGGCCATATCTCAGGAGTGGATTATAGCACAAGTTCGGGAAAAAAATTTTTATAACGAAAGTGGCCTCGAGAAACGCCTGGAAATTATTTTCAGAATTGTAGGTCCACCGCTAGAGGGCGTATTTGACAGTTAAAATTTTAAAAAGCAAAATTTTTCAAAATTTACTCAAGGGGCATATTAAATATTATAGTCAGATTCCTCGACAAATTCTGCATATTATTTATTTGACAAGTTTTAGTTTATCTCTTCAAATAGGGGGGGAGTGAGAACCTTGTTACGAAAAAACGCCTTTAATTCAGGTTCTGCTTGACCGATTTTAATAAACGTGATGTTGTTTGAAAGAGTTTTTGTTAAACAATAGAAAATTTGTAAATTTGAAGCAAACAGGCTAAATTAGGCCTATCGTGCTAAACCACTCAGGAACACTTAGGAGGATGGATAGAGGGATAATGAATTGCCAATAGATGCCTATGAACAGCTACCTTAAATTTTCTCATATCATAAGTGAGACGAAAACAGGAACTAGGGAGATCATTCCAGAGTTTAGAAGCCGTGTAGTAAAATGTGGATTGCGCCCGTTTGGTACGACAAGTGGAGATTTGTACTGCATACTGATGATGTGAATGAGCCAACCGAGTGTTTCTCGCAAGGATAGCCCGAGATGTTATCAAAGAATATAATTCAGCAGCACAATAGCCGTTGTAATAACGATAATACAAAGAAAGAACTGAAACCATCCTTCTATGCTCAAGGGACTGTGTGTGAGAAGTTAAGGACGGGTCATTTATAATCTAATCGCTGTCTTTTGAATACGATCAACGATATCGAGAGCGTATTGGGGAGCACTAACCCAAAGGTGAGAATTATATTCCAGATGAGGCCGAATTTGGGCCTTATACAGCAGAAGGAGTTGTCGAGAGGTAAAGTACTGCTTAGATCTGTACAAAAAGCCTATTTTACGAGCAGCTGTTTTGGTAGCTGACAGAAGATGGTCAACCCATGGTAGATTTGAAGATATAGTCATACCCAACAGAGTAATAGAGTCTGAAAACTTAAGAACTGGGATTCATACTTACAACAGGAAACGATCGATCTTTTTTGGCGGACATAAGGCAACACTGAATTTTGTTAGCATTAAATTTAACTAGATTATTGCTTCCCCATTCGAGAATACGTTGAATGTCTTTGTTGATTGAATTCGCCATTACAGCTTTAATTTCTTGATTTGACAGAGAAGGTGAATTATCACTATGAGTAGACTGAGATGAACTACAGTGAAGAGTGATATCGTCGGCAAAACAATGGATGGGGTTAGTTGTTGAAGAAATAAGGTCATTTATGTACAGTAGAAAAAGTGTAGGCGCTATAACGGATCCCTGTGGTACGCCCGCGTTAATGCTAATTTCTTTTGAAAAAAAGCCATCAACTACGACACGTATTCGTCTTTTATCAAGGCAACTAGAAACCCAGTTGATGAGCGTATCATTTAACCCAAACGAGGTGAGTTTGGCAAGTAAACACTTATGCCAAACTTGATCAAATGCCTTTGAAATATCTAAAGCGACTACAACTGTTTCACCGGACTGCTCTACTGTATTGTTCCAAACTTGGGTCACATATGAAAGAAGATCGCCTGTTGAACGACTTTGCCTAAACCCATATTGGTGGTCACTAAGGAGCTTGTTAGTTTCAAGGAACGTGAGCAGTTGCTGATTTATGGCTTTTTCCATGATTTTAGACAAAATGGAAGTGATGGCAATTGGTCTGTAATTTGAGGGATCGGTCTTATCACCCTTTTTGGGAATAGGTTGAACATTTGCTAACTTCCATGGCGAAGGGAATTCCCCAGAAGACATAGAGATCGTATAGAGCTTAGATAGAACTGGTATTAGTTCGGGGAAACATTTCTTTAAGGCAATAGCTGGGCCAGTCGCCTTATTGAGATCAAGTCTACTGATGATCGATTTCAAGAGCTTGTACCGAAAATGAATTGGTTTCATAGCGTATGAAGAAGAGTTGACTAGGGGCACATCTTTTCCAGAATCATTGAGACACAAGTTTGATGCAAACAAATCCACAAAAACGTTGGATTTGTCTACAGAATCAGCAACTACCAATCCGTCAATAGACGTCAGGGAGGGGGGGGGAATGAAGATGTTATATAGTTTTTACTAATGGCTTTAGCTAAACACTGCCTAAAGGAGATGTAGCTAGTTTATTGCATTTTCGTTGTTAGAACAACTTTTTAGTTTTAGTGATGACACTTTTGCAGATATTTCTAGCACCAACGTATTCTACATGACTGTCGACCGATTTGTTAGATTTCCATTTAATGTAACATAACATAACATAAATGCTAGAGGGCGCTGTTTAATATTTTTTTAATATTGTGTTTTCTCTGTACAATTTTAAATGGAAGCATACAAATTTAAGTAGGTCTTTAAAAAGTAGACTAAATTAGTAATAAAACAGTGAAAACTGCAAGTCGATATCTTTTTCCTATCCTGAGATATCGTAAGAAACAGATAAATGGCGGGAATTGTTCTTCCAACGTCTAGTAGGCTAGTTCGCGTTGACGGAAATTATTAAATTTAGCCTGGATGAAAAGATCTTACATTGGTCTGCAGTCATTTAAACTGTTATCATACTAATGTTATGGTTGCCGCTAGATTACCTAAATGTAATGCTGTCGCTACTAACAATGAGAACAAATTATAAAATAATAATGCGATAAATCTAACAATTAAAACCTTAAATAAAGAACTACGTAATTAGTGTCGCCCTAGATGTTCGAAATGTCGTCCACCATTTTCAATGCATGAAATCAATCGCTGACGGGTGGAGAGAACAGCAGTTTCAATTTCTGCCTTTGGAATACTTCGTATTGTCTGTCGTATTCTTTCAATCATGTCAGCTCTTGTTGTGGGTCTATCGGCATAAACGAGATCTTTTATTCGCCCCCACAAATAAAAATCTCAACAAGTTAGTTCTGGAGACCTTGGTGGCCAAATTAATAAACTTCCACGTCCTATCCACCTTTCAGGGTATGATTGATCTAAGAAAGTCCGAACATCTCTAGAATAATGTGCCGGGAACCCATCATGTTGCAAGAACATGTCACGACGAATGGCCAAGGGTACGTCTTCTAAAAGAAGTGGCAATTCGTTGCTTAAAAAATCTTAAATATCTTTCTCCATTAACAGTCTCATTAAAAAAAAGGTCCAATTATTTCTCCACCTAGAATCCCACACCACACATTTACAGTCTAACGACCCTGATGTTCGACCTCCTGCATCCAGTGGGGATTCGTTTCAGACCAGTAGTGCATATTATGTCGATTTACACTACCATCACTATGAAAAGTAGCCTCATCAGTCCACATAATTCGTGAAAGTATTTCAGGATCGTCGGGTATCATATTTGAGAGCCACTTGCAAAAATCCAACCTGGTATCGAAATCTTGACCATCCAAACTATGGTGTAGGACCATGTGATATGGGTGCAATCTAAAATAGTATATATTATAAAGTAATCAGATCAATAAGACACATTGAAGTCCTTCGTTGTTAGTAAGCGAACAAGGACTTTAAATACATTAACTCTTGTAATGTTATTTTTTTCGCCCGGCCTCTCATTATTTTTTATTATTGGTACCTTTTTACTTTACTTTGCCTCACTTAATTGTCATGTTGTTAGTTAAAATCTATTCACATAGCATAAGATAATTTCATTAAATAATTTGCTGTTTTATTGAAACTGGACATAAAATGGCGGCAAATACATTAGTCATGTTGTCACAAGTTAACTTTGATGTAATGACATTTTCGGTATGATAAAAATGAGAAACATATAACTATCATTATAATACCGAATAAAACATGCATTAATAAATAAGTAGTCACCTGTGTTCTCTTAAAATATTTTGGACGGTGGTTCGACATATACCCAAGTCTCTAGCTATAGCTCTGGTGCTTGAATAAGGGTTAACATTTACATAAGCTACAATACCAATAACATTTTCCTCTGTTCTACCTCTGCGTTGTCTTCGGTACACATGAAGATTCACATTTCCAGTAGTACGCACACGGTGTGCGAGTCGGAGAAAAACTCTTCTGCTGTGATGCCGTCTGTTTGGGTACTGAAGTGCATACACTCTAGCAGCAACGGTTGCATTTCTCATACATTCAAAATAAACTGCCAACATACCAAACGCTTCTTCATTTGTAAGAATCATTTTGGTACGAAAAGATAAAGAAAGTCTATTAAATGCAACACGATGAATAATTTTTGACATATGCCTGAAAATCATAGCATGGCCCTCTTTACTAATTTTGTTGTCATCAGTAAATCGTAATTCATATTTTAAACTGTATTTGTTGTTGCTGGGCAAATATCAGTTTTTATTGATATTTTGTACTTTTGATTTACTAACACATCGCTTGAAAACAAATATAACATTCTTATATAATTAAAAAAATGTTAGATTTATCACATTATTATTTTATAATTTGTTCTCATTGTTAGTAGCGACAGCATTACATTTAGGTAATCTAGCGGCAACCATAACATCAGTATGATAACAGTTTAAATTATTGTAGACCAATGTAAGATCTTTTCATCCAGGCTAAATTTAATAATTTCCGTTAACGCGAACTAGCCTACTAGACGTTGGAAGAACAATTCCCGCCAGTTACCTGTTTTTTACGATATCTCAGAATAGGAAAAAGATATCGACTTGCAGTTTTCACTGTTTTATTACTAATTTAGTCTACTTTTTAAAGACCTACTTAAATTTTTATGCTTCCATTTAAAATTGTAAAGAGAAAATACAATATTAAAAAAATATTAAACAGCGCCCTCTAGTATTTATGTTATTAACCAGATTGCTTCAAATTTACAAATTTTCTATTGTTTAACAAAAGCTCTTTCAAACAACATCACGTTTATTAAAATCAGTCAAGCAGAACCTGAATTTAAGGCGTTTTTTCGTAACAAGGTTCCCACTCCCCCTTTATTTGAAGAGATAGACTAAAACTTGTCAAATAAAATATATGCAGAATTTGTCGAGGAATCTGATTATAATATTTAATATGCCCATTAATTGAGTAAATTTTGAAAAAATTTGCTTTTTAAAATTTCACTGTCAAATACGCCCTCTAGCGGTGGACCTACAATTCTGAAAATAATTTCCAGGCGTTTCTCGAGGCCACTTTTGTTATAAAATTTTTTTTCCTGAACTTGTGCTATAATCCATTCCTGAGATATGGCCCATGGCCGTTCTTAGTTGGTCACCCGGTACGTAAAATTTTGTATTTAAGCTTGTTTTCATTTGGATTGGAGCTGATGAGTTCTTGGGAGAAATCCATAGGAGGAGGGGGAGTTGTTAGGGGCAGTTCTTGGCATTCGTCAAATATTTCTAAAACAGTTGCATATTTCAAAGATATAAAATTACCCAGATATAGACCTTAAACATATCGATTAATTATGTTCTATGCAATTCTTTTATACGATGCGTAATTTAGCGACAAAAATTCCTAAGGTAGAATGTAAGTGTTACTTCAATATCTTAATAACGATTAATTTTATAAGAAAAAGTGTAGACATATTTTTTAAAGAAAATTTTATTTTACATTAACTTTTCTTTATAAAGTTTCTTAATATAACGCAAGGTAAGTCTAAAAATTAATTAATTATCAATGAAAATGATTAAACTGTATTATAAGGTGTCTTATAGAAGCGGGTGGCTTTGGAATTTTTACCTTCCAATCTACATATATTTATGTCGATATAAAAGGTTACTTTTGGTCCAGTTGCGCTAAGATCGGCTATGATGTCTGAATGTGTGTCTGTGCATGTGGATGTATGTTAGTATCCACGATAAGCTTGTTTTCATTTTGCTTGGAAATATTTAGATTTTGGGAGAACGTATAGAAAAGAGGTTGCATAGTTATCCTAAAAATATCTGGTGTGGAACACGACACGACCTTACAGCCTACAAAATGGAAATATTTTAATAACATTTTTTAGGATAAATATGCAACCTCTTTTATAATAAGTTCATTACGAAGTTAGGCAAGATTGTAAAAACAAAAACAATTATCCATATCAAACACAGTTTTAATTTAATTAACTTTTAATTATAGCTTTTTTAGGGTAATTGCCCAACCCCGTATACGTTCATAACGAAAACAGGCATCATTGTAAATACAAAAACAACACTCTATGTCATAATGACGTTTAAAGTCTTGGTGTAAAATAAAATTTTCTTTAAAAAGTAAGTCTACACATTTTCTTTTAAAATTAATCGTTGTACAGATATTGAAACAATTTGAACTAACGCTTAAATTCTACATTAGGAATTCTTTGCTAAATTACATATCCTACCAAAAAATTGCATAGAAGATAATTAATCGATATGTTTAAGGTCTATATCTAGGTACTTTTATATCTCCGAAATATGCAGCTGTTTTGGAAATATTTGATAAAAACCAAGAACTGCCACACTCACACTCACGCTCACTCTCACACACACACTCACACTTACATTCACATTCACACACTCACACTCAAACTCACATTCACACTCACACTCACTCTCTCTCTCACACACACACATGCATACACACACGCACGCACGCACGTTCATCAAGACAATGCGGTTAATGAGTCTTCCCAATGAAATTGGCGAACTGGGGATTTTTGATCCTAAATAATTAGAAACACATTTTAAACTGAGAGAGATAAAGACGATAACATAGTTTCTCCAATGCCTATAAAGAATTCATGAAAATATAACTCGGAAATTTAGTTTTTGTCCTTTAAAACCGTCTGATTTCTATTTTGTAGAATTTGAACGTCATACACTTTTGTGCTGAAGGGTTCCTGTAGTAACTTGTAGCTAGTAAGCTACAACATCGTCATAAGCGTATGAATTAAATCGATAAACCGGAATTTATTAAAAAATTATCACATTTTACTAAGCCCCATAATTTTTGACCTAGACGGTTTAAATTTTTGCTAAATAACAATTGAAATTTTTACTGTAAATGTTTACTTTTCCAATACCAACTCCTAGAAAAAAATCATTTGAGAGTGGATATCATACTAGCAGCAAAAATCGAAAAAGAATAGTAGATTATTATGTAAGACGTGTAAGTTATCAGTATTGAGCCCAAGTGAAATATCGCTCAACTTACACGTCGAACTTAATATACTATTCCATCAAGCCGCAGTGATGACAAGTATGCGTCATTGTGACATATTGCTTCAATCTGAAATTTTCTATCAAAATCACATTGCTCTAGTCCCACTATTATGTTCAAGTTCAGCCCCATTATTAGGTTGAAGTGAATAATGGCGCAAGGTGGATGTGATTTGAAATACACGCAACAAAATAAAAACTTAAACTATCGAAATTGACACTAATAATGACAAGTTTATTAGTCTTTGAAGATAATAGTAGATTAATAGATAAGACGTGTAAGTTGATCATTATTGAGCTCAAGTTTTGCAGTAGAGGTGACAGCCGAGACTGCAAAATTGAGCGAAATATTGATCAACTTACATTTTGAACGCAGTATACTGTTTTATCTTCAAGCCTCAAATAAGTTATCCTTCGGAGTGATGACTGATGACAAGTGTGCGTCATTCCGACAGATGTTTCTATCTGAAATTTTCTATCAAATCATATTGTCCTGGCCTCATTATTAGTTAGTATCTGAAATTTTCTATCAAAATGACATTATTAGTTTCAACTTCAGTCTCATTATTAGGTTGAAATGAATAATGGCGCAAGGCGGATGTGATTTGAAATACATGCAATAAAACAAAATTTAAACTATTAAAATTAACAGTAATTGTTAAAGCTATTGTAAATTTCCAGTAGGCTAAAGAGTTGTAAATTTAGTTAGTATTGATTATATTTTATGTCAACTTTATTTTCTTTTCTTTCTTTATTACTGTACATAATTTACAGCCCTCTAATGTATTCTCAACTATCTTTAAGTTACAAGAACTTCTTAAATGTAATAATTCTCATTTGTTAAAATACATTCAACCTTTCTAATGTCGATATCTCTTGACAATATCTTGCAATAATGGTAAATTAAGAAAAATGTCAGATAATAGGTTTCAGTTTCTTTCATACAATAAGGACCCATAAAAAATGGGTAGACTTGTAACTATCTCAGTCAATCACCAAGTTTCTCTCGGACAAAATGTATGAAGGATTATAGTTTATTGTGTACAAATCTGTGTAAAACAAAGATACTGTTAAACATAAATATTATTCAAATACATCTATGGTTAACAGTATTCATTTTACCATTCAATCATTTTTGTTACATTAGTATCACAAACTGCCGTTAAGTTATTAAATGATATTTAATAACAGCATTATTTAATTGCGTAGGAATAACATCAGCGAATCATCGCACGCGGACGACAGTGCCACGATAAATAAATCGAGCAGCACAATTGCGAGATTAAAACAGTAATAATGACAAGTTTATTAGTCTCTTGAAGATAAAAACTTTTAGCCATTACCAACTAATTGAACTTTACGTAATAACATATAATAATAATGACATTTTTATATTCTGGTGGTGGTTTAGAACAGAATGTGTTTTAAGAACTTATAACATCGTAGTGTTATGAAATTTTCACGCAAGAACAAAACTTTCGTCAAATTATCGATAAATGAGTGATTACGGCATGCAGGGACTCTCAGTCATGTTTCACGGTAAAGTATTAAACAGGAGCAGCGTTGCAAATCCTTTGAAGATGATCGAGATAGTACAAACGCAACTAATTATTATCTTTGCTCTAAATACAGCGATCCAAATCCAAGCATTTTAGCTGAACTGGGCAAATACGCAATAGTTTGAAATTCATAGTATAAGTTTCTGTACAATAGTGGAACCATCATCTTATCAAGTATAGATGACATAAGTTTGATAAAAGGCTTTGTTACAGTTTAATTAAGTTGATAATTTGTCATAAGTAATGTCAAGTAGTGTTCACTTAACAGTATGTTTTTGAAAAAGAGTTACATTTCAAGCTGCAATTATTGAAAACAATAAAAAATAAGCATTAAGAAGATAACTGGAGCAAAATGTATAAAATAATATAATTAACCGTGTTCCGCTTGAAAAAGTTATTAAATAATGGAACATTGTTGATAGTGGGTGGTTGTAATGAAGTGGTGACATAATGATGTAGCCTTTTAATGCATTATTTTAAATTCTGGTAAGGTTGTGGAATTGTACTTGAAGATTAAATAAGGTTGTTTGTATTCTGATGGGAATCTTGTATAACATACATTAAAAATTAGATAAAATAAGATTCAACCAAAATGATAAAAAAATTAAATAGCGTAAAGAGATCATGAAGATCGACGTACCTTGTATGTATTATATTTATACACTTAAATTTTTAATTAGCTGTTATAAACCGGTATTGAGGAAACATCATCGTAGGTTTTGTCATCCGTTGAATGTTTATTACTTAATTAATAAGGAAGCGTAGAAATAACCTTAATATTTAATTCATTTTATTGTTGTTTTTTTATAACAGTTCGTTAAAACCCGCAGGTGTAGCTGGAAAGGGTGTAAAAAATATTTTCTTTATTATTATTTTTTCTTTTTAAGCAATTATCTGTTAACTTTTCGTAAGTATTCGCTCAATTGAATACCTTGAAGGTCTGGTAGGCATTTTCTCATTAACTTATTAAAATCCCAACGAGGACATCCAGTGTAGTAATTAATACTAAAATCCTAAAATGGGCATGTGATTTCTATGTTTTGCACAGTACAAATGTTTTTTTCAAGTTTTATGATGAGCTCAAATTAAATTCATTCTCCCTAGATACACCTAACTTCCTGATTGTATTGAACTCGTATTCGTTGAATGAAACCGCCAATGGCTAACATTTGGTTTTATGAATTTCATTTGAATTATTTATTGTTATTTTAATATGAATATGTTAGTATTAATTAAAATATTTAATTTCTGCTAAACCATGTAAGAAAAATTAAGTGATGTAAATTCAGGTTTTTCCCTTATACCAGTTTTGTAGTTTTAGAAACCAAAACAATCGAAGGTAACTTTGTCATAAGTTTTGCAATTTCTAATAATTCCTGCATCTACGTTGCATTAATCTTTATACTTTCTGTAAGTAGTAATTCTGATGGAAATAGTGTTTTCATATTTACTGGTTGCTTTTATTTTCCGTGGCTTATAGAAGGAAGCTAGTTTCTATAAATCATAATATCAAGTATACAGGGTGAGTCACGACGGATGCGAAGGAGTTTTATGAGAAAACTAGATATATTTTTTTATTCTTATTGCATCGAGATTGTGTTGTCCATTAAGGCCACATTTTTAAAATAATTTCAAATATACAGTTTGAATGTATTAATAATACAACCGAAAAATCTGAACACCCAGTATAGTATTTTTCGCAATTAAATTGCCAAATAAATTAGTTTCGTTTGATAACAATTAATTTTTTCCAAAACTTTGCAATTTAAATCGAAATAAAAAATCTGTATTTAGGTATAGCTTAACGAAAGTCTATGTTAATTTTCAATTAATTAATTCAAAACTTTGCAATTTAAATATAGAATTCCATTTAAATAAAACATGTACTTTAGGTATAGCAACTCTTTACGAAAGTCTATCCTTATTTTCATAATTAATTAAAAATAGCCATTGACCTGAAAATATAAATATATCCTATTTTCTGATAAAACATAATCATGTCCGTCGTGACTCACCCTGCATACATACCTTTCTTATACCGCTGTCTGCATTTGAAAACTTTGCTAAAACTCCTAGCCTTATTGCTCAATAAATTGTCATGAACTAGTTAAAAATATATCTATTTTTCTGATAAGAATTCTAACATGTAGGCGTGAACTACCCTGCAATACCTTTCTTATACCCTCTACCAGTAAACTTGAACAAAACTCCGTAGTTCTTAAATAAATTGTCATACTGTTAAATAATAAGCGTTTAACAGTAGTGAACTAGAGAAAATCTACCAGTTAAATTTCAAATATGACTTGCGACTGCGCTGTGATGTATTCATTCATTGGAATTATTATAACCTCAATCAAATAACAAACAAAAGCCCATACAGTAGTACCATACTTGGCAGTGAAGTGAGTGGTTGTCATTTTGTTTATGGTAAGTCAATGTAATACTATCTTGAATCGGAATTTTAACGCTTAAAGTTAAACAATATGGCTAGATATTTAAACTGAAACGATAATATACGTATTTAATACAAATATTTTGCAAATAATAATTATTTGGCTTTGCACGTTTGACATTTACGTGTTCAACTATTGGACGTAAATAAATTTAAAATCTAGTGAATGAACATTGTGTTCAACCACTGGTGAATGTAAGGTTAACTCAAAATCATGCAAAACTGCTCTTTAGAGTTAAGTGAGATATGGTAAAATCCTTATGTTACATTATTCTGTAGTACAACGCGCCGAAACCTGTAAATGAACGATGTTCAATGACTGGATTTATGGTTGTTCATTTACTGAAAAATTCCACAAAACTGCTAATAAACTCTCTGTTTTTGATCTTTTTCGTAACATCAAGGGCGGGTACATGCGGGGCGGAGATAACGGGGTAATTACCCCCTATGAATTGTCCATATAATCAGTGTTACCAATTAATCGTCGTATTATTACATTATTTGGATGTAATTTGCACAACTAACAAATTGTTGGTCCTTAATTCTATCTAGGTCATTCTTTTACAGAGAGGCTGCAATATGGATCGAAAACCATACGCTAGATTTAAATGCTCAGAAGATGTGCTTAATCAAGCAAAATTTTGGCAGCTGAGAATATAGAATCCAGTGGAATTTTAGATGATACTTTAGATGTGGGAGATTACGTTGTAACATTTTTTTAAGGATAATTATGATGTCAAACAAACGTTTAACACTTCATGACAGTAGTACCCGGACACTTACCCCACTCCTTTTTTTTACGTCACAAGCCCCGCTCCTTTCACTTTTTTATATGCCCACGTGGGGGACCGGATTTTCCACCCTTATTTTTACACGCTTACGTGTGAGACCGCATTTTCAACCCTTATTTTTTTATATACCTCGTGTGAGACAGGATTTTCCACCCTTATTTTTACTCGCTTACTTGTGAGACCGGATTTTCCACCCTTATTTTTACACGCTTACGTGTAGGACGTGTTTTTTCACCCCTATTTTTACCCGCGTACGTACGAGACCGGATTTTCCACCCTTATTTTTACTCGCTTACGTGTGAGACCGTATTTTCAACCCTTTTTCAACCCTAATTATTTTCGCTTTTGATTCGTCCACGTGTAGGACGCGTTTTCAACCCTTTGCATTCTTAATTAAGGCCTTTTTGTATTTATCAGATCCGTGTGGGGATATATTTTCAACCCTTGATGAAATTTTTAACTGTTTTGTTTGTATTAAGGGCCTTTTGACAGCAATTTTTGTGTTCACTAGCGTGAGCGACGCACATTTCAACCCTGACAGTATTTTCAACCTTTTGTTTGTATTAAGAGCCCTTTTGGCGGAGCCCCTAAAGGATAGGCAAATGGATGTGCACGTAGGATCGTATTTTTACCTATTTTTAAGGGTTAATAAAACGGTAGAATATTTTTTGGTATTAAAAGAAGCTAATCAAGGTAAAGGTAACGTATACGTTTGATTTTAAATACACTATTAAATTCTATAACGATAATAAACAGTTAATGGCATTGCATAATCAGCTAATTACCCTGTTGTTGTCATACAATGTGAATGTACGGTTTAGCGACTATTTAATATGAATTGAATTTTATCAAATGAGATTGCATAATTGTTGTTATTATTAAAATCATTATTAGATTTCTTTAAACCCCATCTACAGATTGTGATTCTCTACCTGGTTTAAAATTCACTTGAATATATTTTAAAATGAAATTACTTTAAAAATAAAACCTGTAATTAACTAATTGATTAACCTGCTTACAGCAATAGTAATCACTGAAAATTAAGGAATGTCGCTTTTATTTATTTACCTTTTAATACGTATCATTTATATGCAATATATTCTGGTTTTAAATATGAGTCACAATGTATCGCAATGCTTTCTGCTTTAATTATAGGTCATAATTAAATCTAGTTGTCGCTCAAGGTAATCACTACCAAATTAATCTCATCTACAACAAGAAACTTAATATCAATAATGTTAACAAAGTATTTTTATAATGCCATTTCTCGCATAGTTTAATGTCCATGTATGGTCATATTTTAGTCTTGGGAGATCGGATTTTGTCACAAAATACAAGCACAGGAACAATTACAAGTACAAGCACAAGCGCAAGCACAGGTACATACAAACACACAAACACGAAAAACGAAAATCGCAAACACGAAAACGAAAATTCAAACACGAAAATTCGTAAACACACAAACTCACAAACACAAAAACGAAAACGAAAATTCGCAAACACGAAAATAACAAACACAAACGCGCAGAGTACGAAAAACGCAAACACGAAAATCGTAAACACAAAATTCTCAAACACGAAAACCGCAAACATACAAACGTACAAACACGAAAAACGAAAACACACAAAACGAAAACACGCAAAGCTGCCGAATGAATTAAGACTGGGATTTGGAGTCTATAAACAAAATGATTCTCTCTGTCTCTGTCTCTGTCCCTGTCTCTGTCTCTCTCTCTCTGCTCTGTCTCTGTCTCTGTCTCTGTCTCTGTCTCTGTCTCTGTCTCTGTCTCTGTCTCTGTCTCTGTCTCTGTCTCTGTCTCTGTCTCTGTCTCTGTCTGTTCTGTGTCTGTCTCTGTCTCAGTCTCTGTCTCAGTCTCTGTCTCAGTCTCTGTCTCTGCCTCTGTCTCTGTCTCTGTCTCTGTCTCTGTCTCTGTCTCTGTCTCTGTCTCTGTCTCTGTCTCTGTCTCTGTCTCTGTCTCTGTCTCTGTCTCTGTCTCTGTCTCTGTCTCTGTCTCTGTCTCTGTGTCTGTCTCTGTCTCTGTCTCAGTCTCTGTCTCTGCTCAGTCTCTGTCTCAGTCTCTGCTCTGCTCTGTCTCTGCCTCTGTCTCTGTCTCTGTCTCTGTCTCTGTCTCTGTCTCTGTCTCTGTCTCTGTCTCTGTCTCTGTCTCTGTCTCTGTCTCTGTCTCTGTCTGTGTCTGTCTCTGTCTCTGTCTCTGTC
The DNA here is from genome assembly GCA_036346205.1 of Vesta saturnalis. NCBI lineage: Eukaryota > Metazoa > Arthropoda > Insecta > Coleoptera > Lampyridae > Vesta > Vesta saturnalis. Next base: position 276,661 of record JARFJB010002243.1, read on the forward strand.
TCTGTCTCAGTCTCTGTCTCTGTCTCTGTCTCAGTCTCTGTCTCTGTCTCTGTCTCTGTCTCTGTCTCTGTCTCTGTCTCTGTCTCTGTCTCTGTGTCTGTCTCTGTCTCAGTCTCTGTCTCAGTCTCAGTCTCTGTCTCTGCCTCTGCCTCTGTCTCTGTCTCTGTCTCTGTCTCTGTCTCTGTCTCTGTCTCTGTCTCTGTCTCTGTCTGTCTCTGTCTCTGTCTCTGTCTCAGTCTCCGTCTCCGTCTCCGTCTCCGTCTCTGTCTCTGTCTCTTAATCGCATACGGTCGAAGTGCGTGTCTGGGTAGTTGATTAGAAGCACATACAAGTCGAAAACACATTCTTCTTGTGGCTGGGGGATCGATTTCAAGCATCTCAACACTTGTGCCGCATACATCTTTCTTCAATTTTTATCTGCACTCTGTTTTGAGGCTGTAGTACGTTTTTCTAATACATAAACAGAATCTTCAATACTGTGATACGTGTAGCAGCAAAACACATTAGCTAGTTAGTTTCACCTCTATATTACTTTACATGCAAGCCTGATCTAATCATAAATAAATACATCTGTTAAAAAAGCTAATTAAACATAACCCACGACCTGGGTATAGCAAGAAACGCTTCCAATTATAGCTTTTAGACAACACAATAGGGCCTACAACTAAATACAATCGACTAGCACTGCTTTAGTACGAGGATCAAACGAAAAACGCGCATGCACGCACGCACGTACGTACACGTACGCACGCACGCACGTACACGTACGCACGCACGCACGTACACACGTACGCACGCACGCAAGCTAGCACGCTCGCACGCACGCACGTATGTGCGCAAGCGTTCGCACGACCGTACGTACGCTCGCACGCACGCGTCTTAGGCGAAAATGCCTCGACCATAAAAGAGGCGTTTAGATTTATAAACATATCCCAGGGTCTATGTTAGAGTGTGGTTAGGTCAATACTTCAGACGTCCCCGAAGATGTCCGATTCTACCCGAACATTGACGAGCACGCTTACGCACAAGACCAAAGGCTAGCTGCGTTCTGGCGTCTTAGGAGAAAACAGCTCTATCATAAAAGAGGCGTTTAGATTTATAAACATGCCCCCAGGGCTGTGTTAGAGTGTGGTTAGGTCAATACTTCAGACATCCCCCGAAGATGTCCGATTCTACCCGAACATGGACGAGCACGCTTGCGCATAGGACCAAAGGCTAGCTGCGTTCTGGCGTCTTAGGAGAAAATATCTCGACCATAAAAGAGGCATTTAGATTTTATAAACATGCCCCCAGGGGCTATGTTAGAGTGTGGTTAGGTCAATACTTCAGACATCCCCCGAAGATGTCCGATTCTACCCGAACATTGACGAGCACGCTTACGCACAAGACCAAAGGCTAGCTGCGTTCTGGCGTCTTAGAAGAAAACAGCTCTATCATAAAAGAGGCGTTTAGATTTATAAACATGCCCCCAGGACTGTGTTAGAGTGTGGTTAGGTCAATACTTCAGACATCCCGTGAAGATGTCCGATTCTACCCGAACATGGGCGAGCACGCTTGCGCATAGGACCAAAGGCTAGCTGCGTTCTGGCGTCTTAGGAGAAAATATCTCGACCATAAAAGAGGCATTTAGATTTTATAAACATGCCCCCAGGGGCTATGTTAGAGTGTGGTTAGGTCAATACTTCAGACATCCCCGAAGATGTCCGATTCTACCGAACGTTGACGAGTACGCTTGCGCACAAGACCCAAGGCTAGCTGCGTTCTCGTTTCTCGTGTGTTTCGCTCTTTAAAGTGTAACTGTCATCGAGTGAGCATTACTATAATGTATTCTCCTGTTTATGAGCCAACATCAGCGGACATTAGAGATTTTACTGACTTGTTAATAAACTATTACAACATAACCGTTCAAGATAATGATGAAAGCGATGAGGTGGTTGAGCTGGGTGTATCTCACATCCAAGATGATGGTTCACAGAAGAGAAAGAAGAGCTATGAGGTAGGGAGAAGGGCAAATCTCAAAATCATGATGATGATGATGAGGACGACTCACGGTTCAAGAAGAAGAAGAAACCGATAAAGCATGTTATTAAATAATAATAATGTATTGTTGTTATATAATAATAATAATAATAATATATTTTCAAAACGTTAAGCTTTCCTTCGGTTTTGTTAATAAACCTGTTTTTTTCTAGCGGTGCTCCACCGTCTTGGTTCATGTTTGCAAGTTTACAAGTTTTCGCTTTAGCGTGTTTTCGCGCTCTCGTGTGTGTGTGTGTGTGTGTGTGTGTGTGTGCACATACGTGCGTGCGTGCGAGCGTACGTACGGTCGTGCGAACGCTTGCGCATACGCGTGCGTGCGAGCGTGCTAGCTTGCGTGCGTGCGTACGTGTGTACGTGCGTGCGTGCGTACGTACGTGCGTGCGTGCGTACGTGTACGTACGTGCGTGCGTGCATGCGCGTTTTCGTTTGATCCTCGTACTAAAGCAGTGCTAGTCGATTGTATTTAGTTGTAGGCCCTATTGTGTTGTCTAAAAGCTATAATTGGAAGCGTTGCTTGCTATACCCAGGTCGTGGGTTATGTTTAATTAGCTTTTTTAACAGATGTATTTATTTATGATTAGATCAGGCTTGCATGTAAAGTAATATAGAGGTGAAACTAACTAGCTAATGTGTTTTGCTGCTACACGTATCACAGTATTGAAGATTCTGTTTATGTATTAGAAAAACGTACTACAGCCTCAAAACAGAGTGCAGATAAAATTGAAGAAAGATGTATGGCACAAGTGTTGAGATGCTTGAAATCGATCTCCCAGCCACAAGAAGAATGTGTTTTCGACTTGTATGTGCTTCTAATCAACTACCCAGACACGCACCTCGACCGTATGCGATTAAGAGACAGAGACAGAGACAGAGACGGAGACGGAGACTGAGACAGACGAGAGACAGAGACAGAGACAGAAGAGACAGAGACAGAGACAAGAAGAAACGACAGACAGAGATCGAACAGACAGACAGAGACAGAGACAGAGACAGAGACAAGAGACAGAGACAGAAGAGACAGAGACAGAGACAGAGACAGACAGAGAGACAGAGACAGAAGACAGAGACAGAGACAGAGACAGAACAGAGACAGAGACAGAGACAGAGACAGAGACAGAGACAGAGACAGAGACAGAGACTGAGACTGAGACAGAGACAGAGACAGAGACAGAGACAGAGACAGAGACAAGACAGAGACAGAGACAGAGACTGAGACAGAGACAGAGACAGAGACAGAGACAGAGACAGAGACAAGAGACAGACAGACAGACAGACAGAGACAGAGCAGAGACAGAGACAAGACAGACAGAGACAGAGACAGAGACAGAGACAGAGACAGAGACAGAGACAGAGACAGAGACAGAGACAGAGACAGAGACAGAGACAGAGACAGAGACAGAGCAGCAGACAGAGACAGAGACAGAGAGACAGAGACAGAGACAGACAGAGACAGATCAATTTTGTTTATAGACAGAGACAGAGACAGAGACAGAGACAAACGAGACTTAGATTCGATCAGAGACAAGACTTTGACAGGAGTTACAGAGAGTGTACAAACAAGCAGATCATTTTCGTGTTATAGTACGTTCAATGTCTTAATTCATTCAGTTTGCGTGTTTTCGTTTAGTGTTTCGTTTCGTGTTTGTACGTTTGTATGTTTGCGTTTTCGTGTTTGAGAATTTGTGTTTCGATTTTCGTGTTTGCGTTTTCGTACTCTGCGCGTTTGTGTGTTTGTTATTTTCGTGTTTGCGAATTTTCGTTTTCGTTTTTGTGTTTGTGAGTTTGTGTGTTTACGAATTTTCGTGTTTGCGAATTTTCGTTTTCGTGTTTGCGATTTTCGTTTTTCGTGTTTGTGTGTTTGTATGTACCTGTGCTTGCGCTTGTGCTTGTACTTGTAATTGTTCCTGTGCTTGTATTTTGTGACAAAATCCGATCTCCCAAGACTAAAATATGACCATACATGGACATTAAACTATGCGAGAAATGGCATTATAAAAATACTTTGTTAACATTATTGATATTAAGTTTCTTGTTGTAGATGAGATTAATTTGGTAGTGATTACCTTGAGCGACAACTAGATTTAATTATGACCTATAATTAAAGCAGAAAGCATTGCGATACATTGTGACTCATATTTAAAACCAGAATATATTGCATATAAATGATACGTATTAAAAGGTAAATAAATAAAAGCGACATTCCTTAATTTTCAGTGATTACTATTGCTGTAAGCAGGTTAATCAATTAGTTAATTACACGTTTTATTTTTTAAAGTAATTTCATTTTAAAATATATTCAAGTGAATTTTAAACCAGGTAGAGAATCACAATCTGTAGATGGGGTTTAAAGAAATCTAATAATGATTTTAATAATAACAACAATTATGCAATCTCATTTGATAAAATTCAATTCATATTAAATAGTCGCTAAACCGTACATTCACATTGTATGACAACAACAGGGTAATTAGCTGATTATGCAATGCCATTAACTGTTTATTATCGTTATAGAATTTAATAGTGTATTTAAAATCAAACGTATACGTTACCTTTACCTTGATTAGCTTCTTTAATACCAAAAATATTCTACCGTTTATTAACCCTTAAAAATAGGTAAAAATACGATCCTACGTGCACATCCATTTGCCTATCCTTTAGGGCTCCCGCCAAAAGGGCTCTTAATACAAACAAAAGGTTGAAAATACTGTCAGGGTTGAAATGTACGTCGCTCACGCTAGTGAACACAAAAATTGCTGTCAAAAAGGCCCTTAATACAAACAAAACAGTTAAAAAATTTCATCAAGGGTTGAAAAATATATCCCCCACACGGATCTGATAAATACAAAAAAGGCCTTAATTAAGAATGCAAAGGGTTGAAAAACGCGTCCTACACGTGGACGAATCAAAAAGCGAAAATAATTAGGGTTGAAAAAGGGTTGAAAATACGGTCTCACACGTAAGCGAGTAAAAATAAGGGTGGAAAATCCGGTCTCGTACGTACGCGGGTAAAAATAGGGGTGAAAAAACACGTCCTACACGTAAGCGTGTAAAAATAAGGGTGGAAAATCCGGTCTCACAAGTAAGCGAGTAAAAATAAGGGTGGAAAATCCTGTCTCACACGAGGTATATAAAAAAATAAGGGTTGAAAATGCGGTCTCACACGTAAGCGTGTAAAAATAAGGGTGGAAAATCCGGTCCCCCACGTGGGCATATAAAAAAGTGAAAGGGGCGGGGCTTGTGACGTAAAAAAAAGGAGTGGGGCAAGTGTCCGGGTACTACTCATGACAGACAAAGGTTAATAACCATCTAGATGAAGAAATGAAATAATTTTAATTTCAATTTTTTAGGATAACTATGCAACCTTTTTTTTATACGTTCATAATGAAAACAGGCAACATTGTAAAAACAAAAACAATAATCTATGTCAGAATGACGTTTAAAACTTCATGTCAGATAGAGATTAATAGAGATAAAACATGTTAACGTAACAAAAAGTTGCAAAACCGTCCGCTTCTATAAAAATATCAATAATACCGCTTCAGCATTTTCAATTATATTTATCTAATTTTTACATTTATTTCGCTTTACATTAAAAAATTTTATATACTTTTTCTTGTAAAATTAATCGTTATTCAGATTATGAAAAAAATTGAACTCACACTTAAATTCTACCTTGGGAATTTTTTGCCGCTAAATTACGTGTCGATATGTTCAAGGTCTATATGTAAGTATTTTTATATCTTTGAAATATGCAGCTGTTTTAGAAATATTTGATAAAAATAAAAAACTGCCCCTAATAACCCCTCCCCCCTCTCCCCCGCTGGATTTCTTCCAAAATCTAATCAGCTCCAAATCAAATGAAAACAAGATTAAATACAAAATTTTAAGTGCGTAGGTATTTTCGTTCTGGATTTATCGTGGATACTAACATACATCCACGCATACGGACATACACACAGACATCCAAACATGATGGCCAATCTCGGCGAAACTCGACCAAAAGTTGTAAAATGAACTAATATTTAATTTTATTTTACGTTATTTAAAACTTTCCCTTGCACTTTTTCCAGGCTAAGGACTGGCAGCGATTTGCTGGCGTGTTTAAAATTTTTTTTTTATTTTTTGTTTTTTATTTTTGTTTTTTAATAATTTACAAGAAAAATGATATTTACGGAATATTTCCAAAATACAGAGACCTACAGTCGGTTACTTTAACGTAGCGACGTAAGCTAGAGAAGTTAAGCATTTTTTAACGTCTTTTGTTTCTGTTTGTGCCGCTAATATTTTATTAATTCGAATGTCCAACTTGACGTAGGTATGTTTTTTTCTTCTTTTTCCCTAAAAATTCAATTCTTTTCGTTTATAAAGAAAATCACTATTTTCTGCTTCTTCTTTTAAGTGTTTAAGTGTAAGACAGGCGGATAGTTTCTTTTAACCAGATGATGTAACTTGTTGTTCCATCCCTCCACGACGTTATTTGTACGATGGAGCTTGTTTCTGCAGTTCCACATATCTGGCGTAATGATACTATTTTGTAGGCAGTGATCCACGAAATAGTGGTAGAGCTGTTGAAGTTTTTCGTTTATGGGTGAATTTCCTAGAATGCTTAACCAACCGTTATTGATATCTTCAAGTGTAGTTTCGAAAACTAATAATTATTTATCTTCCTACTAATCGTTATCATTACATTCTAATCATTACCTGTGGAATTTTAATACCTTTGTGGTTATTTTGGAAAACTAATTTTAATTATATGAAGTTTTAAACACATGACTAATAATACTAGTTAAGTTCAACTCGTACCCTTCTGAAAGTTTTGCAACAGACCCCATTTTATGTGTAGCAAGTAGGACTATGCATAATAATATTTTTACCTGACTCAAGGGATGACCTGACCGTGTACGCAAGTTGGTCAAAATTAACCGTATACGCGAATGGGACGTACGCAAGTAGGACCATACCACTACATACATCTTATTCATAAGTATAGAACAAATAAAACTATAAAGAAGATTTTCTTTGATGTCCACTCTCAAATAATAAAGTAATCAAATTATTTTACTTACAAATAGAACATGGGATTTTTCGAAGATAAAACCAGCATCGGGATATTTTTTCCTGCTTTTTACGTAATCTCACCAGACCATATTTCGTTACGAGTATTATTCTTGTATAAAATCCCTAAAATCAAAAATGCGCATGAAATTCTAAACGGCCATACTTGTATATTTGCATTATGTTGTTCATGATATTTGTTAGGTTTCCTTTTTTTCGCTCCATAATCTTCAGTAGTTTGCTACATGAGCACTTTGTTTGCAGCCCGACCGCAGGGATTGCCACACTTAGTGCGAATGCGAGAAATTTTTTTCCGAAAGAGTTGGATACAATATTTTTTTGTAAGGAAATAATATTAAAAAAGTCTAAAATATATAAATAACGTTATTTATTTTCTTTTTGATTGATGGGTTGGTAACGTGATAAATTGATAGATCTGCGACTACCTACTACGAAATCAACTGTCATTGTTCTTAATTTCTATTGAACTTCGTTAAAATAAGTCACAGCAGAACACAATTGACATTTGACGATGACATTTCTGATATTTATATTATTCAGTAATACCGACCGTGTAACGTAACATGCCTTGACGCTAGCGGAAACTAAAAACACCGAAGTACGGGGAAATGGTGTTTCCATGCATCAGCAATAACTGGAAACATTATTTTTCCATAGAATGAGTACAAAAAAACTACGTACATATGCGCCGTTAAAAAAACAACATTTACAACGCTCCATTAGAAGAAACTGGCACCATTTTTTACCTTTCAACGTACATATAGATGTGCAGGTATATAAGGTTATGCAATCGACTTTTTTCGCGTTTGTGTGTGCGTGCGTGCGTCTGTACGTGTGTGTGGGTGATGAATGCTAGTATACACTATAACTCCAGAACGAAAACACCTAAGTACTTAAAATTTTGTATTCAAGCTTGTTTTCATTTCTTCTAGAGCTGATTTGATTTTGGGAAAAATCCAGCGACGCAGAGGGGGGTTTATTAAGGGCGGCTTTTGGTTTTTATCAAATATTTCTAAAACAGCTGCATATTTCAAAGATATAAAAATAGCTAGATATATACTTTGAACATATGGATTAATTATGTACTATGCAATTTCTTGATACGATGCTTAATTTAGCGGCAAAAAAATACGGGAATGTAAAAATTATAATTAAAATTACTTCATTCTTTTAATTTTTTAAGTTAGCATCTAGATGTCTATTATCCTCTATCTGACATGAAGTTTTAAACGTCTATTTGACATAGATGATTGTTTTTGTTTCTACAATGTTGCCCATTTTCATAATGAACTTATTATAAAAGTGATTGCATAATTATCCTAAAAAAAATGTTGTTAAAATTATTTCATTTGTTTTAATTTAAGTTAGCATTTTGTAAGTTGGAAGGTCGTGTGGTGTTCGATACCAAATATTTTTGTATTCGCAAACTCGCTCGTTACAAAACCTTTAACCTTGTGAAAAGAAGTATCGTAACTATTATCTAACACTATTTCTTTTCATAAAGCGTTCTAGATTTGGAAACAGATTAGGTGCATCCAATCGAAGCTCTATTCTATTTAAATTTTATAATTGAAAAGAACTTAGTAATGGCTAGTTATGTTAAAAATCAAACGTCTTATATGCAAATTACTGCAAGTGGATATAGGTAAATAAAATTAAATGATAACACATATAAGATAGCTCTAATGACGGGACGTGCAACTTTAGCGATTTTGATATCTAATAATATAGTACTGATTTTAAATGAAATTCAGTAAAAACGAAATATTTCAATCACGGTTGCAAAAAAGTATCGTATTATATACAGAGTGAAAAATACTTAACGTAGTTCGTCTACAAATTAAGTGCCTCGCTAGCGTTTGGCAGTAAATTAGAGGTCTAGTTACGCATTCTTCTTCACGCAAACATAATCCTCTTATTAATATTAATAGCAGGATTATGTTTGCATTTTCAACTTTTTCATATTTCATATCCTTGTTCTAACATTTTAAGGATTTTTTACAGATATTATCTTTTACTGAGGACGATAACTGTAATTGTTATCGTAACGTATAAATTTATATAAAATATAAGTAGAAAAATACACCATTAAAAATCCAAAAGCTAAGTGCTTTAATAGTTTACAGAGATTAAATTTGTATATTTTTCTTTTTTCTTATTATTAGTGATGTTTAAAAGATAGGTTAAGTGATTTGGACATTTCCATAGGAGTGCGCTAGTAGTTCACGTTTTCATTTTGAAATAAACTTACTAATCTTTTAGTATGTTGTCTATAGTTACCATAGACAACATTACCTATGGTTATTAGTGTTACTGCTCTATGACATTACACAGTGTGTTTTTTAATTGAAAGCAAAAAGGGAAACACGCATTTCATTGACTCGTTTCATGCCTAAATCTCTTATAAACATTTTCATTATTTTTGAAATGCAGAGTGTTAGTAATATAATTCCTTTTTCTTTGATATTCTTTATATAACAGTTTTCGTGATATAATTCGCCTATTTAACTGTATGGTTACATAATATATCATAAAAGTAATATGTTTCATATAATATAATTTTTTGTGATTAATAAAAGTGATGTTTAAAACTGTAAATTGTAAATACTTGCAATATTGTAACTAAACGACCTTTCAAAAAGTACAGTTTTATAAAGCGGGGTAGTAAGCGACTGAAATATTTTAAGTGTACAAAACGTAAAAAGAATTGTGCCAACGACGTAACAACAAACAAATTGTTGAGTAGTGAGAATATCCGAGTGGACCAGAGCAAACCCGACTAGAAGCAACAGTTGATTGACATATAAATTTAACTAGTAAACAATTCTTTGAATATATAACCACGTTAAAGTTAATCTAAGTATATGTCTTAATACGTGCAAAAAAGATGATTGATGTGTTGAGGGTAGAAATTTGTTGACCCAATTTGTTTTTTATTGCGTACTAGCAATGGCGGTGCATAAAGGACAACCAACAAACATAGGTACATATGTAGACATTATTTTTAAATAGAGAGCTTTAATAGTAAAAAGCGTCACCGAGACTATTAACCATAAATAGTGTGAACCCTTTATTAATGTTGTCACGTTATTATAGAATTCCCATATATAAATAATATTGAATGTTTGAAAGTGCAGACGGTACCGAAGGTGACACCACTTTCTTTGCTGATTAACATAATTAAGTACATTTAAGCAGTTATTTGTTGAATTCGTTTTAAATTGTTGTTAATCTACATATATTAATAGAAATTGATTACGTTTCCGTCAAATATCGATGGTGGTTAATGAGAGTATTACTTTACTTATAAAACTTATAAAAAATAATCCTCTGTAGAAAGTTCCGAACTTTGACCAAACCAATTAGTGGGTAATATTGAAACTATTATACTTGGCATTAATTCGATATCTCACTCATGCATAATGTGTTTCATTTGTAACATTCGATTACTAAACTACACCCTGTATCCAAGAAACAGATATCTTGGTACATACCAAGAACCGTAAACCTAATAGGATTGCTGAATCCCATAACGCATGCGTTCGCCAAAAATCGTCGCTCGATTCGCTTGTAAAGTCACTTGCATACCGGTGTGAAGTTAGCGTTCGAAATTTTCCCTTTTTTCAATTGCAATCGGTTGTTGTTCGTTTTGTCAGTGTTTGTCGGCTATTTCTGAACGTTTGTCGGTTTTTCATATTTATTATAATCACGATTATGATTTAGGCGTGAAGTTAGCCCCCAACTTTCAAAATGTTACATTTTTCGGATAGCAATGATTTCTTGGTCGCATCTTGCATTCAATATTGTATCAATTCACGTAATTTCAGTTTCTATTAATTCTGTACAGACCTCAAAGTAATGTATCGATTGCATAACTAAATCCATATGAATACGCGCAAATGTTTGTACTGCGGCATATCCAAAACTGTGAAGTCATGTCAATCGGTAAAAGCTAGCAAATGATTGAAATCAAAAAAACTTAAAATTTTGAAAGATGGGGGTTCACTTTATCCCTGAATTATAATCGTTAATTATCGTAAATATTAAAAACCGAAAAATGTTAAAAAATGTCCAACAAACACCGACAAACGATCAATAAACGATTGCAATTGAAAAAACGTAAAATTTCAAAAGTAACAATCGTGATTATTATTAATATGAAAAACCGACAAACAAAAAATTGCCAAAAAAACGCCCACAAACGACCAACAAAGGATTACAATTGAGAAAAGGGAAAATTTCAAAAGTTGGGGGGCTAACGTTGCGCCTAAATTATAATCGTGATTATTATAAATATGAAAAACCGATAAACGACAAAAAGTAGGCAAAAACACTGAAAAAGGACCAACAAACGATTGCAATCGGAAAAATGTAAAATTATGAAAGTTGGAGGGCTAACCACGCCTAAATTATAAGCGCGATTATTATAAATATAAAAAACCGACAAACGTTAAAAAATAGCCAACAAACACCGACAAACGACCAACAAACGATTGCAATTGAATAAAGGGAAAATTTTGAAATTTGGGGAGCTAACTTCACACCGGTCACTTGTATTCCTCGTGCGTTTTTATAAGTATGAAATTGAGTGTTTTGTGTTTTAAGTGTAACTTGAAAATCTCAAAATCATAATTATTTTGATTGGTGTGTAAATACTTTTGTCTTTTGTGTTCATCTAAAAAAAACTTTGTGAAAACACTATTTTTCAAATATTGCACAGAACTTTAAAGCTTGAATACTTGGCTGTACGGATATGTCTTTCAGTGTTGCTCTGCTTTAAAAGGACGTTGCATTTTTTCCTAGTGGGCTTTATTCATAATACTAAAGAAGTAATCAAACAATATACATACATATTTCAAATGTCCAAACCTTTCTCTTGCGTTTTTTAGTGAAAATATAGAAAATATATTAGGAAGTATAAGTATACTGCCCGTGTCTAAACCTATCATTCTTTGTGATGCACTTTGTATTTAAAACTACTTTTTTATTTAATTTAAGTTCTGCAAAATTTTATTTAGAAAGATCAAACTTTTATTTTGAACTCTTTTTTCCCAAACATCACATAAGAAAGTTGAATCAACACATTTATTCTATAATCAATATCACCCTTTACATGCATACGAATACCTATGTTAATAAATTAAAATTATTGTAGATATCACTTTACATAAATCAATGTTTAATACATTTCCAACTATCAAAAGCCTAACATAGTTGTAATAATAGATTTCATTTATATCCATCTTACCTACATGCCGCTAAAGTAGGGGTTTATTTGATATTAAAATGATTAAATATTAACATTAAACGAAGAAATATAATTATTGTTGCTTATTTGTTCTAAAATTATCGTAAAGGTAGCTAAATAACTTCAACTTAGCTATTTACAATCATATAAATACAAGTTTTCTATCCCGTCTATTTAAGTAAAGGCGTCATCGCGCCAAGAAAGGAATGCAACCTACGTTACAGCCAGTAAGAGTTTTTGCAATGCACTGGCAGACAGATTAGGAGAATCCAGCAGTTTTATTAGGTTGACGGTTCTTGTAACTGTTTTATCTCTCTCGGTAGTTGAGAGCGGCCTTGACATATTTAAAGTGCATTGCGTATCAAAGTTGGGCCACGAATTTTCAACCCAATTGCTGTAACCCTCTTTATACGTGGACTGGTTACATCCGCAAATTCAAAAACTGTAGGTACCCCACTAGAAAACTTTTTGAAATAAAATACTACAAAAACTGATAAGTCGCAAAAAAAACCTAAATAAAATGCTGTAAATACAAAATAATAGGAAGCTAAACAAATACCTAAATGAAATACGAGGGATGTCTGGTTACTAAGGTATATTTGCGCGGCACACCGCCTACGTTGCTCCGATCAAGTTAAAACTTGTACGCATTTTGAATGTGCATATGTACTGTGTAGGTGGCTATTGTCATTGTTTTAGGTTATGTACAACATGCTCAGTGACAAATACAAAATGTCAGTTTCAATCGAAACTTACTCCAAATTTGAAGTGCGAGTGGTCATTCGTTTTTTGCTTGCAAATAATGAAGCACCTACCGAAATTCATTAAAAAAAATACTGAACACATACGGGGAAGGCATTATGAGTTTATGTTTGGTGTCAGCAGTGCAAAAGCGGACGCACAAATCTGAACGATGATCCCGAAGGCGACGAAAACCATCAACAACAAGAACGGATGAGAATCAATTAAAGGTCTATACACTTAACTCGGAAGATTGCTCTACTGACCGGCATTTCTAAACGCTCTGTTCAAGAAATCGTATCTCAATTAGATATCGAAAAGTTGCGCGAGATAGGTACCAAAACTGTTGACCGACCAACACAAAATGCAACGAATGTCGGCATCAATGGAACTTTTAACGCGTTATCGTCAGGAAAACAAATTTGTAGTCTATAGTTACAGGAGACGAAACGAGGGTACACCACCATAATACCGAATCAAGACTGTGTTCTGGGATATGCAAGGCATTTTGCTCATAGAGTTTTTACCACTGAAAACGACACTCATTAGCAATATTCATTGTCAAACTCTCGAAAAACTACACAAAGTCATTTCACAGTAACGAAGAGGAAGGTTGACAAAAGAAATCAGGTTGTGGCATGACAATGCAAGACCACACACCTCAGCTCAGACGAAGGCCTGGCTTCAGAAACGCAATTGCGAAGTTCTTGTCCATCCGTCCCATAGTGCATACCTGGCTCCTTCTGATTTGTATTTGTTTGGGCCGTTAAAAACTCATTTGTCGGGTAAAAGGTTTGAAAACGACGACGAACTTCAATATGAAGTAAGGCAGTTTTTTAGAAATTCGGATTGTACCTTTTACTATAAGTGCCTTAATATTGGCGGTGATTACATTGAAAAGTATATTTACTTATTGTATATTTTATTTCTATAAATAAAGTAGTCTGTCTGTAATTCACAAATGTACCTTAGTAATAGGACATCTCTTGTACTAAAAAAATATTCACCAAAAACCTTTACAGCTGCCGACACCTAAATACAACAAACTATGCAAGTATAGCAGCTATTTTAACAAAACACTTTAAATATAAATAAATTAAACTAGAATAATAATAACTACAACTAATATAAAGAAAAAAAAATGAATATGAAACTATTAATGTATTTCAGCAAGAACAGGTAGTAGGGCAACGTAACCCAAATGTCACAACGATAGATTTGTTAATCGCTACTTCGATTAGGGATTGAGCGAACCGGTAGTTCAACATTCGGTTAACCGTTCATTGAGCAACTCATTTTTGTATCGAATCTGCAATTAGACTTTAGAAAACCCGTCCATAGTGTCACTTAGAGGGATCACTGTAACGGTGTTGTTAGTCAGCACCTACTATTTATGATAGTTTGACAGAATGTGGTTTGGTTTTCCTAGTAATTAAAATCCAATTTGTATCTTACTGATTCTTACATAAACGAATCACATTTACGCGGTAAAGCCCAATAGCAAAAAGTAAAATGGAAGTAGAGACCCACCAGGTGGATTGAGGGAAAGGAAAATCCAATGTTTACCATCCATTATTTATAAATTTATTAGAAAACTATTAAAAATATAATATTCTAGTTGCATACTGCTGTGGAGTCAAAGTGATGTAATATTTCGAACAAAAAATGATTGTCGTTTGAATTTCTTGGCCGTAATGGTAATAAATTTTAAGTTTTACACATTATGAGCCACTGCATAAATTATCTATCATTTTAGAAGAATCACAAACTATCTAGTTTCCAAATTATATATTTTCACGTTTTGAACATACATCTCTCAGTATTTAATGAAATCATTTGTAACATTAAGTTAAAAATTTAAAAAACCTCCAAGAAGTAAAAAATTTTTGAATCATAGCTAAGAATTCTCTCGATCGAGTCACCTTTCAAAAAAAAAAAAAAATCTCTAAAAAGTAAAAAATCCCTTCATCAACTAGAAAAGAGCTGATAATCTTCAAACGGCTGAACAGATTTTCTTTAATCATAGCTAAGAACACTCTAGATCAACTCACCTTTCAAATAAAAAGATCAAAATCTGTTCATCGGTTTGGGAGCTATGATGCTATAGACAGATCTCTTTTTTCTTGAATCATAGCTAAGAATACTCGCAATCCTGTCAAACAAGAAAATATCGGTTCCTCCGTTTGGGAGCATCATTTAGAGATATAAAAATATGAAGTTCTTATCAGACAATTTAACTTGCCCGTCTAAACATGAATAATTGCAATCGCGTGATTCTATTCTGTCGACAATAAAGAAAACATGGAACCACGAAGAAATTTTCCATACAATTTCATTATGTGAAGAAAATTTACTTCTATAGGACGTACACGCGGAAATTACCTGAAAACTGTACAATTTAAGAAACCAGTTTATGCAAGAAATAAAAAAATTAACACGAGAAAGAGTGGATCGGGATCCGATGAAGTTTTTGTGTCCAATTGGCCGTATTGTTCAGCACTAAAATTTATAGAACCTTCTGCAACCACTGGCGTTACAACAGATAGTTTCGTAAGGTTTAATACTTTTATTTACTTAAATTTATTAAACTAGGAGTACAGTAAAAAATCATAACATGTTAGCTATATATATTTGTATTTCCAAGCAACTTCGCCAACTGGAGTCAGTAAATATTCTTTTAATTCCTCGCGCACATTTTCAGCTTCTGTAGAATAATTATGACATGTACCATTTCGAAGTGGTAATAGATTGTCTCTCGGTACTTCATCTTCCTCGCGCCACGCACCATTAACTATAGTATGTGTTTATTTTCTTCAATATTATCTTCTTGACATTTTCTGGTTACAGTAGAATAGGTTTCTGTAAAATTCTAAATCTATTAGCACAAAGACTAGCTCTAGATAGGCGGTAGTTGAGGACGCGATTACTAGCAGGAAATGGTTTCATCAAGTAAGGTTTCATTGCAAACCCATCGTCTGCTACAACTAAATATGGAACTGGTTTGTTTCTCCATGGTAAAGCAGTCGGCTCTGGTAAATCTAGATCGTTATTTGTTACAGGTCGCAATATTTGTTCGCTGAGAATCCTGCGAGCAAGCATATCACCATCTTTCAACTTTTGGACGACTTGAATTTTGTAAGGGTGGAAAGCTAAGTCTTTACGTAAAATTTGTCGTAACGATGTATCGCTAATGTTTAGTGCAGATGCATGTTTCACTGCAGAACACAGTGTGGACTACGTGTTAATGCTACTCGCACTCTATCAATGTTCTCCTCCGTTCTTACAGACCTTATTGCCCCTTCATGCTTCAAGTTTAGTGTGGAACCAGTTTCTTTAAATTTTCTTACCCACTGTATAATTAAATGAGCGGACGGCACACTTCCATGCCGTGGAACATTGAAATTATTACGAAACAATCGTTGTACCGAAGTCAAACACTCACCATTTTTATAAAACGATTTTACGCAAAACGCACGCTGTGCACGTGGTCAGGTGACCACTTCTCCATGTTTCTGTTTAAATGTCAGTAACTGTCAAACAATAATCAAGTCATGGAAACATTAACTTTTGCCAAAAAAAATTTGGTCGCAAAATCTCTTGATCTTTCGGCATGCGACTTTTTTTGCAGATTTCTGAAGCGCGAGGTATAGTATAATAGACCACAAACCTTCCCGGAATTAGCATCGAACATCAAGCAAGAAATTGAGCGAATTCAACCTGTCCTGCTCCGTCCAATAATCGAAAAATAATAACTTCCACTATGATTTGGAGCTTGCATAACTATATGTTTGCCATCTGAAGCTCCAATACAATGAGCAAACTGCCAGTGATCCTCAAATTGTTTTGAATGCGAGAGTCACTCTTGCTTTATCCGTGGAGCCTAGAATTGAATACTTATTAAAATATTTGTTCTTTAATATAATTTTCAGAATGTGGCTACATCTCTAAACGAAACAGGTCAGCAAGTAGAACCACCTACAAAAAAGAGAGGTTGTTAACAAAAATTCTTCTACTGAGCCACAAAGCGATATAGCAATATCAACCAGAAGATTTAGGATCTGCTTTAAATTTAATCAAACAACCTGCAGATAAACAAATATTTGGAGATTATGTGGCCAGTGAATTAAGACAGATTAAAGCTCCTAGAAATAAAAGAAGACTTAAAAAATTAATCAATGATGCCACATCGGAAATAGCTGACTTAGATGCTTCACAGTTCGAATCATCTGGACGTTCAAATTTTGTACACCGTTTTACCATTCAAGTACTTCGACTAGCCGCAGTCCTGCGCTTTCTCCTACGGAATTTATTGAAGATTCGCAATCAATATATTTTAACCAAAATTCGACAAATTTAATAATCACAGCAGCTCTTATTCACAATGTTGACATCAATGACACTAATTATTAGAATGTGTGGGGTGTTTACTAATAAAAAATTTTTTTTGAAATTTTATGTATTAGTGATGACGCAATATTAAAATGAAAATTACCTTAATGTACTCTAATACTTCATAAAGCGCCGAGCAAGCTTCTGGAATAAATCCACTTATAGTACAAACTGGAATTCTGAATAGATACATTAACGAGTGGTAGGAATTTCCTGAAAGAAAACCAATAAATCTATATAACAAAATTATTGATTATACTTACCACTTGCGAGAAAACGTAGCGTTACTATCAAACGTTCACTAGCTGGAACTGATGCACGTAAATGAGTATCTTGTTTTTTTATTTTGTTACCCACTAAACCGAGGAGCTTTTCAAGATCAGCAGCAGACATACGAATAAAGTTTCTAAACTGCTGTGCATCTTCAATTCTTAATTCATCCACTAAATTGTTGTACACCTCATAATTTTTCCTCTTTGAAATCCATTCACTAACCCAACAACTTCTAACTCGTTTTTTCTTTTTCATGTATTTTTGATAATACAAAATTAAAAACGCTGTATCTCAAACGCGTCTTACTGAAGGCATTGTTAACAGATGAATAAAAACCTAAACTTGCGTGAGATCACATGACAGTATGTCTAAACAGGAATGCGACAACTTGCAGAAGTTTCAACTCGCCAACTTGCCCAACATTTAACTTGCGGCAATTTTTTGGTGCTAATGTAAATACCTCATCAAGTCACTCGTGCGAGATTGTCGCAAGAAACTCGCTGGTCTATCTGCACTTTAATAATTAATTCAAAAATGTAAGATAAAACGTTTAATATAACGTTTCAAAAGCTTTGCCCAGGAGACATTAGTTGGTTTCAGCTATGTTGCTTGGTCTTACAAATGTTTTATAGATTACATAACGAAGTACAATAGGTAACAATACAAATGATCATGTTTGTCGTAAACCCTAGTTACACATCTAAACTAACACAACCTTCTTATTTGGACAATTCGTTTTGGTAATTTTCATTAAGGCACTCTAATAAATACGCTCCCCGAAAGTGAGCTACTAAATACTGGCGGTTAGTTTTGGCCTTCCATTGCTTAACTAATGATGATAAATCAATATTTCAATATTGAAATATGAGGATACGCATTAGGGTGGGCCGAAAAATGAAAATTTTGGAGTATCGAGTTCTAATAGGGCTCAAAAGTTGCGTATTTATGTGCTGATTAATGAAAAAATAATGCCCAACCATCAACCAAAAAGGGCGTGCTAGTAATATATTTAGTATTTACATATTTACAATTTGTTTACCATAAAATATATTTATGATATTGTACAATATTTACGAATCAGTCAAAGATGTAGTAGGTCTGAATTCAGATTTGTGGCCAAATTTTGGCATAGTTAATCTTGAAAGAAGAGTCGTTCTAATATATCCGTCTCTGCTATCTTGCCCACAAACTTTTTCTGCAGCTTCTGAGACCAATTTTACACATCTTTTTACTGCTTGGGTGTGGCATGGAAAGTTTAGAAATTCAAATTCAGGTAAGATCTTGTTTTGTAAATAGGTAGAAATGGTTTCTATTGTTAATTTCTCCATCATTGGAGGAGGTGAAAGCTTACATGTAGACCAATCTATTAGGTCGCTGTAGTCGGTAGCATGAAAATTTAGTGTTGATGTATTAAATGTTCTTACTGCAGTTTTACCTTTATTTCTAAGATTTCTTGCCTTTAGTATTCTTCTAAAACCCAACTTTCTAATGTGTAATCTTTCATTCACTATCATAGCCAACAAGGAGTTTCGTTCAATGACAGGATCCATTATTCTTTTTATATGGTCTGGAAGATGTCTGGAAGTTTGAATAATCTTAAAAACATGTTCTGGACCATACTTTACTGACTGGTGTCTTTTAATCTCAAACCAGACTGGCACATATGTCTTCACAATGTAGTCAACCAGCATGATGAGTTCGTTTGTAGGATTAGATTGAGAAATATACAAGTGCAACACTCTCTTAGCACACCTCAACCAACGGGAGTGACTGAGAGGGCCAGGATCTCGATTAGCCAGATCTAGAGTACATTTTCCAGTTTGCATGGTTCTGACAATCTCGTGGAGGTATTGTTGATCTTTTCTTAGATCTTCTGTATTGAGTTCGATTACTTCTGACTCAACTACCTCAAGATCCACAACAGATAATTTTCGCAATCAATCAGTCTTTTGCCAATTGTCCCACTAAACGTTGATGAGCCACTTGACTCTACTCCCAAGAACTGAAGTAAGTGTCTGAACGGTAACTCATTGAAGTGAAGTAAATATACAAAACCGTTGTAATTGGCGCTGAATCTTTACTTCTATCACTTCTTATCACGCCACTTTTCCACCCAGCGTTTGTTACGGTTGCATCGCAACCAATAGCTTGCAGCTCATTAATTTCAAAGTTATTGTCATCGAGGTACTTTAGAATGCACTCGGCAATCCCACTTTCAGTTGCACTTTCTGGAGTAACGTGACCAATATACTGCCCTCCTGGTTCACGAATTATTGTGATGTGCTCTTCTCTCTTAACTCGTCGGTACATTTTGTTTCCAATTTTTTCCTGAAACAAAGTGTTATCTTTTCTGCCATCAAAGTATATTCCCTTGATTACAGTAATGCAGCGACTCTCCTCTTCTTCAATAGCCTCTCTTGTCTTGTGCTTTTCTCGTCGTATGTTATTTTTGTCCATAACAAGTGAAGTATCTGTCTCAGATATCATTCCAAGAACGCACAAAATACTGGAAGCTATAGCAGCTGTAGCTTTATCAGAAATCTGCACATAAATTCGCAAATTTGGAGCCCTATTAGAACATGATACACAAAAATTAAAAATGTTTGGGACATTTTAAAAATTCTGAAATTTCATACTTTTTTCAAAAGTTTAAGCTCGTTGGACCCAACTAAAGACAATAAGTAAAAAATTTTAAATTACTTTTTCGTTAATTGGCATATAAATACGCAACTTTTAAATCCTATTATAAGACGATACACAAAAATTAAAAATTTTTGTGGCATTTTAAGAACAGAGTAATTTTTCAAAACTTTAAGCCGCTTGCGCGAACTGAAGACTTAAACTCACATTTTTAAAATTATTTTTTCATTAATCAGCACATAAATACGCAACGTTTGAGCCCTATTAGAACTCGTTACTCCAAAATTTTCATTTTTCGGCCCACCCTAATACCCATTCTCCACTATAAACATGCGCTACTTTCATCATAAACTGAGCATATCATTTATAGTTGTTAAACTTATTCCATGAAAATAATTGCTACATAAATTTGAAATATAAAGTAATAGTATATAGGTCGATTATAATTAAAAATATTGTTGGGGGAATTGGTAATTAGATTATGAAATATCCGTTCACACCAATTTTTTAAAACGTAACGGTAGAAATGAATGTTGAAATTAAAGAAAAAAAATGTAATGGTCTTATTCATGTGAATCATTCATTTTCTACATTTTTGATTTCTGAATTTAGAAAAAAAAATTTTAAAACCTTAGTCATAAATTAAAAGGCATAATAATTTTCAATCTTTATATTATAAATTTAATTTCCTGCAATTAATAATGAATGTCAATTAGGTAGAATTAATTTTTTGTTGTATAAGCGGATTTATCAATAATTAAATAAATGATTTTTAAATTATCAAATCGGAAGTGATTTCTATTTAAAGCACATTGCACTAATTTCTATTATAATTACACTTACAAGTGTTGAATAAGGAAGGAAGTAAATACACATATTTAGAGACGTATCACGGTTATTTGTAATTCTAACGAATGCAATAATAATTGCGCTTTCGATTAAAATAGAAAATTATTAATCAAATTGTAATATAAACTACACTACAACAATCAAGTTTGCAATCTGATTTTATTAGTATTTCAACGCTAGTGCGCAGATATTTCTATATGAAAAGGTGATAAATAATAAAGTAATAAATTTAGTAATAATACGTCAAAAATCCTTCATAAGTGGATTGCAGGATCTTCATGATTAATTATGATAAACATTTTTTTCGTTTGGCTGTATTTGCATAGTGGAAAATCTTTCCCACAGAATTTGAAAGGTCATTCATTCATCATTTATTGCAAATAACAATACAGGTTCAATTTGTAAATATTAATTATATAATACTATCTACTTTTTTAAATTAAGGATGGTTGATTTAATTGCAATTAAAACGGTTCCATGCTATTAATAGCCAAGACTGAGTTTAACAGCTAAAGTTAGTTTTAAATATTAATATTTATGTAATGCATATTATTCGATTTTAATTTCGTCATTTATTTTAATTGTACATTCATGTAAGTTAAAACAATCTAGAATTTCTTATTTTATCTAATAATGCTCCAAAAGTGCAGTTTAATCTTACGATCATTTCCTAATTTTAATAATTTATAATCATACAAAAGTGTAATTCCTGTTGCGCTATTATTTACCTACTTAAAGTGTAAATTCCAAATGTATACTTGCACATATCTACACAAATTGCCTTATAAGGCAATCAGTACATATACGGGGTGTCCAGAAACTCTACGGACAAACTTTGCGTAGTGATTCTAGACCCAAAAATAATAAAAAAAGTTCATATAAACCCAGGTCCGGGAACGCTTCGTTTAGGACCTACAGGGTGTGAACAAATTTTATTTTCCTCGGTTGATCTGAGAGGCATCGACCAAGTATACATTTTTTGCTTAGAACTGAAAAGGGAACAAACTAATTCAAACGGAACGTCAATATACCGGGTGGTAAAAAGTTAAGGCCAATTAACTTTTAGCATACCACTGTAGATGCCTGCGATACCTTCAGAAATAATGCGGGAATATGTTCAGAGATTCGTCGCTCATTATCAAAACCAGTGAGATTATGTATCGAAACAAATGGTCATCATGTGGAACACCTTTTGTAACACTTATTTGTTTAGTTCCTAAATTCAAAGTTAAAATAAAAATGTAAACATACGTTACTTTGATTTTTAATCAAAGCTAAGGATTATAGGGAATTAAATTGAACTGTTCATCAACCAATACCTTGAAAACGGTTGATCTGTGAGGCATCGACCAAGTGTACCTTTTTTGCTTAGAACTGAAAAGGGAACAAACTAATTCAAACGGAACCTCAATATACCGGGTGGTAAAAAAGTTAAGGCCAATTAACTTTTAGCATACCACTGTAGATGGCGCCCTCTGCAGGCAGCATCAAAATCAATAAAATATTTAAGTTTCTCGACCACAAAAACCCCCGTGCTCCAAATTTCACGACCATATTCAAATTTGTTCGCAAAATATCGCCATAAAACCGAGAAAAATAAAATTTTTTCACACCCTGTAAGTCCTAAACGAAGCGTTTCCGGACCTGAGTTTATATGAACTTTTTTTCTTATTTTTGGGTCGAGAATCACTACGCAAAGTTTGTCCGTAGAGTTTCTGGACACTTATATATATATATATATATATATATATATATATATATATATATATATATATATATATATATATATATATATATATATATATATATATATTCCGATAATCTCAAAAACGAAGAAGGCTGTGACAGTTATGAATACGTTATCTTTCGTTTGTCAAAACGTATCGCGGTGCGGCAAAAAACATATCTTTACCCATAGTCGAGATACCCTGAAAACAAAAAATTGGACACTTTCTTATGCAAATTTAATGAGAAAATCACTGGCGTAAACAGAATTCAGAATTCTCTAATCGTTTGGCCGCTAGGGGGCCTTCCTTGAATTTAGTCGATTTCTTTAATCCCTCATAAATTTCTTACTGTTAAAGATAATTGATTTTGGCAAAATCTTTCTTAGAGCACTTTTTCACGTAGAATCCATTGCGATAGACAGTTTTTATACAGGATGTTTGATTTTTTATACGACCCTAAACTACAGATTTTCATACGGACCACTCTGTATATTTAAACATTAAGATTATTTGTATGCATTCGTTGTTCATTATCCATTAAGTTGTCACATTTCTAAAATGAATTATTAATTTGAAAACGTTTGATATTTCACATTTTTTTTAAATTCCATCAAAGTTTTTTTGAATATTTTATACAAGTAAACGTTATCTTATGTATTACATAAATTTACTAAGTTGTTTTGTCCTTCTAATGAAATTTCAATATTGTACTTGTTTATTAGAGAAAGGAATGTTGTACTAACTGTTTATAAATATTATTCAAATACAATTAGTTAGGATAAGCTGAAGATTATCAATCCAAATATGGGTATGTAACAAAAAATAGATTTTAAATGTCAGGTAATACTAGATACTACAACACAAATTTTTTTCTTTTAAATAAGTAATTAACCTATTTTACAAATTATTTTTATCCTTATTTCGTTTCATCCTTACTATTATTATGTAATATATAAAAAAGGTGCAGTTGTGGTTTATGATTAATACAAAGAAATCCATTATTGAGTGAGTAAATTTGAAAAAAATTCACATAAGATTATTAAAATACTTTTTTTTAAATAATCAACAAACATTGATTGTGTGATTATACTGGTCACACGCTTTACTCCTTAAAATGTAATATTACAATATTAAAACTGTGTAAAGTAATTTTAATGCCAAAGATTAGAGAAAGTAAATAGTTTAAGCAAATTTAATGCAAGAACATCTGACAGAGAAATCAGAATTGACTTTTTTGTTCCAAGCCATTGGTTCGATTGTACAATTATCTTTCTTTATAAAGATAAAATACGTAACATTTCACATAACATGAAATTATCCATTGTTTTTTTTTGTTCTGTTTCCTAATGCATCTTACATTTCTGTTTTTTGCTACCTTTAACTCTTACGTTTAATGTAAATCATTAAAGCTACATGTTTACGTTTTGTCGCTTAGTGAGGATACAACTAATAAATTGCACCAGAAAAAATAATTTCAATACTTTACAGTTCTATCATATATGTATTAAGAGCGCAAGTGGTAAAAGTACTGTATGTTGGAAATTCAAGTACTTTCTTTACATGCTTAAAGAAGTTAAAACAAAATCAATTTTATATAATGTGATGGTTAAATATCGTGAAAATTATTTAATTAAATTGATATAATTTATCAGTATATTTTTGGGATTTACTTAAAAATGCTCCGAACTAATTCAGTATCGGGGATCGGGTTCAATTGCTTTTAAATTATTGTTGGCAAATAAAATAAATAAACTTTAACCTTTTTAAATTATTATAATTGAATTATAATGTAATCGTGAAATCTTATCAAAAATCTTTTTCATAAAATCAAAAGAAATTTATATTTTACACCTGGAAATATTCATATTAATAACTAAATTGTATTATGTAATTAGTAGTTTCAATGTGAAATAGACTTTGTTGGAATTTGCACAAATTACCCATGCGTTGCGTCCTTATTAAATTAATTAAATGCAGCCTGTCAAAAATTTCATCAAAGGATCTAAAATTAGTGAGTACAATTTTGATTTTGTTTAAAGTAAAATTATTATTTTTATAATTACACCGCTTCATTGACTTTTTAGATATTGATACATGTTGTTGCACAAAAATTTATACATTATCAAAAAAAAACATAAATACAGGACATCAAAAAAAATAATCAATGCAATAGGGTTACGATAGAGAAATTTAACTCATGTGTGTTGTTGCAATTTCCAAATAATGGTCACGTTAGCTTGTTCCATATTAAAACATTGGACGTAGACTTCTTTCCATGTTTCGATGATACTACCTCGCTGTTCAAAATGGTGCTGCTTATATTCCATTATTTTATCCAAATCCAATAACTGCTGAATACTCTTCCTCGTGGTAAATACGATGTACTTAAAATACTCATATACTTTCAGACAAGCACTTTATTTTATTTGTGTATTTAAATGTTGTTTTAAATATTTAATAATTTTTCGGATTTATCTTGTATTTTAATTTTATATAGATTTTTATATTTACTTGCACTTTTATTTTAGATTCCGTTATGAAGTTAAATTTATTTTATAATCTCCATCACTTTCTACAAAATAAACATCAAATCCAAAATAACTGAAGGATTTTATTGACATAAAAAAAATGCACATCACCCGATGTTTAAACACGATTTTGAAATGAAACAATTACCATATTATCGACAAATATAATCGGTAACCTTAGTTTTAAATTTTGTTATAGGTTAAAACAATTGTTTCTGAGATCTCAACTCTACGTTGATCGAGTTTCAAATCCGATAATGTTAAGGAAAATTGGAACTCGCATGTTAACAAAAACACCACTAAC
This sequence comes from Vesta saturnalis, assembly GCA_036346205.1. Taxonomy (NCBI): domain Eukaryota; kingdom Metazoa; phylum Arthropoda; class Insecta; order Coleoptera; family Lampyridae; genus Vesta; species Vesta saturnalis. Next base: position 302,476 of record JARFJB010002243.1, read on the forward strand.
ACTATGACTTGTTAGTCACAAAAAATTACAAAAGCAAGAGAATGCAAGAGCGTGAGAAATCAGCAGCAATTCCTTTTATACTTTTCTCCTGGATACCAAATTTTCAATTTTTTTTCTACATTACACACAAAAGATCCTAGCATCTGATTGGTCTAAACAATATTGTTAAATTAACTAAAACATAAATTATGCCATATCCTTTTTAAATCTAATCGGATTTGCTTTTTAAATACAAATTTGGAATCAGGGCAACTTTCCCCATAAAAAGACACCTCACAAGCCCTACTTCGCTTCAAGAATTTATGTTTTGACAACTTACTATCTAAATTTACTAATATCTAACAAATTTTACATTTTACAACTAAACTAATTACATATTCAAATTCTATATAAAAACTATCAGAATACATCTATTTCAGCCCATTTTACTTAGTTTTGACAAAATTTCCACTTTCATATCTATATTTTAGGTGGTTAACCCAACTTTTCTAATTTTATGTTTAGATTACATATATACTGTTAATTTCTTTGTGGAAATGAGGGAAACCTACTATTATATGTTTTTATAATTTAGTCTAAACTTATCTTATCCTATAAAAACTATAAATTTGTAAAATTCTTAAATATAGTACTTAACCTAACTTAATATAATTTACTTTTAATTGCGTTTTAAACGTGTTGAACTTTCTCACATGCTAGTGGTATAGCTCATTGCTTTTATGGATATAACAATCTTGTGCATACCCCACAAAGCCTGTTTTGTTACATCAAAACCATATTTTTACACTCGTATACTATTTTTTCTTTCAAAATTAACTGTATACCTCTTCAAATTTATTTAAACTTGCATATTATATAGAATTTAAGCTCAATAAACTCTAGCCCCTTTATTATGCCTAATTCTAACCATCTTAATAAACATCTAGAGTGAACTGTGAATTTAGTCAATCAAGCCACCTTTGATGTACGAGGAGGAATTGAAAATTTATCGGAATCGCCTATACGCGGCACCAGTAGCGTGAAATTTTTCAGGGCATTTAAAAATATCATTTTAGTGTGTCCACGGATTGAGTTTATTATAGGTGTAAATGACCAAAAATTTTGGTATTTCAAATGATTTTTTTCCGATTCAGCCTTGCTTCATAGGAAATGAATTTTCAACATATTTTTAATTTTTTAAATTCAAATCCTTGGTGGTGGTGCAAAAAATATTTTCTTTGCTGGTAAAGTACCCTTTTTTGTGTATCATAGAGCAAAATTTTATTAAGAAAAGCTGTTCAGAATCGACAAATAATAATAACTACAAAATTTTAAAATAATCGGCACAATTTCATGAAACAGTGTTTTTATTTGTTAAGACAATTACCATCGATTAGATCTAGGAATCTATGCATACAACATTTCAAACAATACATTGTCATTTGACAATACTGATTGTCATTATTGTGATATTTAGTAGTTGATTTTTGTTCTTCTTAATCAAATTGTTTATTATTGTAATTATCTAACCAATGACATTTCAATATTGTCACGTAACAGTAACGTCTTTGTAATCAGTAACAAAAATAATTACAAAGAAGAAAATATAAATTAAATAGCAAAAAGAACAACTATTCGATGTAGCCTCCAGCAAATTCAAAACATCTCTCCACTCTAATTTGAAATTCTTTGTATACATTACTTAGCCTGCCCGGAATGATTTCATTTACGGCATTAATTATTGCTTGTTTAAGATATTCAATATTGTGGTTCATATCTGTTTGGTACACCTTCTGTTTTAAGTAGCCCTATTCAAAAGAAGTCCAAAATTGTTAAGTCGAGAGAACAGAGCGAAAAGAATATCGTCCTATCCATCGTTCCGGAAAATATTCATCCAGCCGTCCTCTTATTAGCAAAGTCGCATATGACGGACAGCCATCATGCTGAAAATACATTTTACGCCTTTGCTCCAAGGGAAAGTTCTCTAATTCTGGTAATAAAAAGTTGTCTAGCAAATCCAAATATGCTGATTTAATGACTCATCCAGAAAATATGGTCCAATTATTCTATCTGGTAAAACAGCACACCAAACATTTACCATTTTAGAAAATTGGCTTTTACGTTGGAACCTTAAAATGAGGATTTGCACTAACCCAATATCGACTGTTTTGGGATGAAACAACTCCATTTGTCGTAAACGTTGCTGCATCGGAAAATAAAATATTATAGTGAAAAAAACGGTCATCCCTAATTTTTGCACCAATGTTTGCACAAAAATCAAGCCTAATGTCATAACCACAAGCTTTTAAGGTGTGGATAAATTTTGGTTTAAAGGGAATAATTTTGTTTTCTTTGAATATATTCTTTAAGTGGCTTTTACTAAAACCAATCTCCACGGCTCTTCTTTGTAAACTCAACCTGGGATTTTCGAATAATGAATGCATAGGCAGTAGCTGCATCGTCGTCTTCACGGTACGCCTTTCTCACTTTCTTTTTGTCTTCAACAGGTCCAGTCTCATTGAATTTCTTTATTAATTTTTTATTCCAGTAACCGTAATGTGTACATCTGGATATTTTTCATTGAATAGTTGAATTTTATACCTGTACGAAACGTCCCCAATACCATAGCACCTTACAAGATAAATTCTTTCTTGAAGAGTTATCATTGCAACAGAATGACACTTTGAAATATTTGTTTGTAAACAAATGACTATGTAATTAAAAATTGTTATTAATTTTATTAAATACGTAAATAAAAAGTTTACCTCTAGTAGGAAAAAATGACAATATATTGTTTGAAATGTATGTATAGATTCCTAGATGTAATCGATGATAGTTTTCTTCATAAATAAAAATAACGGTTTCATGAAACTGTGCCGATTATTTTCAAATTTTGCAGTTATTATCATTTTTCAATTCTGGACAGCTTTTCTTAATAAAATTTTGCTCTATGATACACAAAAAAGGTACTTTACCTGCAAAGAAAATAGTTTTTGCTCCACCACCAAGGCGGCTTTGAATTTAAAAAATTAAAAATATAATGAAAATTATTTTCCAATGAAACAGGGCTGAATCTGAAAAAACCGTTTTGAAATTCTAAAATTTTTGGTCATTTGCACCTATAATGAAACTCAATCCGTGGACACACTGTATATTCATCATTCATCAAAATTCCATTTTATCCTGACAATTCATTTTTATTAAAGCAGACACTAAAAACGTACGCTAAACATGTGCTCTCGAAATGGAGGAAATGGAAGTGCGTTCAGTGATTAAGTTTTTTATTCAGGTACGGAAATTCATGAAAGGGTGAAAAGAGCGTTGACTCCCGAAGTGAACGCCCTAGAACTGTTATCAATCCAGAAATGGTCTAAAAAATACACGATATGGTACTTGCAGATAGACGGGTGAAGATAGATGAGTAAAGGTTGCTGAGAATTAGCTGGAATTTCAAGAATTTCGACTGAACGCGTTTATAACATTTTAACGATAGATTTGTTTATGAATGGACTGTACGCTAGATGGGTGCCGCGTTTGCTATATATTTAGCAATAACGCATTCGCATGCAAATATCACAGAGTTGTTTCAATCACTTCAACAAAATAGGAAGACCCTTTCCGCAGATCTGTCACTGCGGACGAAACTGGTTGTTCAGATATCAAGAAGACAAAGACATTTTTCTCAACGGGCAAGATTATAGAGTCAGTATTGTGAAAGTCACGTGTAATACTTTTGATAGCCTAACTGAAGAATTGATGGGTTTGAAAAGTGTTATACATTTAGACGTTTCTCCCCCAACACCATAAAGTGGTTTTAATGTAGGTATGTGTACCTTCTAACTAAAACCGATATTTTCATTTTTTCATCGGTGCTAAATACGGTAATGACATCAAAATTACAATCCAAATATGTTATTTTATTTGATAGCGCTAATAATGGAGGGTAAATACTAGTGCGTATCACGGCACACATGCAGGGTTACCATGTATATCTAGTAATCTGTGATACAATTTCCAATGCAGGACTTCAATAGTTATTTCTATCACTAATACAGAATCAACAGTATTAAAAGTATAAAAATACTCTCTAGACGTGTGATACCTACACAGAATTGTGTGTGCTGGCGTTATTAATTCCTTAAAAATACTTTTTCTCTTTTTGCCTTCACTGTGTTATTTTCCTAAATTAAACCGTTTAATATTCAAAATTGTTGATGATCACTCTTACTTAACACACATTTTTAGAATTTAGAACCACTGGTCACAGTTGGTCACAATGGAATTTCTAGTTATTTATTTCGTTCCAAAAAAAAAGAACGTTTCTTCTTCCTGTTTTCTTTAACAAGCTGCTGGTGCAAGCCAAGTTCTAATTCCGAGGAATCAAATAATTTCTGGATTTATTTAATTCATCGACGAAAGTCGGATTTATATTTGTTCTTTGTTATACGAAATGAGTAATTGGTATTATTTATTTCTGCACATCATGCGGATTTAAAAGGTTAAAAAACCACAGTTATCTCGTAATTACAAATTTTAAGGAAAATACTTTACATATTTCGATATCTATATAGTATATTGAGTATTAAGAACAGTAAGGGACGTTTACCGGTCGAGGCCATGTTTGGCCGGAGACCGGTACAACCCTTAATGTTCGTGATGCTCATACTGTTTTTTTGCACGATTGTATTAAATTTACCACAATTGAAATTATTTAATTTCTACTAAATAAACGAAAAGTCAAAAGTGACGTTTTAAATAGAAAAAAATTTTTGTTCCTATTGTTGTGAAGTACTACATATAATTTTACGTTGGTAAGTAAAAGACGCTGGTAAGTAAAATAATACCGACAAGTTGGGCCTCGCAATCAGTAAGTATATGCTACTGTCTTGAAAACAGACATGGTAAATAAACGAAAAAGCTCAATCATGCAAAAAATAATTTAAACTTTGGTTACCAACATAAGTTCCTCTCGGAATTTCTACTTTGTGAACCTCGTGAAGAGATTCTGCTTCTAGTCCTACTGCTATTCCACTCTGGGGATAACTCAGACAATCATAAATATATTTCTACTGTGTCCGATACTATATACATAATTAGGTAAACCACTTCTCACTTTTGTGAACTGTCACATTGACTGGAAAGTGCCTTAATTAATACTTACTACTGAATAGCACGAAGATCTGTAACTATATAACCCCGTCAACAGGACGAATTCCATAGCTAAGTTATATAAGTAGTACCCCGACACTTGCCCCACTCCTTTTTTTTACGTCACAAGCCCCGCCCCTTTCACTTTTTTTATATGCCCACGTGGGGGACCGGTTTTTCCACCCTTATTTTTACACGCTTACGTGTAGGACGTGTTTTTTCACCCCTATTTTTGCACATCCACGTGTGAGACCGGATTTTCAACCCTTATTTTTTATATACCCTCGTGTGAGACCGGATTTTTCATCCCTATTTTTACACACTCGCGTGTGAGACCGTATTTTCATCCCGTTTTTCATCCCTAATTATTTTTATATACCCTCGTGTGAGACCGTATTTTCAACCCTTTTTCAACCCTAATTATTTTTACATACACCCACGTGTGGGACCGTATTTTCAACCTTTCTTTTTATCCCTAATTATTTTTACTCGCTTACGTATAGGACGTGTATTTTCATCCCTTATTTTAATAAACTTATGACGCCGGTTAAAATTGTCACCTAAACATATGGCAACACTGCTTTGGATTTTGACGTCACAAGACCGCCTGCGAGGGGACGTACATTTCAACCCTGACAGTATTTTCAACCTTTTTGTTTGTATTTAAGAGCCCTTTTGGCGGGAGCCCCTAAAGGATAGGCAAATGCATGCGCACGTAGGATCGTTTTTTACCTATTTTTAAGGGTTAATAAACGGTAGGATATTTTTTAGTATTAAAAGAAACTAATCAAGGTAAAGATAACGTATACGTTTGATTTTAAAAATACACTATTACATTCTATAACGATAATAAACAGTTAATGGCATTGTATAATCAGCTAATTACCCTGTTGTTGTCATACAAGGTGAATGTACGGTTTAGCGACTATTTAATATGAATTGAATTTTATCAAATGAGATTGCATAATTGTTGTTATTATTAAAATCATTATTAGGTTCCTTTTAATCCCATATCTAGATTGTGGTCCTCTTGTGGTGAAAATTCATTTGAATATATTTTAAAATGAAATTGATTTAAAAATAAAAGACGCGTCTTAGGCGAAAATGCCTCGACCATAAAAGAGGCGTTTAGATTTATAAAACATATCCCAGGGTCTATGTTAGAGTGTGGTTAGGTCAATACTTCAGACGTCCCCGAAGATGTCCGATTCTACCCGAACATTGACGAGCACGCTTACGCACAAGACCAAAGGCTAGCTGCGTTCTGGCGTCTTAGGAGAAAACAGCTCTATCATAAAAGAGGCGTTTAGATTTATAAACATGCCCCCAGGGCTGTGTTAGAGTGTGGTTAGGTCAATACTTCAGACATCCCCCGAAGATGTCCGATTCTACCCGAACGTTGACGAGTACGCTTGCGCACAAGACCCAAGGCTAGCTGCGTTCTCGTTTCTCGTGTGTTTCGCTCTTTAAAGTGTAACTGTCATCGAGTGAGCATTACTATAATGTATTCTCCTGTTTATGAGCCAACATCAGCGGACATTAGAGATTTTACTGACTTGTTAATAAACTATTACAACATAACCGTTCAAGATAATGATGAAAGCGATGAGGTGGTTGAGCTGGGTGTATCTCACATCCAAGATGATGGTTCACAGAAGAGAAAGAAGAGCTATGAGGTAGGGGAGAAGGGCAAATCTCAAAATCATGATGATGATGATGAGGACGACTCACGGTTCAAGAAGAAGAAGAAAACCGATAAAGCATGTTATTAAATAATAATAATGTATTGTTGTTTATAATAATAATAATAATAATATATTTTCAAAACGTTAAGCTTTCCTTCGGTTTTGTTAATAAACCTGTTTTTTTTTCCTAGCGGTGCTCCACCGTCTTGGTTCATGTTTGCAAGTTTACAAGTTTTTCGCTTTAGCGTGTTTTCGCGTTCGTGTTTGTGTGTGTGTGTGTGTGTGTGTGTGTGTGTGTGTGTGTGTGTGTGTGTGTGTGTGTGTGTGTGTGTGTGTGTGTGTGTGTGTGTGTGTGTGTGTGTGTGTGTGTGTGTGTGTGTGCTCGTGCGTCGAGCGTACGTACGGTCGTGAACGCTCGCGCATGTCGTGCGTGCGAGCGTGCTGCTTGCGTGCGTGCGTACGTGTGGTCGTGCGTGCGTCGTGTCGTGCGTGCGTGCGTACGTGTCGTGCGTGCGTGCATGCGCGTTTTCGTTTGATCCTCGTACTAAAGCAGCGCTAGTCGATTGTATTTAGTTGTAGGCCCTATTGTGTTGTCTAAGCATAATTGGAAGCGTTGCTTGCTATACCAGGCCGTGGGTTATGTTTAATTAGCTTTTTAACAGATGTATTTATTTATGATTAGATCAGGCTTGCATGTAAAGTAATATAGAGGTGAAACTAACTAGCTAATGTGTTTTGCTGCTACACGTATCACAGTATTGAAGATTCTGTTTATGTATTAGAAAAACGTACTACAGCCTCAAACAGAGTGCAGATAAAAATTGAAGAAAGATGTATGCGGCACAAGTGTTGAGATGCTTGAAATCGATCCCCCAGCCACAAGAAGAATGTGTTTTCGACTTGTATGTGCTTCTAATCAACTACCCAGACACGCACCTCGACCGTATGCGATTAAGAGACAGAGACAGAGACAGAGACAGAGACGGAGACGGAGACTGAGACAGAGACAGAGACAGAGACAGAGACAGAGACAGAGACAGAGACAGAGACAGAGACAGAGACAGAGACAGAGACAGAGACAGAGACAGAGACAGAGACAGAGACAGAGACTGAGACAGAGACTGAGACAGAGACAGAGACAGACACAGACACAGAGACAGAGACAGAGACAGAGACAGAGACAGAGACAGAGACAGAGACAGAGACAGAGACAGAGACAGAGACAGAGACAGAGACAGAGACAGAGACAGAGACAGAGGCAGAGAGAGAGACAGAGACAGAGACAGGGACAGAGACAGAGACAGAGAGAATCATTTTGTTTATAGACTCCAAATCCCAGTCTTAATTCATTCGGCAGCTTTGCGTTTTCGTTTTGTGTGTTTTCGTTTTTCGTGTTTGTGCGTTTGTATGTTTGCGGTTTTCGTGTTTGAGAATTTTGTGTTTACGATTTTTCGTGTTTGCGTTTTTCGTACTCTGCGCGTTTGTGTGTTTGTTATTTTTCGTGTTTGCGAATTTTCGTTTTCGTTTTTTGTGTTTGTGAGTTTGTGTGTTTACGAATTTTCGTGTTTGCGAATTTTCGTTTTTCGTGTTTGCAATTTTTCGTTTTTTCGTGTTTGTGTGTTTGTATGTACCTGTGCTTGCGCTTGTGCTTGTACTTGTAATTGTTCCTGTGCTTGTGTTTGTGCATGTCCTGATTCTTGGGCTTGTAATTGTTCCTGTGATTGTGTTTATGTTTGTGCTCGTGCTCGTACTTGTGGTTGTGTCTGTGTTTTTGTAAAGCTAACTTTCACAGGAGACAATTTAGAATACAATCTCCGATACTGGACCAACCTAGTCTGACCCAGACCAAATCCGATCTCTCAAGGCTAAAATACGATCCTTACATGGACATTAAACTATGCGAAAATGGCATTATAAAAATACTTTGTTATACATTATTGATATTAAGTTTCTTGTTGTACATGAGATTAATTTGGTAGTGACTACCTTGAGCGACAACTAGATTTAATTATGACCCATAATTAAAGCAAAAGGATTGCGACACATTGTGACTCATATTTAAAACCAAAATATATTGTATGTAAATAATACGTATTAAAAAGGTAAATAAATAAAAGCGACATTCCTTAATTTTCGATAATTACTATTGCTGTAAGCAGGTTAATCAATTAGTTAATTACACATTTTATTTTTAAATCAATTTCATTTTAAAATATATTCAAATGAATTTTCACCACAAGAGGACCACAATCTAGATATGGGATTAAAAGGAACCTAATAATGATTTTAATAATAACAACAATTATGCAATCTCATTTGATAAAATTCAATTCATATTAAATAGTCGCTAAACCGTACATTCACCTTGTATGACAACAACAGGGTAATTAGCTGATTATGCAATGCCATTAACTGTTTATTATCGTTATAGAATGTAATAGTGTATTTTAAAATCAAACGTATACGTTATCTTTACCTTGATTAGTTTCTTTTAATACTAAAAATATCCTACCGTTTATTAACCCTTAAAATAGGTAAAAAAACGATCCTACGTGCGCATGCATTTGCCTATCCTTTAGGGCTCCCCGCCAAAAGGGCTCTTAAATACAAACAAAAGGTTGAAAATACTGTCAGGGTTGAAATGTACGTCCCTCGCAGGCGGTCTTGTGACGTCAAAATCCAAAGCAGTGTTGCCATATGTTTAGGTGACAATTTTAACCGGCGTCATAAGTTTATTAAAAATAAGGGATGAAAATACACGTCCTATACGTAAGCGAGTAAAAAATAATTAGGGATAAAAAGAAAGGTTGAAAATACGGTCCCACACGTGGGTGTATGTAAAATAATTAGGGTTGAAAAAGGGTTGAAAATACGGTCTCACACGAGGGTATATAAAAATAATTAGGGATGAAAAACGGATGAAAATACGGTCTCACACGCGAGTGTAAAAATAGGGATGAAAATCCGGTCTCACACGAGGGTATATAAAAAATAAGGGTTGAAAATCCGGTCTCACACGTGGATGTGCAAAAATAGGGGTGAAAAAACACGTCCTACACGTAAGCGTGTAAAAATAAGGGTGGAAAAACCGGTCCCCCACGTGGGCATATAAAAAAAGTGAAAGGGGCGGGGCTTGTGACGTAAAAAAAAGGAGTGGGGCAAGTGTCGGGGTACTACTTATATAGTACCTATATGCCTTTTTGTGTGAATGCTTTTAAATTATGTAAATGTACAGCCTTGCCTTACTTTGTTATACTTTAACTTAAAACAATTATTTCATTTCAAAATTTAATATAGTTATCTGCTGCGTCTTTAAAACAAAGTCAATCTTACACAATTTATTCATAGATATATTTTTTTTTGTAAACAGGATATCCACAGGTATATTTATCGTCGAGCTCTATGTGTTTATTGCTACATTGTTACTAATCCTAGAATGATTAAATATTCGTTTCTGATTGGGAAACTAATGTATTAATGACTATTAGTGATTAATTGAATTATTATTTGACTTTTATCATTGTACTTATGTGTCGCAATGTTTAATTGTTTCTACATTTTCCGAGATTAGGTCCTGTTGTCTTCCACCAATACACATATACTTTGTTTTCTTTATGTTAATTTCTGGTCCCCATTATTTGTATTCGTCCGTTAACCTCCTTTTCATATATTCCATATCCTCATAATCCTGCGCTATTACAGATTGGTCATCTGCAAATGACAATATTGTGTTGTTCTTAATCGGTAGTCCCATGTTTTTACATTTGCGCATCTCACTAATATGGGAGTTTTCTTTGTTTCGTGACCCAGGGCTTCCGTTGCTGCTTCTTGAAGACATGTTTTTATATGGTGGTAATGTTCTTCGTGATTAATAAATTGTTCGATATTTTACTTTTGGTCCAGTGTGTTCCTGTATAATTCTTTCACACTTCCTGTTCTGGACTATTCAAGTTATATCTTTCCTCTGTTAATTTCTCCAAAAACAAATATTTCACCAAACCAAAAATTTTACCAACGAAAAATTACAAAAACTGTTCAAAGTGACCACCTCAAGCTCGGATGCAAGAATCCAATCTTCTCCTCATTGACTGGCGAACTCTCTCAAAAACACCAGGATCTGTTTTAATTGAGTTGCACCCAGCAATGATTCGATTTCTTAAGTCTACTACATTTTCCAATGGAGTAGCGTACACCAAGGACTTCAAATGACCCCACAGGAAAAAATCCAGGGGATTTAAGTCCGGAGATCGTACAGGCCATAAGTGAGGTCCACCCCGGCCAATCCAACGATTTCAGTATGCTTGTGTTAAGAAATCACGAGCTACTTGACTAAAGTGGGCTGGTGCGCCATCATGCATATACCACATTGTATCCCTAATTACTAATAGTACGTCCTCCAAAAATCCAGGGAGCGTGTTTTCCAAAAAGTTGCGATACACCTCTCCGGTAAGTTTCCCGGGTAGAAATACCGGTCCAATTAGGCAGTCACCCACAATCCCAATCCAAACGTTCAAAGTAAACTGATGTTGAAAACGATCTTCAACAATTTCATTTGAATTTTCTTCACACCATACATGGTTATTATGGAAATTCCGTATTGCATTTCTTGAAAGACTCGCTTCATCTGTGAACAGAATCAACATCAGGAGTTGAGGGATTTGAACCATTTTGTGCAATAGCCATTGACAGAATTTAATGCGAGGAGGAAAATCAGCAGGAAGAAGTGCTTGAACGCTTTGTATATGGAATGGATACAACAAATTTTCCTTAAGAATGTGCCAAATAGTCCCATTACTTACATCCAAAGCGTCAGCAATTTTTCGAGTAGAAGTACCTCGATCTTCTTCAATCATGTCCAGCACATCCTCTTCCAGCTCTACCGTTCTTGCTGTCCTTGGACTTCCTGCTCCTCCATTTCGTCTTAATGTGCCTGTTCCATAAAGACGCCGATGAATATATTCGAAAGTTTTTCTATCAGGAGCAATACGTCCTGGAAATCTTTCAGTATACAACCGCCTAGCTTCTAATGCATTCCCATCAGCAAGTCCATAAATGTAGTGCATGTCGGTCATCTCGGCATTCGTATAGCGATTCATGATAAGGAACTTCAACAAATTCGACACATACAAAATTATTAATCACGAGACTCATTCAATATGTCAGTGATATATCAGTGAATAATACAGGAATGTTTAAAAATATTTTTGTACGCATGATAAATGGACATGCACTAAAATGTTTTTTTTGACTCAAAAACGGTACGTCGTACGATAAAAAGTCAAGAGATCTTTTTTCTTCACAATTGAACAAAAAATCAAAAAATATTTTTTACTTTTAGAGAAATCAGCGGTATCCTACTTTTTTCTTGAAAAATAGCCGGTGACCTGCCAATACGCGCACCAATGGTACGACTGAAACATCGTGTTGTATTGCAAAGTATGCGTCTCCCACAGCTATTGACACGCGTAAAATTTCATTATGATATCTCAAGCCGTTTTGGAAAAATCTAATTTTGACTGTTTTTTTAAATTAAACTTCAACACGCTGTAGATCGGTAACGAAGCGTTTGCGGACCTATGTTTATAGGAACTTTATTGTATAAAATGACATGGACAATCACTCCCTTTAATATTGCCGCATCTTTTTTAAACACCCTGTATAAATACTTCGACACCTGATTTATTGAGGACCATCACATAATGCAATAATTTACGTTATTTTTTCTTGTTCAATTTTTTTCTTTCCACACTAAATTAGGCATATTAACCAATGTTGATGAGTTTTTTTTTACCACTACGTTACTGTAAATAACGCTTTAATTGTAGTTAATTATATAGTTTGTGTTACAGTTATTTATTTAATGAAGTTATATTTCTTATACAATTGGATATTTTTCCGTTGTACAAAATGTTCCAAACTGCAAAGTTCCGAAACGCTCTTCAAATAGAGCAAAAGAATGTTATGTTACTGACCTTGTTATCTCTCAATACATTTTCTACTATCTTTAATCATGAACTAAATTAATATAAGTACGATAACGATACATTTTATGTGTTTTACGTTTATTTAATCCAAGCAGGAGGTTGAAGTGCATCGAAGTGGTTATTAACTATATACATTTACAAATAAGTCTTGACTATCGAATATCAAACACGATACCGGTTGTCGCAGTTCAATTGGTACTTTACTTAGCCACTGCACCTTCAACTCACATTTCATTCTATGTATAGCGAAGCAGTAAACAAAATAATGATTCAAAGTTAGGGCCATTTTTCTGAAAACTAAATGCAAAAATTATTCTTGTGGATACTCGTCTTTACTAAGGCCCTTAACTAGGGTTGCCAGATTGGAAAACCTTAAATTCGGGACAAAATTTAAAAATAACTTGACAAAATAATTTTTGGCTAGACAAAATAAAAATCCATAATTATAAATAAAATAAAATCATATTTATTCTTAATAGAAACATTACAAAATTATTGAGATACAAAACTAAAAGTAAATTAATTTAAGTAAATTAATAAAAGTATTTTGTTTGCCACATATATTTGGAATTTGCTTTGGCGGCCTTAATTAATTTAGAACCGTTCTCTGTATTTAAGAACAATTTGAAATTCGAGCAATTTTCTTCGAAGTTCAATCGAATTAATAATTCTGATTGTACTAAATCAAAGGACATTCGGTTTCTGTCCTTTGTGTATAATTCAGTTAGAAGGCTTAAATACTCTCTCGCAATAATCATTGCTGACTGGTATCGATAATACAAAACATATCAGTTTCTTCAGATTTTTCAAATCTTCCTGGCAATTTTTAAAAAATGTGCCCATATTTTGTCGTTCGACATGTTCTTCGGGAGATATTTTTATTGATATATTTATTTATATCCGGCAAATCAGATAGCTCTTTCGTTTTTTTATAAATAGAATTGTCTGAAAAATTATATCGTTCTTCTAAGTATTGTATTGCTCTCTCCAGAAACCGTTCAGTCTCGTTTGTAAAACCTGTTTTCTGGCTATTACTAATTTTTTTTAATAACACTCTATTTTTACTGCCATAAAATTTATCGTCCAACCGACTCTTTAAGTGGCTCATTAGTTTCCTCTTTACACCATCGAGTTCCGAAATAATGCAAGGCTCATTTCTAAGATCAGGATTGCTGCGTTAAATTCTGGCACGACATAGTGAACAAATTATAAATAAGCCTCCGAAACTCCTTCCTGCAATTCATCGACACTATTACCAATATTATTTAAATCTGCCAATGACATTCCTTTCAATAGAAATTCCCATATTTCTTTTCGATAATAATTTTCCCATTTCAACAAAAAGTATCTTCTTACTGCTGGTCAGCAGTAAACCAATTGATTTATAGCAGGCAAAAGATATAACCATCTCGTTGGCCCATGTCGGAGAAGGTTTTTATACTCAACACTTGAAAATTCAAAACACTCTTTCAATTTCTCAGTTTTTGTGCTTGACTAACTCAATTCATTAAAGGTTTTAATTACTATGCTCCCGATGTCCACAGACAAAGCTTTAAGAGCGTGTATGACAAAATTGTTTATAACATGGATATTACAATTGGCTCTCAATAAATGTTTATTTACATCACTAAGTTTTTGAAAAACTGAATTATGTATTCCATAATTAACTGATGCATTATCAGCACTATATGCTGATATTTGCTGTACTTTCAACTCATTTTCCTCAGTTATCAACTTAATTTTGTTAAGTATACCTTTAGAAGACTCATCTGGATCTTCATAAAAATCTAGGAATCTCAGAGTTGAAAAGCATATGGATAAGTTTTCAAATTTCCTACATTTGGGGCTACTGCTGCTGGTTTTGTACGTCCACATGATGAGATTTTGCTGACACAGTAAATCGATGGAGCTAATTTCGTCTGACAGTCCAAACTATTGTAACTAAGTCCATGAGACACATTCTGAATAACACAAACCAATTCAGCCTTTGAGATCTCGGTTGCTTCATTGCTTTCTTTCGCAACTAAGAAATTCTGAAGATTATCAGAAATTTTCTGAGATAACTGAAGTTTCACATGTTTTTTTGTTGATCTATGTTTCTCCAGAGAACGACTACCTTCACACTTAATATTAATCTCAGTTTGGCAAAATTTACAAATTGACGTATAATTTTTTTTTTGCAGCCGGTTCGAATATTCCGGGTTTTTCTCCTACTGCTGCGCATAGGAAGTGAACCTTTTTTTCTTAACCGGTCCAGGTCCAAGCGAAGCGTTGATCTTTTCGTTGGACATATTGGTTTCCTGAAGCAATATAATGGATATAGTCATATAAAACACAAAAATAACGTAATACATTAGAATACCTATGCGATTCAGAGATTTTGAATTGAAAGTTAATTATATTTAAATAAGATTAAATTATAAAGACTTCATTATTATAATAACTAGAATGATCCAATTTTTTTGCACATTTATAATTTACTTGTATCAAATAGTCAAATCACACATAGATAATAACGCATTTAACGGTCAGTGGTGCTCATTTCAAATAAACATAAAATACCTAATGAAGAAATCCTGCTCCTACTTATTAGATATCAAATTGATATTTGTTGGGTAATTTGACACAAACACAGAAAAGTTTTCATAACAAGATTGTTATATCTTCAGACATGATATTCGGATGCTGAAAAGTTTAAGAAAGAGGGAAAAAAGTTAAAATGTAGTGAGAACATATTTTTTATTTTAAATCACCAAACAATGCTTAATAAAATAATTTGTTATATTCATTATCAACGTTTGTTGTTCTTTCCTGCTCCATCAATAAAAATAATAATGGCTCCTGCCGTTCTTGTAACACTGTACTTCTTGATTTTGAGTTTATTTGAGTCATTTTTGACAAATATCGTTCACAGGTACAGTTCGTCACAACTTTTACTGTTTTATTACCTTCACATGATGTGAATCACATGCCTCTGCCCACGGCGTACTCTACACCAGGCGGGAATGTAGGAGTGGGGGACGTGACGTAGGCCTATAATTGTAATGAAATGCATGCAGTAGCATATAGAAATCGTGGAGTTTTAGACTGCACCAACAAGTTCTAATAACATCTGTTGGAATATTATTCGCAAATTCCAGTACCGGATTCTCGAAACACCTGTCATGGTACTACTTTATTTAATGTTACAAAATGTTGCATTGTATAAAAAGTTGCATTGTCAAAAAAGTTTAATATCACAGCGAAAATGTAAAGCATTGGAATAAAAGTTTAATTAATGGTTGTATTTACCTGAAATTGCAGTTACACATGTGTTTATTAAATAAAATCCATGGATATTTTACTAATTTTAAGAAATGTGGTTGATTAATAATAGAAATAGGATTACCAGCTATTTACTACAGTTTCTATATGAATCGATACAATATCCATGAAACATGCTGATGCAATTTGTTTGCAATGCATGTAATATTTTTTTGTCTAACTATAAGAAATTAAGAAATAATGTAATTGCAGACCGCAAAACAGGTTTGGCGTCAAAAAGGAAATTAAAAACATTAAAATGAATTCCCGACTTTTTTATTATTCGTGTATCAATTAAATAAACAAGCTGCACTTAAACATGTAGTATCCTAATCAATTTTACATTAGAGATAAAGAATAACAAGCATCGTTCCATTCTAGGAACACTTCTATACGAGACATTATTACTAAGATTTTTTTGTTTGGATTGTTATTAAAAATATAGTTTCCGATCGTTTGAGACCAAAGTTTTGGTGTTTAGTCGTTAAAATTTGATTAACAAGAAGGAAATCTGTCCGTGTGTCAATAATTTCCGTGTGGCAATCGGCCTACTGACGTCATCCTCGGAGCTATATTTCCGCCTGGTATAGAGTACATCGGATCGCATTCGCAATGATCGCATGCCGGTTCGCGTATTCACCGACCATCAAGCGTTATACCCGATATATAAATTTGCCTGTTTTAATTGGTCAATTTTAAACCGGGCGAAATAGTCACTGCCGGGAGCGTCGCTCAACGAGCGGTCAGCTGTTCATTGTTTGTCGATTATTTAAACTATTAAGTTATTTAAATACAAAAGCATTAGTAAGAAAATAATAAGAACAGCTGTAAAAATAGCACTGAAATATAGACATGAAACTAGTCAAAAAGAATTGTGCACATTTTCATAGCAACACATGCAACATTGTTACTTTTGCCTCAAGGTATGAAAATACAACTTTCAGACACGGTACGTAGTGACGAAAATATCATTTTCATAGGTATGAGTAGAAAACAGCGTATATTTTTTATTTTGCAAACATTTGTAATGAAAATGAATACATTTAGCAAAGTGCAGGTCGTAGGTTCGAATCCTACTCGAGGTAAACTTTTTATTTATGTAATTAAAAATTATTATCAATTTTATTAATTTTATTTTATTGTAATATCATTATATTTAGAATTGACATCAGTTCTACATACATAAAGACAAAATTTACATCGATTGGGGCTTGAACCTTGATGGCGCAGTTGGTTAGCGCGGTACTCTAGCAAAGTACAGGTCGTAGGTTCAAATCCTACTCGAGGTAAACTTTTTATTTATGTATTTAATAAAATTAATAATAATTTTTAATTTAGTGGTGAGATTTGGCATTAGTTAAATTGGCCACAATATTTTTATGCAAATTTCGATTTCGTTTTTTTTTACTCTATTTTACTTGAACTTGCTTGGAGGTCGTCCAGCAGCTATCCTCTTGGAGCCTTTAGTAACTGTGTTTCTTATTCATGTAATAAAAGTAGGTTTAACGCGAATAGCGGCACTAATTTTAAAGTTACGAGAGGATTGAGAAGCTGCAGTAGCAACAAAACTGTTAAATTGTTCTTGTGTGCGAATTTTATTCATACATAAGTTAAATTTTGTTTTCTTATTTAAGGGTAGGTTTTGCAAAAGAGGCTTGAATTGCACTGTAAATATTTATATCATATTCACTTGAACATTCCATGTCTCCTATCATTTTATCACCACAATTAAAGTTTAGATTATCTTCATTTGTATAGTTTTCATTAGCACTGTCACTGTGGTCATTTATTAGGTTGTAGTCTTTTCTCATATTGCATGAGGTAGAAGGTTGTCGTTTTCAAGTAGTCCTAAAAAGAGATATTTCTGAACATTGGTTTCCTAATGTTAATTGCTAATCTTTCACTAAAGGCAAATTAGGAGAACTATATTTGAAACAATTATACAGAAAACGACCCTGTGCACCAAAAAAACATGTGCAAATGCCTACTTTAGTATTTACAATATAACTACGGTTTTCATCTTTTGCACTTGTTACTTTGTACAAATAAAGGCCGAGCTTCTCCACGCGTTTAACATCAAGAGATTTAATTTTTGTTTTTTTTTTTTGAAAGATTGTGAAAAGTATTAAAAGATTTGTTTCTCGGATTAAAAGCATAGCTTAATATCTTTTTTTTTTCAAATATTCTTCAAAAACCACCACCATAAAATCTATCAGTGCAACCACATTATAGTATATTGAGTATTAAGAACAGTAAGGACAGTTTACCGATCGACGACAATGTTTGCTTCGCTCAGTCGCCAATATTGGAGGAGATCGGTAAACTCCTTACTGTTCGAAATGCTTATGCTATTTTTTGTGCGATCAACAGTACACTTGATGGCAAAATGTAGGCAAAACACATTTTATTTTATCTCAAAATTGCTTAAAAGATGACCACAAGCCGAGCCACAATCGTATGTATTGTTTCCTTAGTAACCTGAATGTTAATGTGACAGTTGTAAAATAATTGTGTCAGAAATTCTGCTAATCAGTAAACTATTATTATTATTATTAAACTATTATTATTATTATTACCATTTCCAATTGTACATTTAATTTTAATATTAATAAAGCTCTGGCAGGTGTTTCAGTAAACTATGAATTTCACTTACTGTTCGCTGAACGGTAAGTAAATTACTTACCGTTCAGTTAGACTCATTAAACAGTAAATGCCACCTACTGTTGTCAAAACAGTGACAGTAAGTTGACAAAAATGAACGATCGCACAAAAAAAGCTTTTTTGCACGATTGAGCTTTTTCGTTTATTTACCATATCTGTTTCCAAGACAGTAGGATATGTTTACTGGTTGCGAGGCCCAACTCGTCGGTAAGTATTTTAGTTACCGACGTCTTTTACTTACCAACGTAAGATTATATAGCTATACTATATTTCACAACGATAAGAACAAAAAATTTGGACATTTCTATTTAAAACGTCACTTTTGACTTTTCGTTTATTTAGTAGAAATTAAATTACTTCAATTGTGGTAAATTTAATACAATCGTGCAAAAAACAGTATGAGCATCACGAACATTAAGAGTTGTACCGCTCTCCTGCCAAACATGACCGTCGACCGGTAAACGTCGCTTACTGTTCTTGACACTCAATATACTATAGTGCGTCCTTTAATTATCCTTACTGTTGCTTCAGAAAAGTTATTTGTGTTATTGTTTCGTGTCAATTTGTTTTTTCTTGCAAATAGTATCCACTCTTCAGATCGAGAGTAAAATTTGTTGAAACGAATAACAAATTCGGGAAATTCTTCATTCAATGTTGTCAACAGCTTCATCTAACTCTTTAGAATTAGTTGCGTACATGACTTGTAATTAGTATTTTCAGTATCTAAACTGATTTCTAATTATTATCTTTTAATATACTTTTTTAAACATAAACATTAAATTTTGTTGTTTGTTCTTTGGTATTTTGCTATCTGAGTGCAACCATCGCCATTCAGCTTGACCAATATAAAAATGACATAACAACTGTTCTGAAGTAGGCCAAATAACTTTTAAAGCATTTTTCTCGGCGGTTCCATCATCTTTGATAAACAACTTGGGCGGCTAAAAAAATTAATTACTTTTAATTATAAATATAATCTTATATATTAAAATAATCGAGTCATTTAGTTCACGCAGATTTCGAGACAACCGCTTGACGGATTTCGATGATTTTTTTTGCTATGAAGGTAATTTTGCGTAGAAAGAAATAACGGAGCCAGAATTTTATTTTAAGGTTTTAATTTTTTTTGAAAAAGTCTAGCAGCCGGCGCTAATATTGTTGTCCATTTACGTTTGTATTTAATTTAGTATGCGTTTTATTATCATTATTAAATTTTATTTTAAACGTAAAGGAAAAGCTAGTTTACTTTAAAAAAATGTTATTGACCTCCAAAACAAGTGGGATACATCGACTTCAATTAAAAGAAATGCACTTGTGTATGATTATTTAGTTTGACTTTCATGAATTAAAACAGCAATTGGTACAGTTCCTGCTTTAGTAGGTGCTATTAAAATTGTTTCCGTAGATTGACGTCTACCACAGCTTGCGGACGAATCACAAAAAATCATTTCGTTTGATGTACTTAATATTTGATTTTCTTTTCACTATCGCCAAATCGACTTATTAGCTCATTTTACAACTTTTCGCCAAGATCAGCCTTCATATACACACACACAACACACACACACACACAACACAACACACACACACACACACACACACACACACACACACACACACACACACACACACACACACACACACACACACACTACCGTGTGTGTGTGTGTGTGTGTGTGCGGTGCGTGTGCGTGTGCGGTGGTGCGTGGTGCATATGCGTGTACGTGTCGTGTCGTGTGCGCGTTTGCGTGTGTGTTGTGTGTGTGTGTGTGTGTGTGTGTATGCGCGCGTGTGCTGTGTGATGTATGTCAGTGTCCACGATAACTCCAGAAAGAAAATACCTACTTACTTAAAATTTTGTATTTAAGCTTCTTTTCATTTGGCTTAGATTTTGGGAGAAATCCAGCGGCAGAGAGGGGGGTTTATTAGGGTTTTTATCAAATATTTCTAAAGCAGCTGCATATTTCAAAGATATAAAAATGCCGAAGTGTAGACCTTAAACATATCGATTAATTATATGCTATGCAATTTTTTGATACGACGCGTAATTTCGCGGCAAAAAAATTTCTAAGGTAGAATTTGAGTGTTAGTTTAATTTTTTTCATTATCAGAATAACAATTAATTGTATAAAATAAGCGTAGACGTATTTTTTAAAGAAAATTTAATTTTACATCAATTTTCTTTATGACGTTTTTTAATGTAGAGCGAAATAAATATAAAAATTAAATAAATATGATTCAAAATGCTGAAGATATTTTTATAGAAGCAGGCGGCTTTGAAAATTTTTTACGTTACATGTATTTATGTCTATGAATGTCTATCGGACATGAAGTTTTAAACGTTATTTTGACATAGATTATTGTTTTTGTTTTAACAATGTTGCCTGTTTTCGTTATAAACGTATAAAAAAGAGGTTGCATAGTTATCTAAAAAAATAGAAATTAATAGTTGTTTTCGTAACTAGTGCGTGAAAATTAATTCATTCGCTCCTTCGTCGCTCATAAATGAACATTTTTCACTCATCGATAAAATTGTATTTTATCGTATAAAAAATAATTATCATTTCTTTGAATTACATTTTGTAGGTTGGAAGTTCGTGTGGTGTTCCACACCAGATATATTCATTAAACGTGCCATATTCAAAAGGCCGTTACTCTCTTTTAAAAAAAATATTTTCCTGTAGAAAACACCCTGTAGATAATCAAAGAGTTTCAAAGATTTGTATAGGCACACTATGTAATATGCGGAATTATTCAATTATCGTTTTTTAGCGTGCCGCTGCTAATTCAATTGTAAGTACTTCTGAAGAATACGCACAAACATTCTAAATGTGTAATTTTGATAAAATTAACATATTTTTTTATGCATGCATAACAATTATGCAGTTCTTAACGTCAATTTTTATAATGCAGAAAGAATTTCTATCAGATTCATTCAAAATAATTTGTCTGCTATTATAACTGCATTTAAGTGAAAGCATAGTATTGAATGTTATTAATAAGTTTTATCAAAAATAGTAAAGAAGAATACTAATTCATGATTGTATAAACCATCAAACTGAGGAAATATAATAATTAAGTCCCCCCCCCCCCTCTTTTAAAAGCGTTAACTTTAAAAATACCATCTAATCCAACAAAGAACACATGACAGGACTACAAACAAATTATCTCATACGTAACACTGGCTTGGAATATTAACTGTAGTATCTTGTACAATAAGTACAGAAGAAAAACAGACGTCGATTGCAGTAGTTACTGTAAGTTGTATATCTAACCAATGCAGATTAATCAAATAAAAAAAAAATAAGTAGACCAGTGGGTTACGGATCTGACCGCTATTTCGTCCATCCCGGATTCGAATCATGGATGGGGTGCAGTAATTTCGCCAAATGTCTATATAAGGAGCATAATAAAAAGGTGAAAAAACGAAAAATGTATAAACAAAATCGCTTACTAGTAGTAGTTTAAGTCAGTTTTTAACTGAAAATTGGTGTAATTAGTAAACTAAAAGCACTTCTAGACTGACGCAAATGATATTTCATCCTATCCAATAGTGTACTAGATCCGTTCATAGTCGAGTGTTCCAAAAGCGCAATACAATAGATTTTTTAATACTACATTCAATATTCATGACGTATTTATTTGCAATTCTTTCAGTGGCCTTAGAGAAACGATTTATACCGCACAAGGTGAATGTGAGTTAACGCCCTATATTTGTTTAATAAAAGCAATTATTGACTAAAAGTTTGCAATTTGCTTCAAGCAATCTTAGCAATAATTTACAATAAATTAATTAATTGACAAAACCAAAATTGAGGATAACAGTATTGGTTTAAACATTTCAAATAATCTGAACCTATTAATTAGCTCTCATTAAGTATTCAAACCCAAATCTGCATATATTGTAGAAACATGTCTAAATTAATCTGCAGTAGGTACTTACTAGTATGCTAATAAGCCAAGCAAAATATTTAAATCTCGTTGCCCATTCTTTTACAAAAAGAAAGAGTAATTTACAGCATTAAAGGCAAGGCTAAATAACACACTAGAGACAGGCTCATAATATCTTTTAAATACTAAATGATAGAGGTCAAAGGTATATTTTTGATTTATTGCTTTGTCACACCTAAAACAAGTCATAAAGTGCACACACAATAGGTTTGCATAGACACGATTTCAATGGTTACATACCGGAATTATTCTTAGATAATTGAACTTACACTTTCAATTAATGGCACTTCGGCCCTGTTCATTATCTAATAATATTAACATTTATACCTAAAATCTCCTTTCATTTTCAAACCTCGAGATATCTATATAGTGAGTGAAAGTGGATTTATTTACTGTTAACTTACACGAACTTATAAAAAGTTCAATATCCTTTATACTTCAGCGGAAGTATTTGACTAAAAAGGATTAATGGTTCAAGTAGATACCTGATTCTGTTTTTTTAAAACTCGAATCACGACTAACGTACCTTCAGATTTTAATCAACTCGCCTTTCAATGGTCAGTTGTGCATGTGCTAATAATGAAACCACGTTGAATGTTTGCTCCAAATAGTCCAAACGAAACTTTGTTATTGCAAAAAACACAATTATTAAAATTTTATAACAAATAAATGCAAGTAGTTTATGATAACAGACTAGTCTAGTTATCAGGATAATTTGGTAGCTGAATAAACATCCGTCAGAGAAAGTAAATTGAATTTATTGTTAATGAGAAAGCATTTGAACATTATACTATATATATATATATATATATATATATATATATATATATATATATATATATATAATATATGCTACAACCTACAGTACAAAGTTTTGTTTTAAAAACCTGGAGAGCTGTGCCTGTGAGACCTGTAAGAAATAAAATACACCCACGTGTCACATAAATATAATTAGTAATACTGAACACATTTCAATAGCTAAGCTATCATTATCAGAGGTTGTCGCGGACGAACTAAAAATATTCCAGTGGCGTACATTCTAGGATGATCTGATATTTCAATGATCCTAGACTGAATACCACTGATCGATTTAACCAAACTTACCTTAGTCCAAAAATTGATTATAACCGAGCTACAGGGTGTCAAAGTTGAACAAATAAATCACCTTTTCTTTAATATCTTTCGACTAATTCGAGCTTATTTCACGAAAGTGGGTATGCAACTTTTTTGTGCCACTTTATATGTCATTTTGGACTTGATAAATCTTTCTTTACCTTTTCCAGTTAAGAAATGTATACTTTATTAAAGTCGTTAGAAGCAACCCCGAGAAAAACGCATCTGCAGCTGATGACGCATGTAAATTATTAAAGTGAGTCGTAGTTTTTGAAGACTTTGGCAAACGTAAAAGATTTGTCCTTGTTTGACACATTGTGAACTCTTACACATTTTCAGTACTTCCTTGATAATATCCAAAAACCAATAACATATTGGCATTCTACATTGGTATATTGCCATAGTTTCAACTAAATAAAATTACTGTCACATTTAAGTAATTTTTACTACTAAATTTTCTTAATAACTAATAATTAATAATTTAAAAAACTTAAATGTTCCATGTAAATTTTTATCATGGCCGGGAAATATATCAATGCAGAATATACCGATATGTTATTGGTTTTTGGATATTGTCAAGAAAATAGCCGAGAGTGTCAGAGTTTACTCTGAAAGGTTTCCAAATCGTCATACACCAAGTCATCCAACGTTTGCTGCAGTGAAGAAACGTCTTCGAGAAACCGGTCGCTTAGCTCCTGAAACCGATTAATATGGAAGGTAAAAAATAAATAATCATTATTAGGCCGCGTGCTGCAAGAATTCCTGAAATTGAAGAAGACATTTAGAACGTATTGGAGAAGATCCGGAAATAAGTACAAGACGATTAAGTAGAGATATAAGAGTGTCTAAAACTACCATTAATAGAACACTTAGAAAGCTATATCCATATCACAAGCGATTAGTTTTTTGTCGATTTATCCATGTGCAAAGAGAAATTGATTTTAACTTTCCAAAAAACATTTTGTTCACCGACGAAGCAGGTTTCACAAGAATCCGCATGCAATCAAAGTTAGACATTTTCAACATGAATTTAAATAGGTTAATAGGAAATATTATTGTTCCTACCATTTTACCGCAAAGATTAACCGGTGAAATTTACTTGCAACATCTTCAAAATACGCTGCCAGGTTTACTGCAAGATTTACCTCTACAAGTTCGGAAAGATATGTGGTTAATGTACGATGGGACTCGACCACATTTTTTTAACGTGTTCGAAGTTACTTAAATGAACAGTACCGAAACAAATGGATAGGTAGAGGTAATGATCCTCCTGTGAATCGGCCACCACGTTCTCCCGACTTAAATCCATTGGATTTTTTTATGGGGACGTATTAAGTCCGTGGTTTATATGACGCTGTGGCAGCGTATTCAAGATGCAGCAAATAATCTTCGAGATAATGAAGAAATTATCCAAAGGGTTAATTTTTATGTTCGTCGTCTAAATCTTTACATGCGTGAAAATGGCGGGCATTTTGAAGAGTTTTTATGACATATGTTTGTGTTTGCATTTAAGTTTTCACTTTAATTTTTGTATTACAATTTTTCATCCTTAGAAACAAGGAAGTAAAACCATAAAAACAAGGAAAAATCTTTTACGTTTGCCAAAGTCTTCAAAAAAAAAAAAAACATTCCAATACCTTGTAATACCTTTCGACTCACTTTGACAATTTACATGCGTCATCAGCTTGAGATGATTTGTTCTCGGAAAGAGTTGCTTCTAGCGACTTCAATAAAGTATACCTTTCTTAACTGGAAAAGATACTGAAAAATATTTATCAAGCCCAAAATAACATAAAAAGCGGCACAAAAAAGTTATAGTAAAATATCCTAACCGTCGCTTGTGACGCCCTCTAGAAGATACAACAAAATCGTTTGAATTTCTCATCCCAAGAAACCCCTGTATACCAAATTTCGTGAAATGAGCTCGAATTAGTCGGAACATATTAAACAAAATGTGATTTATTGGTTCAAGTTTGGCAACATGTAGCTCAGTTATTATCAACTTTTAGTTTAGTTAAGTCGACTTATTTTGAGGTGTACTCTTTGTGGAAGGGTGTTGTAAAAACCTTTCCGGGACACCCTGCGTATACAGGGTAGTGACCTAGACAAATGACTCCTTATAATATTTTCGAGGAAAAGTCTATTAAGGGTTCTTGTAGAAAATAAAATTATGCTCCCGTATGAATCCCTGGTATCCATTTTATTACTGAAAATCATGAATAGTATAATAGACAGAACTTTCATTATTTCAAGCAACAGAAGCCACAAAATTAGCACATATTATTACAAGAACACGTAAATCAATCAAAACAAATGTTCAAACAAACCACCATTAACTAAGAAACAATTACTTAGACGATTATAAAACTACTGTCTAACATTTGCTAGTTGGTATTGAGATATTTTATCACATTCAGCTTGAATACGATTTTTCTATTGTTCCAAATTTAGAAATGATTTATCAGAATTTTCGACTTAAAATGGCTCCACATAAAAAATCATTGGGAGAAAAATAGGAGATCTAGTGGGCCAATGTATTGCGTAAGATTTACCAATCACCTTATGGGAAAAACTGTCTTTTAAAAATTCTCCCACGTCACGGTTGTTGTGCGCAGAGCATACATCCATCTGGAACCAAAACTCTTGGTCCTAACAACTTCACCTACTGTCGGAGCCATTTCTTCTTCCAGGAGCTGCAGTAAGCGCTCTCCCGCAGCCACACTCTATAATTTTGTGCGTTGGGTTCATTATGCATTGTGAATGTCGTGTCATCTGTAAGCGGAAGGTTTTGTAAAATTTCCATATTTTCGTTACATTTTTCTATCATTTGAAAGCAAAATGCGCTCCTCTCCAAATCACCGTCTCGTAACTCGTGAACTATTATGAGTGAAACTTGTGCTTTTTTGAAATCCTTGTGATGCAACCCGACGTCGTTTACAATTTTGCTTAAACTTAAATTAGGATTTTCCACCACAGTCGCCAAACCATGAAAAGTATTTTCCTAACACTTACAGTTTATCTTCTTCAGTATTGCTACTGACGAAGATAACTGTAAGTGTTATCGAACCATTTAGATTTGTATAGCATAAATATAAATATCACCATTAAAAAAACCCAAAAAGTTAAGTATTTTAAATATGTGTAATAATGGTAAAAGAAATGACACCCAAAAACAAAAGGCAAAGATCTAGTTTCATTATGCTAGAATTAAACTCTGACATCCCATACGTTCTTCTTTCCTACTTTAGTACCTTATAATATTTTTATACAGTCTCAGTTTGACAAAGTCAGGCCCCTTGACTTTTTTGTTATAAATTGGCTTATTTACATTATACAAATAGTAAACTGTCTGAATAGCTTTTCATTTGTTTTTTCAGTCAGTTTTTTTACAATATACTCCGGTATATAGTGAAGGTGGAATCTATGCAAGAATTTTTTGTAATTGTTGTAGAAGCAGGATAATAGGAAAACAAAGTGATACATTGGCTCTTTTTCTCACAGAAAATACATACTTTTACCGTGCTAGTATTCTTACAAAGTACTTATAATTCTTAACTAAGATACATGCCTTAAATAATTTAAATTATGACATTCAAATTGATATTATGCAAATTATATCAAGGCAAACCCATTATTATGTTCAGATACAACAAGAATCTATTAAGATATATAAACATCCTAATAACTTCAACAGACGAGAAGAAAATCTCCCTTGAAATAGATTTTGGCACCTCATAATTAAAATCAGGCAGAATGGTACGTCCAAATTTTAGTTTTTGGTATGTATAAGTTGCTGCCTAGACCTCCAAGTATATTATTTATCAATTAAGTGTGTTAAGTCATTACAGCGTTGCAATGACAACATACATAGCTAAAATTAAACTTACACATTCTGTTTTCAATGTATCTAAGAATCACGGCCTTCGCGTGGTAACGGAAAATTATTTATTTGTTATATTTGTTATAAGTTTACTAGATAAATGTTTGGTATGTCAAGCTTTTATCTGTGAATGCTTTTACCACTTTCAAATTAAAGTTTTTCACAATTTTGATTAAACCTTATTAAATTTGTTTATTTATTATTGCTAGCCTTAGTCGTTGGAAGATGTTCGGATTTGTCATTTTCAAAAGATAATAATTAATTTATTAAAGATCTAGTTAATCTTTATTAAAATAGAGTTCCAGTTCGTAGTTTATCAAAGTGTTCTAGCAGACCTAACATATTTCCTAAACTTTTAAAAGCTGTTATCATTTACAGAGGACGATAACTGGGATTGTTATCGAAAAGTTTAAGGCGGCTAAGCCGAGCTCTGCAATTCATGTTACTAAAATGGCCATAAAATGACTATTTTGAACGTAATCATCTAATAAAGCGTACGACAAATTCTATGTAGTATAGTGATTAATTAATGTAAACCTTCTGGTTTCAAATTAAATATTGAAGTTACAATGTTGGTCAAAATTTCCGTAAAAGTGGTAGCTCTCCTTAGGAACTTTCGACCAAGATTTGGCACCAAGATTGTGATTGTAACTTAAATATTGAATTTATAAGCAGAAGATTTACATTAATTGATCATTATACTACATAGAATTGTCCTACGCATAGTTTTTTTTCTTTATTATATGATTACGTCCAAGATGGCCATTTTATGACAATTTTAGCAATATGCATTGCACAGCTCTCCTTAGCCGCCTTAAATTTGTATAAAAGCATAAATAAACCCCAAAAACTAAGTAGCGTAATCGTAAAAGTTGCATTCTCATGCTACTATTTCATGATTTTAAGCTTGTAAGAAATAAACGTTTCAAATATTACGTAATCATTATTTCATTTAGATTAAAAGTGAGTTACAATGTATTACTTTACTCAATAATTAAATAATTATTTATTTTAAAACATTTTTCACTCATCGATAAAATTGAATTTTATCGTCTTGTGTAACAAATAACTATTTTTATTTCTTTGTATTAAACACATAAATACGAAATCGATGGAATCGCGAATGAGGTAATCGATGGCGTAGTTAAATCGATTTCATCGTGTCGGTTACAACCATCTGATTTTTGCGTTCAGCTTAACGTCACACGTCAAAATTTACTACACTATTATATCTTCTCCACGTGAAACGTGGGTCCTAGTTAGTGTTATGTAGCGAAGGCTGCACACTATGGGAAAGATTAAAAAAGAAGGAAAGTAGGTATTGCAAACGTCTACTAATAAGATATCAATGCAAAAGTTTTCTGTATCGGTGATGAAAAGTTTCAAGAATGCGAAACGAAAAAAATTATGGGTTGTTCAAGTCCAGCCATCATCATCGACTGCAAGGCCTATTCACCTCGGAAAGAAGACAATGTGCCCGCGTGCGCGCGCGCCTGTGTGCGTGCGTGTGTGTGCGTGTATGCGTGTGCGTGTTCGTGTACGTGTGCGTGTTCGTGTGCGTGCGCGTGTGCGTGTGCGTGTGCGTGTGCGTGCGTGTGCGTGTGCGTGTGTGTGTGTGTGTGTGTGTGTATGTGTGTTTGGTGGGGTCAAAATGATGTTGTTTGTTAAGAACTTCTTAAATCTGGTGAAACATTTAATGCTGAACGCTACCTTCAACGTGTGGTCACAAAACATTCGAAATGGACCTAAAGATATGGGAAGGTGATTTTGCTTTGTGTAATGCACCAGTGTACAAAAGTTGTCAGGGAAACTTTAAAGATACTTAATTGGGATGTGCTACTTGACCCTCCGTATTCGCCGGTGCAAGCGTAGCTGACATTTTAAAGAAGTAAAAAACGTGCCGATCCATAGCTTACATATTAACCTAATACAAAAATCTCACTTTCGTTGTCATTTATAATCCCATCAAAATCGTAATGTTATGTAAAATCACAATCGCGTAATGATAGGGCATTCACATTGTATATTAAAGTGGATAATAACATCTACAGTATAACGATTTCGGCAATATTCAATTAATTAATTACTTAATTCTAGTTTTTCACAAAGCATTTATATTTCCTTTCAATATAGAATAATTACATATTAATCAATTTCCTTAATTTACACAATTTAAGACGCAATAATATTGCTCTTGTATAAGCCAATTTCCGACCACAAATAAATTTTTTAACATATTTGAAGCTTCCTTACGTAAAGCGTTTTATTCAACTGAAAATTGCCAATCAACTTTATCCTAGATCACAATCAGTTGCGACGTAAATTATAATGTCAAGACTCTGCAGTAAAAAATCAAACAAAATGAAAATCTACAGTAATTAGATAACAAAATAAAGTACAATACTTTTTATAATAGCCATATCTCAAGTGGCCAGTTACTGACTAAAGCAGTACGCCGTTTAAATTACAAATTTGGTATCAAAAATATAACAAGTTAATTAGTGACCTATTTAGGAACCTTTTACTGAATGTAATTATTACTGATTTTCTTACATTACTTGTTTCACAGCTTACTTAAGATAAAACTGAATTGTTTAGATTTACTATAAATTTGAAAAAGTATGCCAAAAAAAGGTGTCACAATGAACGTTTTATACAAATTTAATATACTAGTCATTTTAATTTCATTGGTTGTCTACACTCAATTACTCAAATTATAATTAACGAGCTTTGTGCAATGATGATTACACAAAACTACTAAATTGCAAACTGGGAAACGATCATCAAGAAAACCGAATTTATTAATCAATAAACCGAATTTATTAATCAATAAACAATTAAAATAAGTCGGCTGAATCAAATACACCTGAAAATAATTAAAGTCAAGCCCTGCAAAGGCAAGGTGCAAATAAAACAGCTAAGGTAACAAAGTGACCGATAATCTAGTCGCAAGTAATGTCGCGTTAGGGCCATAGCTTACACATTCATCTATACATGGCTCAACATTTAAAACCAATAATACCGGTTTAGTTTTAACAGGTAAGGTCGCCAGTAACCACTTCTGATTACAAAATCAGTACTAAAAATGTAATTGAGACTTTCTCAATGACGTCTGGACACGTTTCTGTTAAACCCTGCTAGCATTAATCAAAACGATTACGCTGAGATGTATCATGTCACATTTGTCCACACATTAAGTCCGGTACGCAGACGAAAATGTTAGTAAAACAATCAACACTGTTAACTCATATCAGCGATGATAGGAACACCGTACAGTACCGACGGGTTATTGAAACAGATTTCAAGTTCATAGGTGCGCTTGCGAGATGGTGCATCGGTAATTAAATTACTACCACGTTACTAGTCTATGTTATCGAAAAACAATTCTGTTCGATTTCAATATCTTGTAGTAATTAAACAGTAACTGCTTGCAAGGCAAAGGCTGATTTTTCTCAAGAATAGACCAGATTGTTGAATTGCTTGATGTGACTTTTAATCTACATTTAAAAGCCCACTTCGGCTTATAATAATAATAATAATAATCCTTAGCTAAGTGACACAAACACTTAATGCGGTTGAAAATCAAGACGGTGGCGATAAGTTATTGATATAAATTGTTTACACGCCCGTATGATTATTTATGGATGTAACTTTATTTACATGACTATACCGTGGATTAAAATCAAAACTGGGTGATTACTTATCGATTACCTGGGAAATTTGCTCCGTTTCTTACGCTTTCAATTAATACTCGTGCGTGGAGAACCCCCCTTATATATTAAGTTTCAGCATAGCAAAGACCCATCTTTTGATTTTTCTGTATGTTCCAGTGTGATTAATTACCAATCGGTGGCATTTTACCCAATTTCGTGCGAACAATGTAGTTTCAAGCCCCGTGGGGAATACCTGCTTTCTACCCCAACTTGAGTTTTCTTCTTTTTAATCCTTAATTATAGACACTTAAAATCTTGGTTACATAAAATACATAAAATGAAACACGCCGAAAAACTATCAAATATTACGACTTATTGACATGATAATAAAACACCTTAATTATCTTTCGTTTCGCGGTAACAAGTGATTTCCTGTTGCTATTACAACAATACATTTATCTCTGTCCGCTACCTACAATACTTCAAATAATTGTTAACCTTTTTGTACTTTTACTGAGGAGGATAGCTGTTTGCCAATGAAAGTTAATTAAAACCTGTTGAGAATATTATCATTCAAAATCCCTAAATGTTGATCAAGTAACTAGTCAGAGGGAACATGGTCATATTTAAAACCATGCAAATCCAAAAAATAAAAAGGCAATTATTTCCCAAGAAATACTTTTTTTTAATAATT
Source organism: Vesta saturnalis (assembly GCA_036346205.1). NCBI lineage: Eukaryota > Metazoa > Arthropoda > Insecta > Coleoptera > Lampyridae > Vesta > Vesta saturnalis. The sequence continues at coordinate 334,527 of JARFJB010002243.1, forward strand.
GTGGACCTGAACAGGCTAAGTCTGGCATCCCGTGCCAAAGCACTCAGGCACATTTAGGAGAATGGATAGCGAGATATTGAATTGCCAAGAGATGCCTATGAACGATTATCTTAAATTTGTTCATATCATAAGTGAAAGGAAAACAGGAACTAGGGAGATCATTCCAGAGTTTAGAAGCCGTGGATTGCGCCCGTTTGGTATGAGTGGAGATTTGTACTGCATAATGATGAGCGAACCTAGTACTCCTAGCAAAGGGGGCCTGAGATGGCACCAAAGAATGTAATTCAACAGCGCAATAGCCATTGTAATACCGATAATACAAAGAAAGAACTGAAACGATTCTTCTATGCTCAAGGGAGTGTCTGTCAGAAGTTAAGGACAGGTCATTTATAAGCCTAATCGCTCTTTTTTGAATATCATCAACCATATCAAGAGCGTATTGGGGAGCACCAACCCAGAAGTGAGAATTACATTCTAGACGAGGTCGAATTTGGATCTTATACAGCAGAAATAATTGTCGAGAGGGAAAATATTGCTTAGATCTGTACAAAAAGCCTATTTTACGAGCAGCTGTTTTGGTAGCTGAAAGAAGATGGCCAACCCATGATAGATTTGAAGATACAGTCATTCCCAACATAGTAATAAAGTCTAAAAACTTGAGATCTGAGCTATTCATTTTTACAATAGGAAACTATCGATCTTTTTGGCGGACACAAGGCAACACTGAGTTTTGTTAGCATTAAATTTAACTAGTAGATTATTGTTTCCCCATTCGAGAATATATCTAATGTCTTTATTGATTGAATTTGCAATTTCAGCTTTAATGTCTTAATTTGACATTATGAGTAGACTGAGATGGACTACAATGAAGAGTGCTGTTGTCAGAAAAGCAATGGATCGGGATAGTTGTTAAATAAATAAGGTCATTTATGTAAAGCAGAAAAAGTGTAGGCGTTATAACAGATCCCTGTGGCACACTCGCGTTAATGCTAACTTCTTTTGAACAAATTAATTGCAACACGTATTCGTCTTTTGTCAAGGAAGCTAGAAATTCAATTCGTGAGCGTATAAACTGTTTTCTTTTAATTATTAGATCATAACTATATTAATGTCGAATTACAACTAGAGGTATACCTACTCTATTATATCGGAATTCAAGGTATTGGCTCACAAATACCTAATTATTTAAAATTGCAGAGCTTTTGTAAAACCTTTGAATTATAATTGACTACTATGCAGAAGTATATAGGAATGTTTCATTCTTTGCTAATTTAGTATATTATAAATACGGTGCTTCTGCTATTAAATACCTACTTTCATTAAGTTCCCACATAACGTTTTGTTTTGTAATCTTTACAAGAATTTTATTTTTATTTTTATAGTCCATAGAACAGGTTTATTAGTTGATTATTATTCAAATTAGGTTTAAAGTAACGCATTATCCTTATTAAAAATTGCTGCAACATCCGATTGTAACATTTATAATATACCTGTATTAAATATTTGGAATGTAAATGATTATTCTGTTTAAATTCTGCTGGAGGTATTGAAATTAAGGATGATTTTTAATAATGTTATTCAAACAGTTTAATTGAAAATTGATCCCTAATAAAAACAAAATTCTATTTCGGTGTTATAGTAAGATATTTGTTATACAATTGTTTCCATTAAAAAAGTGCTACAATGGAACATTTTGTAACTCCGAAAATAGAAACTTATTTTTCATTGTAGTTGGCAACATCGTATGCCCTAATTATTTTAGGTTATAAATCAGTGATATTTTCATTAGAAAAATGTGACAGTGTTGCCAAACTAGATTGAAATGACTAGTACTTTGAAGTTTTACAAATTGAAACGTTATGCTCCGAAACAGACAAAGTAGATTAAAAAATGTGTGTACTATGTCCTATTGTAACATTTTAGTAGAAAACAAATGGGAAATTGACATTTCAATTTAATTGTAAATTTGGCAGGAGGCAATACTTATTTAATCGTAGTGAATGTATTGCCATCACGCGTGCATACTGGAATCCATTAATAACTTCAAACATATTACACCAAGATTTAAATATCATCATTAGAAAAAATAATAGAAAATACCCATGACACTAACACTGTTTTTAAAATCTGGTCTCCGTCTCTGCGCTTTTCGGATTTCAACTTGTCACGCCAATATGACCGCATTATCAAACTTTCAATATACTGTAGACACACTTGTTCGATATATGAAAATGTAAACTTTCGCCATTATTACACATATTTAAAATACTTCGGTTTTTGGATTTTTTAATGGTGTATTATTGTATTTATGTTTATAAAAATCTAAACGTCCTCAGCAGTAATAAAATCTTTTGGAAATGTTAAGGATGCTGAAACAAATTTTTAAAATATGAAAATTGAAAACGTAAACATAAGCCTTCTATAGTTTGATTCAAATAAAGTTGGGTATGACTCATTCTTAAAATTACACGAACTAAGATTTAGGCGGCGTAAGTCGTCATTAGATCAGCAAAGTATCTTTTGGTTAAGATTTTTATCGGCAGATGTCTCCACATAAATTTCCATAAAATGTCAAAAAAAGTTGACAATTATTGAATGTTTTTTTATATTTTAAACTAGAAAAATTATCCATTACATCCACTTATTTTATTGATAGAGTCAAAAATATTTTGCTGCGACAGTGAATGGTTTGATTATAATTACATACCATCATAATACATAACCTATATATTTATAAGTAAACAAATATTTTTTTGTTTATTTTATTATAAATTAAATCATTTCCGGTGGAAAAATTGATAAAAGTTGCAATAAGTTTGTTATTCTCAAGATTTATAACAACCCTTCTAAAGCATAATTATTGCTTTGTAATCGACATAATTCTTGTAGATACTTTAAGATAACATAAATATCGATACATTTGTGATTATTTCAGTCTTGTAGAAGAAAGTGTGTGCAGTGTAATGTAGTTCGAAGTTCAACGAAATTATAAACGTTTAATATTTTAATTTAGCACATAGTTTAAATAGATTTCATATTGCTCCAAGCTAAATAAAAAGCAATTTACATAAATCAGTACATGTATTCAATCCACCTGTTGTAGAGTTATCAATATGTTATGTAAAAATTAGAATATTTATATTACATTGGATTTAAAACATTTAAATTTAAAAAAAATTATTCACTATCAGTGTCACTCTTAGAGGTCGAATCGTTAACAGATATAATTAATGGTTGCACAACCTCAAAATGTTTTTCAATTTCCCACCATTCTAATATAGACACTTCGCCATGTTTAATGCATTTCTGCCCATATGTCCCATCAATTCGTTGCAAGGATTCCATCCATATTTCTTTTGCATGCTCATCGTTAAATTTGGAATTATGTCTTCCTATTCTTGTTGTAGTGTTCTTTGCAGTTTGACCCACCAGTTCAATTGGATTACGTTGGTGGTAACCATAATACTCTGTGTCCACACTTGTGTGCTATTTCATCTATTGCGTACACCTTTGGTATCGCATTATCTGCAACTAATTGCAGTAATTGTTTTTTAAACATGCTAGATTCATAAGCTATGTTGTGCTCTAATAGAAAATTACATATTTATTCTTTCTTAGATGAATTATTTGAAATTTTAGAAGTTTGGAATGATAGCTAGCATTGTCCATTACAATCAAAGATGATTCTTAGGCTCCTCTGTAGTCAATATTTCATATTCAAAAAATTACAAAACTTTCTTATGATATGCTGTCTTTACAATTGAAGTCTAAGAAATTATGGATACCGTATAGTCTTTGCAATGATAGGAAGAACTACTGTACTTAAACAGAACGGCTTTATCGCTCTTAGTTTTTTAATTAATCGCAATAATAGAAAAACCGTTTTTGATAAATAACATCTGATGTAATTTGAATAGAAAAAAAGTAAATAGTGGTATGGAAACGTAGAATTATTTTCTAAGGCGGTACTTAAAAATTCTTTTTCCATATTCTAAGATAATATGGATTATTTAAAGAAAAGAGTTGCGCGATTTACAAAAAAATCAAATTAAAAAGATAAAGTTAGGCAACTCAAATGACAGTTCACATAATAAAATAAAAAATGTGCATCTACATGCAAAGATTGACTATATTTTACAATAAACTGGTTTACAAAATTAGTCCATAATCTTTATACCTGCCTCATTGTACTTCCCAATAAATACATACCTTCTCTATGAAACCTCAAGGACGCAAGGGGAACAATGAAGACGTATTGTTGGTGGCCTAATAGTTGCAATAAGAGTTGAAATCGAAGTTGACTACAGAGGAGCCTTAAGTTTACAATTAAATTATTTTCAAACCATTTTGTAAGCAACTCCACACACATATCTCCATGATAGTCTGCACTTTGTGACTTTGTAGAAAACAAAAGTGAAGCATCGGAAATAAATCTATCGACCTGCATAAACAACTATAAATCTAAAAAATACAGTTATTTTATTAGGTATTATAATGCAATAACTAAATTACAACAAACCTTTTTCTTTCGCCCATTGGATTCTTCTTCACGGTTTCCTTAGATTTATTATGCCAGCTTCTTTTGTGCGATACTCGACTGAAAATCCAAGTTTCATCTAAGAATACAGGATTGTATAATTTTTCTTCTTTATTTTTGTAATATTCTCTTAAGAATCGTACACGTTTAGCAGCAATATGTGATTGTTCAAATAAACCTCTCCTACCATCATCTACTTTAGATGAAACGCCAATGGAATATAAGAGACGTCTTAAAATTGATCTACTGAAATAGAAAACTTGACTTTTGCTTAATTCTTTTTGTAACATGTATACCTACAAAAATAGGTATAGTACCAGACTTGTCTTGCATATTTGTATTTACATTTTGAATTCGTTTTTTAAATTTTTCTCTTTACAACATCCTTCACATAGTCATCAACTTCGGTGGACTTAGATTTCGTAGGTTTGCCGCTTAGCTGGTGACTGTGGAGGTTTATTTTCTTTTTGGGCTTCTGTAACCGTTTTTTTATAGCACTAACTGTATTTATACTAACCCCATATGCTTCAGACGTGCGCTAAAAGTCGTCCTGGTACTTCCAAGTACCATATTTTACACAGTAATGTACTACATACCTGCATAACAGATTCAAATGGAACGAGTGCCCCTTGATTGTCACGTTCCCGTTTAAAATAATTAAGCACGTTTACCGTATAACTACGAGCTGAGTTTGAGATTTAAGGTGCTTATTACGCAACATATTTAAAATTTTGTAAATTTTATATAAATTATGTAAAAAAATTACCAAAGTACCGACAATGCACTGTACAAGTTGTAGATCGTTTTGATAAGAATTGTTTTTTTTTTATAAAAAGTAAAGCAAAAGCGCATAAACAATAATTTCAAAAATGAACAGATGCTGCTTCTTAATCACGACACACGTTTTAGTGCGCTAACGTAAATTGTACAGCATTGTGTTTTTATGGTCATCCTTCTCTAATACATGTGGTTGCCAGAGAGAGGATAAAAAATATGTAATTTACATGGATGAGTCATACCCAACTTTATTTTAATCAAACATTATTAATAAAACAGTTATTCTTACTAAAATTGTATTCCATAGTTGGCTTTAAGAAACACGTGCCCTTTCGTTTTTTTTCAAACTGTTATATTAATAGAAGGCTCATGTCTGCGCTTTCAATTTTGATATTTCAAAAATTTAAAAGATTTTATGACTACTGAGGACGATAACTGTGTTATCAGAACGTTTAGGTTTGTATAAACATAAATACAAAAATACACAATTAAAAAATCCAAAAAGCAAAGTATTTTAAGTACACTTGTTATAGTTTTTCAAAAAATAAGACCACGTGCATTAAATTGACCGTATACACATCGCTATTTAGAGAAGTTTATAAGACATACTATGTACCGACCAAAGCATCTATTAAGATTTTTCTTAATTTACTAGGATGTAATGCATACCATTTGTTAAACATATAGGTACAAAAAATCTGTAGTTCGTTGACTATTTTGTACGTGCATACATAACGACAAATGCACATTAATGTATTATTATTATTCATACTTTTTCATTGACATTCACGAAAATAAAAATTTAAAAATAAAACGGTATTTAATTATTCTATTAAAATTAAATATTATCGCACATAAAGCAAAAGGTAAACATGTATGTAAATTTAACTGGAAGGATTAATTACAAAGGAAATTCCTATATTGATAAAATAATACTCTGAACAATTAAGGAAGTAATCTAATTTTTATAAACAATTATAACGCGATTTCATTTGTTCCTTTACAAATAGTTATATTAATCACAGTAATTTGGTTGTTGCAAGGTTAATAAATACACTTAGTGTAGTATAATTGGTAATTCGTAATTCGTATTAAGTGATTGTACAGATTGTTCTTCATGCGTAAAGTGTAATTAAATAATGTGAAAGGCAGTAATTTTTTTATTGTTAAATGACATTTTAAGAATTATGATAATATATTAGTGACTACTAATTCATTATTTTAAAAATAAACAAATTTATCCAACATTATAGTTAAATCAATAAATATTAATGGACATACATATATTATAAATCCAAATTTCAAGAGTAAAAAATACTATTAAGTTTTCTTTGACACCTGCCAACAATTTTCTAGGTCAATACAGGCTATTTACTAAAACTCAAGGTCTTTCAGTTTATCTGGAGTTAAATAGGAGTTTCCCAATTAACGCTATATCTAATTTTAGTATTCATGTAATAACAAACGAGTTTATCTGCAAGAGACCAATAAACTTGTCATTATTACTGGCAATTTCGATAGTTTACGTTGTCTTTATTTGTGTATTTCAAATCACATACGCCTTGCTCCATTATTCATCTCAACCTAATAATGCGACTGAAGTTGAAACTAATAATAGGGCTAGGACAATGTGATTTTGATAGAAAATTTCAGATTTCAGACTGACGCACATTTGTCATCAGTCATCACTCCGAAGGAGACTTATTTGAGGCTTGAAGATAAAATAGTATATTGCGTTCGACGTGTAAGTTGATCAATATTTCGCTCCATTTTGCAATCTCGGCTGGCTCCATAATGATCAACTTACACGTCTGACATAATAATCTACTATTATTGTTCATGCACTTAGTCTGATTTATTGATTTTTGACGTTATAACTCGTTTCTGTAATTCAAAATCCAAGAGAAATTGATTTTGGGCCATTATTAATAATGCACACAACTGATAACATTAACAACAAATTAAAATTGCAATAAAGTTTCTTGAAGTTATTATATTTTGTATTTACATGATAAATCACAAAATGGAGAATTAAAGTATGAAATACAACTAATTTAAACCAATCAATTAATAACAATTAATACTAGCTAAAAAAATAATAATGTGAATATATGCTACACTCCATACACTTTGAAATTATCACAAGTAATCGTGGCAACCCAAAAGGTATACTTGCATGATACTAAATTGCCCAAACAGTGCAATAATAATTATTTAACTATCATTGTTTTATCCAATATATATCATGGAAAAACAATAATACTTCTGTAAAATACTACTGATCTTATAAGCTATCTTTGATACAAGATTAAACCGCAGTAGGCGTCGTAAAGGCTTGCCAAGCTAGGTGGGTTGCCAAGCTAACTGCAGTGGAAATGGACGAGTTCAATATAATACGTAAAATAGTTGAAATTTAGGTTCAAACGCCTTACGCTTATCATAAAGCAATAAATAACAATATTCAATCCGGGAAAAAATCTATCTTAATCCCAAAACAACAAACACACACGTTAAATCACTATTGAAATCTTTAAATACAATTAATATTAAAGACGAAATTATCCAAAGCTTAAGAAAATTCTTTACTACTACTTAATAAATAAATAAATCGTGACCAATGTTGTAATAAACAGTCACTACAAATCAAGACCATTACTGTATACTCAATGGCTCTTATGAACGAAATTAAATTTTGAAATCGATTTGACTCAAAATCAACAATTTTCTGATCAATCATATGAGCAAAATGTCAAGAGCTTTATTATTTTTGAGCTATGCAATCCTTTTTGCAACTTTACACATAAAAGGAAACCAAGAAATCTAATAATATAATGTTGGTTCTCTTTAAAACTGTAGATTTAACCGTCACTTTAGTAAAGTCGTAACTAATGGAACTGTATTAACCAAATTTTGCAAAAAAACACACAAACACACACGCACACACGCACGCACGCACGCACGCACGCACGCAGACACACACACACACACACACACACACACACACACACAACACAACACAACAACACAACCCAACACAACACAACACAACACAACACAACACAACACAACAAAACAACACAACACAACACAACACAACACAACACAACACAACACAACACAACACAACACACACACGTACACGTATACCCACACGCACGCGCACACACACGTACACGGACACGCGCACACGCCGCACACGCACACACGCGCACACGCACACACGTACACACGTACACACGCACACATGCACACACACACACGCACAAACACACACAAACACACATAAACACACACAAACACACACAAACACACACAAACACACACAAACACACAACACACACAAACACACACAACACACACACACACACAGTGAGTCCCAGAAGTTACGTTAAAATTCATTTAAAGTTCAAGGGTCTAGTTTTTGAAGAAACGCTCAGACACGTCGATTTTTGTTTTTGACTGCGTTTTTTTAGTGGTAAAATTTTGTACATGGGGTTGTCCAAAAATTAGTTACGACCACCAACTTGATTTTGTCAAATGGAAACACCTATTTTTATTTCATTTTCTGAATTTGCTTTGAATTCTGAGTAAATCTCATGCACCATGTCCTATACCTATAGTCAACAGATATCGAGATATTTACGAAAAAAAATAAATATTGTCTTTACAAAACTATCAAGAACAGTTGCAAAATAATCGTATCAAAAGAATAGGTACATGTTTTCATTTCGTTGTGTATGTCAATTTATTTCTGACATCGAATTTCAATATTTGTCCTTTCCGAAATTGTGTATTTTTGGATGAAACATCTTATAATAGGTGGATAGGAAGCAGAGGAACTATCGAATGGCCTGCTAGGTCACTAGATCTAAACCCGTTGGATTTCTTTCTGTGGGGTTATCTCAAATCAAAAGTACATGTTGACAGGCCAAACAATCTGGAGATATTGAAAGAGAAAGAAGTGCGTGCCATAACTCCAGAAGTGGTTGAAAACGAGTTTATTCATCGCCTTGGCTATTGTCAAGTCGCAAATGGTGCACATTTTGAACATTTGATTTGATTTGTTATTGTTTTTTTTTTAATAAATTGTGCCTTTTAACAGAAAACAAAGGCCGCCTTCCTTGAAACGGTCTTAATTGCTAATACGTTCAATTTTAAATTCCTCGAGATCTGTTGACTTTGGGTAATGAAATAAAAAACAGGTGTTTCCATTTGACAAAATTAAGTTGGTGGTCAAAACTTCTTTTTAGGCCACCCTATATACAAAATTTTACCACTAAAAAAACCGCAGTCAAAGATAAAAATCGACGTGTCCGAGCATTTCTCCAAAAACTAGACATAACCTCTATGACTTATATATATATATATATATATATATATATATATATATATATATATATATATATATATATATATTCTGTATTATAAGTGTTTTGTAACTGTGGTTTCATATTCGTTGAGTTAATCGGCCTATTTCCACAGTTTTTGCTTTTTGAGCGCGACGTTTCGGAAGCGGACTCTGCTTCCGTTATCAGTTCGCACTTGAGTCAATTTCATATGTTATGATTTTTTCCCAAGAACTTGACTACTCTCAGATTGGAACAGATTGGTACCTTTTACTTACAGGTCTGACACCTTTACCGCTGAGCCACTGAGTAATCCTTGGACTTGATGACTATATTAATTGTCTATAAATGATCGATTTAGTGTCATTAATAAACGCACACCTATTTAACTTGGTATTACCATTGTTCAATACTGTCTACGTAAATTTGCAAAACTTAGCACACCGTTAGTTACATAAATGATCACTTTAAAAGTTTCTTCTCTATCGCGTAGGTTTTATACACAATATTTTTCTTAATACAATGATTACTGTTTATTAAAAATCTGTTTTGGTAAAGTTTCTAACTCATATTAGTTGCTTTACTTATAAACGTTTTAAATAATTCATCCCCAAAATGGGGCTTTGCAGTAAAACTAATATATACTGCGGCATATTGTTTACAAAATAAAAACTAGCACATATCGTTGTGGCTTCACCATAAACGCGTGTGATCGGCCTTCCTAAGAGTTACTTAGTATCAATTTCTCTTAATCTCTGAGCCAGACAGTCCTCTACCCTGTTATTCTTTTCCTTATGTCCAGGCATCCATCTTGCAAAACGTCATCATATCTATCTATGCAATGAACTGTATACTACTTACCTGGAATGGACTCACGCCGTATTTCAACAACCAGCTTCTGTGTCAGGCGCAAACGACAAAGATAGCCATAGAGGACGGTAACCTGTCTTTGTCAATCTCGTTGTAATAAGTTTGGTTAATTCCCCGCTGCTTGAATCAATTATTATAAATTATTATTGATTAGTGATTTTTCTTGTGCTGAACTTGTGTTATGTAAAGCGGACAATATGGTTATTTATTGTGTTGCGTATGGATGCAAAAATGAACAAGATCATACAAAAATACCATTTCATCGGTATGTTGCGAGACGCGTGATTATGTACAATAAACCCTTCAATGAATCTCTAAATAATTTAATACGAGCCTGTTTGCATCACATTGTTATATTTTTGATTGTAGTATGTTATCTTGGCTTAGATTAACTAATGTAAATATAATGTTTTCGCAAATTATATATACGCATATTACAGTTTCTTAAACTATAAAAGTAATCACTTAAGATATCAGAAAAATTAATTGGATATTCACATTGTAATCAGTAAAAACAATATATTGAGAGAACTGTCGTGCAATCTTATTATTTTGACTTTTTTTCGAATAATCCCGTCTTTCAACTAAAATTCTCAATTAGTTTCTATTTATGAAGTACAATTTACTTTAAAAAGATAAATATCAAATTTTCAATCACCATTTTATACCAATCTATACATTAATTTATTTAGTATGTGCCAATAATATCAAACTAATTCTTTAAAAAAGTAGAGAAATGCAGTGCAACCCATATATCTAAATAAGATAGAAACAGATAATCATACATCCATACTGCAGGTTGTCTACTTTCCAACTTTGCCTCACTTGCATGGATTTATGCATCCATTCCAGGTACGTAGTATACAGTTTATTGTATCTGTGCCGATAAAACCAAATCAGCCTACCCCAGAGGAGTTCATTTGCCGCGCACAAAGTCCGATAAGACCCCAACGCAACACTTGGAACCAATCTATCCGCCATCTTGAAATTTTTTCAAAAATCCTAATATTTCTTCGAAACATTCAAATTCCGCATTCATATTCACTCTACATAACATTCAGAACTAAATTCAACTTTTTATTAAAGTCTCACATATGAGCGACATTTGCTTTCGCAAAATTCAGTAAATCTCGTCACTTTTCCTGGAGCATACATACAATTTTCTATTGTGAAAAATTGTAAAAAATATACATATTCTTCCTTTACACTTTAATACAATGTCAACATATAAATGCGTACGCCACCCATTTACAGTAATTCTAAACTCAGATTTTCGTCTCAATACGGGTGTGACTACAATATTATTTCTCATGCAAATTTAATACTAATAAATCTTTATACAACATTTAAATATGCTTTTACATAATAGTCAACAGTCATAAAAAAAATTTCTCGTGCAAACTCACGTTCATACTTTATCAAAAATACGTCCTACGCACAACGCAATACTGTATATACCCAGTGCGTCAAAATAATCTCCCAACTATTCAATTATAAGAGGCTGCTGTACACTTTAGCTTGATTACTACTTTAACTTTTATTTTTATTTTGCTCAGATTTCTGAGATACAGGATGGTTTATTGACATATAATTCATAAACAATTAGAAAGGTTTAATCCTTATATTTGATATTCTTGATACTACTAATTAAAATTTTGAATAATTAACTTTAAGAAAACAATATTACTGAAATAGAACACAACATAACTTAAATAAGCTCTAGAAGACTATAAAACTTAGTCTCCCTCTTTAAACATATCTTTTGATCTTATATATTTAATCTTACGATAAATTCTGATTTGGCGAAGTATTAATATGTTAACTTGTAAAATTATAAAATTTACTGAATACGTCTCGGTATTATAAGTAAGTGCTTACAACTCGCGAGATGAATTTAGTCTCCCTCTTTAAATATATCTTTAAAAAGTATGTTTCTTTTAATTTTATCTTTTCCATAGCTCGTTTAGGTCAGTATCTTTAAATGGAAAATAAAATCGATATTTTCATGTATGCGTTATTTCTACCGGCGCACTTTACGCATTATTTTTGTGGTAATTATTCGGATGTAATTACACTGGTAAGTAAAACATATTATTAATCATTCTAATTAGACTAAACAGGATCGTGTTTAGGATTAATTACAAGTTTTGGAAACAATTTTGAAACCGGAAGAAAAAAACAACGTTTAAGTGAAGAAGAAAAGTTGATATTAGAAGAAAAATCTATTCCTTCTACTTCAATAAAAAAATTCCTACCCTCAAAAAAATAGTAGCAGTACTAAAAGAAGACGTTGATGGACCACAATTGTCTCGATCAACACTACAGGAACTTAACTTTTCGTGGTAAAAAGTGAATCGAAAATAAAATGCTAATTGATAATCTCCAAATTGTTTCTTGCAGACGTAAATACCTTCGTAAAATGAAGAAGTTTCGTGCCGAAGGACGGGAAATCTTTTATCTCGATGAGACTTGGTTGAACGAAGGGTATACTGTAAAAAAGATTTGGCAAGATAAAAACGTTATAAGTCGCCATCAAACAGTCCAAGAGGGTTGGCCAACTGGAATAAATGCACCATCGGGAAAAGGTTGACGACTAATTATTACACATATAGGTAGCGCTAATGGATTCTTAAAAAATGGTTCACTTGTGTTTGTGCACAGATGATTATCACGAAGATATGAGCGCTGATGTTTTACAATTTTTAACATACTGAAATCCCAACCGCACGTTTATGAATTGTTTAATCTTCAGCCGTCTTTATTTAACACAACATTTTGCAAGCGGCACATTTACAGTATCTTTGTTTAAACTAGCCCGGTTTGCTATTGATTTCTGTTTGCCGCTTTCATGAAAAAAAAACGATACTATTTCACTAATAACATGATTCGATACCCTGGGACGTACTTTAAATGATAATTTCTGGTCAGGCTTAACTAGGAAATCTTAATGAAAATAAACTACAGGCTTCTATGCATAGCATTTAAAATTATTAATGTATAGTATTCAATGCTACTTATATCGTTATATAGGAAGGTGTATTATCAGCCATTAGCAGGTGTACATAAATTGAGTAATCAATATTTCCATAATATTACAATGAAAATTAAAGACAGCGCTAAAGCTGTGTGTCAAAAACTTGGTTTTTGCAAATAAACTGTGCGAATCGTTTCGATCATCGACGATTTATAAGTTACTGTCTAAAGGTGTTCTTGTGTGAGTCTAAATGTACTGTCACGCCAACGCGACCACATAATGATCTGAAACGTTCTAGAATGAATGAAAATCTCGAAACGGTTTCGAATTTAATGGAAGGTAGAGAGGCTGTTTTAAATACGGCACCAATTCTACGAACTAATTCAGTTGCTAAATAACAATCGAGAAAAGCATCTGAGAAGAAAAGTAAACGCCCACTACCAGTGGAGCTTTGTTAAAATGGGTCGCTTTGTACTTGCGTGAAGTCGTAGAAAAAGAAGGTAACTATTAAAAGATTTACAAAAGCAAAAAGTATGATTATTAAACAAACCTCAGTATGTTTCATGGTCGCATACATTATGGTGACGTGCAAGAAACCGCACACCATCACAGAAGAGCTTGTTCTACCAGCTGTTCTGGACATCATTGTTATTATGTAGGTGCCTTTTATGCTACAAATGACTGTTAGATGTCGCTTTTGAAATGTGTAATCACATGTTTGTGAAATTTCGATGTTGTTATTGTTAAATCAGTTGCGACTGTGAGGGTTTGAAGAGAGTACTTTTGTGAAATAAGGGAAATTAGTCGTGAAGGTTTTCGTTGGATAGTTTTTACGATTTTCGGAAAGGCTTAACTCAAAAAAATGCATAGAATTAATTCGTTCAACCTTTGCTAATGAACCACGCCAGTAATGAAGGTTGTCATTTCAAAAACATCGATGCTGTGCGCAACATGGTTGTAGAACATCGGCATATGACGTACGGCGAGATAGAAGCATCATTTGGCATTCCACAAGCTACAATACATTCGATTTTACATCAACGATTGGCTGTCAAAAAAATTGTTCCTGATGGATTCCCCATAACTTGACTAAAGTGCAAAAGCAGGCTCGTGTTAAATGGTGTACGCAATGCTTAAAAAATTCGACCGAAGAATTGCAAATTCTGTCTACAACATCGTTATAGGCGACAAAACTTTGATATACTTGTATGGGCCAGAAAATAAGCAACAACCCAATAAATAACGAATACAACAAAAGTTGTTCGTTCACGAAGCACTTATTTCTTCGGTTGTACTAGATTAGACATGTCGCAACCATTCCTTTAGGGGATCGAAGAACAGGTAACGCTGAATAGTATACAACAACTTGTTTGCCAGAAATCATCGGTAAGGTTAGGAAAATCCTAACGACTTTTGTTTGTTCCCGATTGTGAAAAAATGCAGTGACTTTCATCACTTGAAGAAGATGTTGAAGCCTTTGGAAACCATGTTTTGGAGATAACAACTTTAGAGTGGAAACAATGCTTTCAGAATTAGTTTGCACTATTGCAGAGTGTGCAAAACTTAAAGAGAATATTTTGAAAACCCATAAAATAATTTATTCCAAATGTTTTTTCTTCCTAATTTTTGTACACTATTTGTCAAAGAATCCATCATATAGCTCTTACAACGCCTTATTCCGTGCATTAAAGCTAAGTCAAGACATTCACAGTTTTTTTTTAAACCTGTTTGCTGACACTAAAGTATTTGTGCTACATGTTTGGCAAGCTTGTCTTGAATCTATCTCTACAAGACAATAACGTGCGCATTTTGTAACTTCTGGAGAAGGTTGCGGCGTTTAGAAAACAAACTACAGTTGTGGATAAGAAAAATCAAACAGGATTTTTAGTTGGAGCTCTAATAAAAATGAAACATTACTCAAAAATCGATGTGAAGCGAGAGTGACAGTGTAAAACCTAATATGTGGCAATCAGCAAGCTCGTCCATCAGGTTAACTTACTTGTCGATGTCGTTGAAGATTTCGAACATTTATTTTTTGTTTTACGCTGTATTTTCATATTTTGATTTGATGGATCTTGTGATTCAATTTTCATAAACGTTCACATTATTGCTGTGCCTAATTTATGCTCTGTAAATCTAAAATTTCTCAAAGTATTGGATTTCTCTTAGAACAAGAGAGTAGATCTGTTATTTTCACATCACTTGTTGTAAGGAATTATTTCTTTAGGGACAAAAATTCAGTACCATTTCGATCCATTGCTAAACGAAATCTTTTGTTTTATCTGAAAAAGATTCAGTTCACATTCTTTTCTCCCCGTTGACGTGATGGTTCTGGTCTGGGTGCAGAAAATATCTCCGGGTATTGAATTTTATTTTAGTTTTAATTAGGCCAGGCAATGTGATATGTGGAATTCCGAAAATATCATTTTGTTCGCTCGTCTAGTTAGAAGACTCATATAACGCAGTAGATACGAGCTGTAGCGTTCTCGTCCAATCCGGATTCAAAATATTCTTGATATAACGCTTTCGCTCTCAAATGTTAACCCTCTGCAAATATAAAAATTTATACACTTTCTCAGCATTTTTGTGGTCACATAATCACAAAAACACCGGAAAATAAATAAAGTTCGTAAACTAAAAAAAAAGTGCAAGAAAAGGGAAACATTAACTAAAAATCACCAAGAGGTCACGGTGTCGAGCTGATTGATACAAAACTATTTTATTATACAATGTTGGTGAACGTCCTTATAAAAAAAAAAGCAATTAGTTTCCTTGTTACAAAATATTGCCTACCAGTGTAATGGTTCTATTAGTGTGATAAGTAAATTTAGTAAACTTATTGAAATAATTGAAAACAATTTTTATAATTAAAAAATCGTTAATAAGAAATACAAAGTCATCAAAGTGAAAGAACATTCGTTTACACCCGGAATTACGAACGTAATATATTATTATTTATAGTGAGATGAAAATGTCAAGAAATAACAGTGATTTGCAAGGACGGAGTATTTCACGACGCACACACAGCATACATAATTATGTATTACAATGTGCTGCCTTTTTTTTGTTTACAGCTACTGCATATCATTTGAACCTTTTCGTACTTAACAATTCAATTTTTCTGCTATATCCAAATTTCGTAGATTAGCTTATTTAATTATTATTTAATCAATTTGATTGTGCAGGAAAATATTTTAGCAAATTGGAGCGAATGCTTATCGAAATAAAAATATAAAACCTAATAAATTTTAGTATTACATAAAACAAATGGTTTATTTTTATATTACTTAAGCAATAATTGTTGCGTAATGATTTAGTTTCATAAGAACTTTTTCTAAAATTGCAAATAAATTGAGTTTTTCAAACAAAAACATTAATAATTATCTTTTGTTTCAGATACATAAACATATGACAATAGACGAATTAAGAAGCACATTTCATGTAGAACATCACGATTTAGGTAAGTTATATCATTAATGTAATGTAATAACCACTTTTACACTCTTCCTAATGGTCAAATATTAAGAAAACTGAAAAAAAATGTTCATCATAACCCGGAAACCAATTATACCTACAAAAATATGTATTCGTCGTTTCTACATATATGAGTATATTTAATAAATCACTGATAATTAAGATGTTATAAGCAAAACAGTTGGTGGTTAATGTTAACGGTGGTTAATCTGTCTCTTGCATCTTCGTAAATTAGTTGCTTATTCAACTTTTCAAATTAAATACTTCAACAAATTTAGGCAAATGGTCAATTCTACGATTTGTATATGTTAATTACAAGCTTGTATTTTAATTTAACGGTATGAATAAGTCTCTTAATTATATAAATGATCTTTTCTTACAACTCCGGAAAAACATATCCAAATAAGATGTATTTTAACACATGGGTAATATGGACATTTTAAACGAACTGTTTCAAGGTTTGTAGTGCCCATAAATTTATAATGAAAAATTAGACGTTCCACCTAAGGCATTTCCGAATTCCAAGAGTGTTTATTTTTTGCAACTTTTGTTTTTACTTTCTTATCCGCTAAGCCCTAAGTAAAGTATTGGTTTATTTGTGTACATTGTCAGTGTTATAACAAAATCTCCTACACAGGGTAGTCCCAAATCGATGGCCATAGTTCATGGACGTATTGCTTGGGTCATTTTAAGTCTAAAATATCCTACACACACATGTTCGCGACTCCATAGTTAAAAATTTATGAACAGTAAACGAAAAAAATAATAAGTACACAATGTTTTATTTTTTAAAATTACATTTTATACAGAATCAATTTTTGTGGTACGTGGGTGTTACAGATCCTGCCACAGTCCCAGTGTTCCAGATTTTTGAGAATCAATCACGCCAATTATTGAAAATAGCCTAACCCTGCTGTTACACACATCATTGTTCTTTTTCACTTTTCAAATTTTCACTCACAGCCTTAACTCTATTAACTAATTCATCTCAAGTTTCAAATGTCTCTCTGTGTAGACATTATTCATGTGACTCCAAAGATAATAGTTCAGAGGCGTGAGGTCTGGAGACCTCAGTGGTCACCGAACAGGACCTCCTCTTCCAACCCATCGATTACCAAAGTTATTGCTAATAAGATACACCGTCGTGCATAACCACATGTTTATTCAGATTTGGATATAAACTTCTTCCAACAATACTGGCAACTAGTTTTACAAAAAAATAAATAATTGCATTACAAATAGTCCCAGAAGGTGGATATTAACGATACCACACCGAAAAACGATGTTTGAATAATTGATATGTTGATTTTGACATTAAAGCTAACGTTGCGTACCTACTATTTTTTTTTGTTTGCTCTGATACATTTAATATTGTCCATAAATTTTTAACTATCGAGTTACGAACAATTATTTTCGACTTAAAATGGTCCAAGGAACATACCCATGACCCAAATGGCTGTCGCGGCTCGGGACACCCTGTATAACATTTTTGACACAATTGAGTTTTTGTTGGTAATCCAATTCTAATGACACTTGTACATTTACTGTAAATATCTCTCATCCTTTAATCAATTCAAGACATTTTAAAAACCTAACTTGAAATATCTCTTATCTTAATGTGATTCAATGTTGCACCTAATTCCTCCTATCTTCCAATAAGCCCGGTACGACTTTCTTAACGTAAATCACTGTTCTTTTATTCAGATTCTAGGAAATTCACTTGAGATTTTTATTTTGTATTGAAAGTATGAGACGTTAATAAATACGTGAGTTTAAGTAATTAATGTATCCACTGCTCAGAATTCTTTCTGAATATTCCCAGACATTAGGTAGAAGATATTGCACCAATATTAAATGTCAGTTTGATGTGGATATAAGTTGCATACACGTGGTGTTCCATCTATGAATTTTCTGGTTTTAGAAGATAAGAATAAAATATTCAATTATAATTATCATGCTATTGCTACCAAACGATGTCTTGGAAATCTAGGAAGATTTAGAACCTAACAACGACAACCAATGCCACCGATGTTATACTGACACTTGTGACACACTGACACTGACAATTGTGTATAAGCAAAACAACAAAATGTCCTTTATTCTAATTATACTAACCATCTTACAATTTAAACGTTGTGCTTAACTATCTTTTTGGAGAACAATGAAGACACTGGAAGGGAAAGATTTATCTGGACTCAGATAATTGTATTCTAGAACCTCTTTACGGCGTTGACGTTTATGAGGTGATTGTTGACAACAATAGCGATAATCCTGACTACGAAACTCCTCATGGGTAAAATAACACTATTGAAAATGATGGGGACAGTGTAAATTTTGAAGAATAAATACCCGACTAAGAACTCTTTTGAGTAACCTGCGGGTTTACCAATAACCGAAGTTATAAATGAAATTTAACATTACGTTACACAATACCCTACGAGTAAACAACATTACCTGTATGCAGAAAAAATTTGTTCAACATGCTGGGTTTAAATCCGTGTATAGCTCAAGAAAGTACACACGGTATGACTACTGAAAAGAATTAACTAAACAATGGTAAGACACGACAGAAATTTTTAGGTAAATGCTTTTCGTAATGAAAAAGCGAATTTAAAAATATTTTTGACTATTGTACTCACACGACATACGTCAAATTTTGGCCAATAAATGTATCAGATTTTCTGTTGAGTCAACCAAAACAAATTATGTGGCATATTGTACTAGTACCAAATTGCAGCGCATATCGGACTAGTCCAATTTTTAACAAATGAAGATCTTTAGTTTATGGTATTTTTCAGGTATCACATTGAAAACTAATAAATCCCGAATTTTTGTGTAAAATGGGTGTGTTCGTTCAATAGTCTTCCGAACACGATGCGTACTCAAAGTTCTCTAGAAACTTTTTGTGTGGTTTATCACTCATGCTCGATATACTTGGACATAGGACTCGTGCCGACACACTCGTCCTATTTAAGCAAGTGCATCAAGGGTTCGTGGCAACACCAGAAAAATTGTCGTATTATATACGATAATTTCCGTAAACACGGTGCGCACTATGTTAGGAAAGAGTACCATTTTGTATTTCGAGCGGTACTTTTGTGATTCAGCTTTATAATGGATATAAGGAGTAATGTGCAGAGCAAGATAAAGGGTAATATTTTCAAAATTTTTTAAAGAGCACCATTAAAATTTGTTCTCCCCAGAAAAATCAATGCAAAAAGATCATGTTACATTGAATGACTTTCGAAATCTTTCAGAAGATATTTCGAAGAAGCGTATTGAAAATAAAACCAAAATCAGATTGGAAAAACACGAAGATATATAAAACGGAAAGTGTGTGCTGTTAACCATGGTTAAGGTAACGCCATCTACATTAAAGTTAAATTTAGCTCCCATAATATTACTGCGTATAATATTACTAGTCATTACACCACGTACTACTGGTTTCCAGAACTGAAAACTTGTATAATGGATTACGTTATCGGGCACTGTTCTAGTCAGAGCTCCCAATTCTGAGGGTATGCTGAAAACTAATTCACATATGCTTTTAGAGCGTGAACGAAGTGACCTTCAGCAGGGTACCAGGTGGAAGTAACATTCCCTCTCAATATGCATGCGCATGTTTGAGCTCGTTGCGTGCATCCAGTGTATTTCGAGAAAAGGAAGTATGGAGGTGTGTTCTACTGCTATGTCAACGTGAGTTAAACATCATCCGGTTATTATTTTTAACTGCGGAAACTGTGATTCATACTGAGTGTCATTTTAGTTTAAATGCTGTTTATGGTGAAGATGCTGTTGATATTGTAAATCTATGGCAATAAAGATTTGAGGTTGCGGGCCTGGAGAAGTCATCATCGTTGATGAAACACGCAGCGGACGTCAGATCACTGCCACAGACTATTCTTCGCAAACTCGTCGACGATTTCATTCAAAATAACCTGCGAATCACTCTAATTCGTATCGTAGACCATATTGGAATATCGAAGAAACGTGTCGACTTCATTGTTCAACAATTTGGATACCGTAAAGTCTGTGCACCACGGAGTACCACATACGAGAACATACCGCGTCGATGGAATGCTGTGAGCAGCTTACGTAGAGCTACCGTGACGAAGGAGATCTGAAGAGAAAAGACAGAGCGCTGAATATCGACATGCACCTCAGGCGAAAAGTTCAAGATACAACCATCCGCATCAAAAAAGGGCAACCTTCACCTCCGACCATGAGATGAAAGTAGTTGTCAAGTCCTGGATCCGACAAAAGTCCAAAGAATTTATCAGTCACGGAATGAAACAACTTGCTACACGTTGGGAGAAACGTATTAACATATTAACTATTGTAAGGATATTTACGGTAAAATATTTCACCTTTTGAACTCCTGGACGGTATATGGAGGACGGTTTCTGGTTTCAAGGGGATGAGACGGTTAAAGAAAAACTCCAGTCTAGACTGTATTTTGGCCAATTCTGGAGAGTACACGGTCTCCTAAATGGCCTGGTCTAGGTCCTCAGCGAAGAATAACTTCACATTTCGACGGGGTTGGAAGATATTCCTAAAACTAAGTTATGACTGAGAGTCGGCGGTTAGGGAACAAACAAAGGTCCCTGGTTCTTCTTTACAAACACAACTCTTTCACCAATGATTGATGATTAAATGGATGATTGTTAATAAATACGAGCTCTCTCAATTTAATTAGGTTTGTACGGCTTACGGTTACCCGTAGCAAAAGGTCTTTACTACAAGTATTAAGATAAATCAAACACTTTCAAATTCATTTTTGAGCAAATGTATATTAAGATAAATTTACTTAAATCTACTGTTTTACCTCATATTCTTTAGTAAATGCAACTCAGAACGTTTCAATAACGCAGGAAGAACGAATAAGATAACAGAAAGCCCGCGCGATCTACCTAAATAACGTCGGTGCGATCGCGGAGGGGTCTTTTGGAAATTCCAATTCTCCCTATGATCGGGCGGGAGCGTCGGAAGTTATTTTAATTAAAATTAAATTAATTATTAATTCTTTAATCATATTAGCAGAGGGGTTGGTATAAAATATTTACCACTTCCTATATAAAAAAAATAATTATTTACCTAACGGCTTAGTTGCTAATGACGTGCATTAAATTTTGCACGGGTAGATTGAATTACATTGTACTATCTCAGAGTTATTTGATTAACGTTATAGAAGTTATTACATATTTTAATTTGATTAATATCGAAAGTGATCTAATAAAACTTATGTTATCTATGTTGATCATATGCGTTGATTTACGAAATCATCATACTTACACCTAAACGGTAGCCAGTAGGCGGCAAAATGTATTAATATTTTGATACTACCATGTGTTTCTTTTAAATAAAGTTTTACTCACAAAACGTAATTATTTCACGGTCAAATTCCTATTGTATAAAATGCTAGTTTTGATTGTTTTGCTAATTGAGTATCTATAAAGGTAGGTATTCACGTTCAGTTCGCCGGACGATTTTCGCCGGAAAGGCAACGTCCAGCCGTACGCTTTTCAATACACACGTACAGACGGACGGCCGGACAATTCCTGCCGCCAGTCGATAACTGTGAAGATCGCAACGTGTGTACTGCCGATCGGCCGACATTGGACGGCGGGATCAATTTTAGTCTGGAGCAAAATTTTGTCTAGAGAACAACGATTTAACAAGTAGTTAACAAAAATGGCAAATCAGCCTGAGTATGTAAAAGATTGCATTGAATGTTATCGCAAACACATGTGTTTGTGGAAGGTGAAAGACAAAGTGTACGCCGATAGAATTTTAACAAGTAGGGCATATGACGAACTTTTACAACCTTTTAAAACAGTCGACGAACATGCTACTTTGGATTTGGTTAAAAATAAACTTAACAACATAAGGAATGCGTTCAGAAAAGAACTGAAAAAGTGAAACAATCCAAAAAAAGTGGTTCCTCTGCAGACAATATGTAGACTCCTTCCTTGTGGTATTACGAGTTGCTGTTGTTTACTATAGAACATGAGGAATGTCTGGAAACTCAATCGTCATGCGGCGTGGTTGCGGACGGAAACCCAAGTCCACAATGAAAGTGAAGTAAGTAGATATGTATTACAGTTATTTCAATTTTTGTTAAATGATACATCTTTGTGGTCCTAAACATACAGTACTTGTTAATCCTATGATAGGTAGCATGTTCGTCGACTGTGTTCAAAAAGGTTGTAAAAGTTCGTCATATGCCCTACTTGTTAAAATTCTATCAGCGTACACTTTGTGTTTCACCTTCCACAAACACATGTACTTGCGATAACATTCAATGCAATCTTTTACATATTATGATAAATAATAGTTTTATGAAAAGTTATATTGCCAAGGTACTTTTCAGGCAGACATGAAATAATGTTTTTGTGCTCATAACTTTAAAACAGGTATTTCGCGGTTACTCCCGATGCACCGAAGACTTTTCTACTTTCCAACAGAAACTATGGTAATTACGTTGTATGGTTGGTAGCAGAATTGAAATCCTGATAAGTGGTCATATACCTCCCTTCACTTTTTTGAGGAAGCAAATTCAATGCTGCCTTAATGACTGCTTGTTTAATATCAGGTGGCGTCATAATATCTTCAGAATGGCACATTTTTCACAAATTTAACAAAAATAATTTTAATGAAAATAGTGACTCAACGTTTGAATTTTTGTTAACATGTAACCATAGCAACAATGCAACATTACAATGCCGGCTATGTACCAATCCATTTAGAATAAAAAAAAACAATGTTAAATTTTATTAATTTACTCATTGGTTGTGCTGCAAACAAAGTGCTCATGCGCGAAAATTAACTTTCCGAACTAGTTAGGTAAATAACCATTATATTTTTCACGATTTTGTTTTGCATTTTCCGCGACATTTTTATTGTGGCCAAACACACCCCTGTCAGATACTTTCCGATTGCAACCCACATTGACGTAAATAAACTCATAGTTTGCGCTGACTAGTGCCATTAAAAAAATACTCAAGTATTCCTTGTAGTTATAGTAATAGGAACCACTACTTTTTGGTTTAACTGTACGAATGTGCTTTCCGTGAAATGCGCCCCCACAGTTAGGAAAGTTCCACCTGTTTTGAAATTCGTCGGAATTCATGGGTAACAAAAAAAATTGATTAATCAACAGTGTTTAATCAAAATGTGTCTTTGTTACAGTCAGAATATGGTGTGCATATTGACACAAAATCCCTAGATCCACTTTCACCCCCAACACCATCAACATTATCAAGAACACCGACGCCGATTCCTCGAAAAGTACCAAAACGACAAAGAAATACAATGCTGCAAAAGGCGTAGGAAGTGTTGAATAGGGACAACAATGACTTTATTGAGTTTGGATCAAGCGTAGGTTATAAACTTCAGAGAATGACAGAAGACCAGAGAAATATTGCTGAGCATTTAATCAACACAGTATTGCATTACGGTGTGACAAAGAAACTAAACGTCAATTCTATAGTCATGGTGCAGCCGCTAAATCATGTAGTTTCACATTCACATATAAATATTCAATCACAGTCACTTTCTCAACCACAATCTTAGATTCATGCCCAACCTCCATTGACTCCATATACTCCATCAAATATTCCGCCACAGCCCCATTCCCTAACTCAATCTCAGATTCATGCTCAATCTCACTTAACTCCATATACTCAATCACAGTCATTCTCTCAACAACAATTATTACATCCTCATACACAAATGACGCAGTCACAATCAGAGCAGATTAATTTTTATTCTGTGACATAACTATAACCAAAATGTAGTTACCTAACTAAATAGGTAACATAGTTTGTATTGAAAGCTTTTATATTTAATAAAATACGAAAAAATAAATTTCAAAATTTTCTTTACCTTTAGATAGTTTTCCTTTAGTGCTAAATATCAATATTTGTACGTTTCTGGAATAATTTTTCCTAGAGCTTGAGGTGAAATAATTGCACTAAATTTTAGGCCTGCCATACTGCACTTGATGTTCGGTGTTCTCGTATTAGCTCCATGTGAGATAAGGTGTGACGTTTTTCAACTAGTCTTTCACCCAAACTTTCTTTTTCTCTTTTTTTATTCTTCTAATATTACTACAATCGCCGCAAACTGTCGACCATGGACTGATCGTGTGTATTGAAATTAATACGGGCGGCCGGCGAATATCGTATTCGGCACTGGACTGCCGACTACGGCCCGATGTTACAACTCTACGTGTGTATTGAGTAACGATAACGGCTATTCGGCCTAGACTGACAGTCCATGGGCGGCTGGCGTACTGAACGTGTATACCTACACCTTTACTTATATTTGTCGGGTTGCAAATTCTATTTTTGAATGCTGCGGTGTTCTTATTTCTAACTGGCATTAATACAAAAGGTTTTGATTGTAATTTTCCATTCAAAATGTATATTCTAGTACAAAATAGATTATTATTCGTCAAATTTTACAAGATAAATAATAAACGGAGAATCGGTCTTTACATTCAAAGGTGTAATCTTTTAGATCTTTAAGTTTGTTTATCCTGATTAATTCTTTTAAGCGGATAATTTTATTTATCTATTCTGGTCTTACTACTAAATATGGAACGTTTGTAAATTTACCGTACGGTGTGTTGAATCGATATCAATCCTATCTTGGCTATTTCAAGTCGTTACAGTTAATATTAGCAAATTTTGTTAATTGCGGGCTGCCTCGGTAGCGAAAAAAGAGAGAAAAACTAAACTTCACACGATGTTGAAAAATAAATATACGATTTTGAACCTGACGAACTGCACTTTAATGTACTTTTTACCCTATGTTGCTGTGTTTTTGTTGGCGCTCTACAAGCTTATGTGCATTAGTTTTCAGCCTACCCCCGTATTATATACACTGCTGCACATTTTATCATGAAACGCTTTGCTTAACTTATCGAAGTGCACCTAGTGTGGAAATTATTAAAAAATATTAGAGAGCGGTGTTACGAAAATGCAGGTAGATTCAGCGAACGGGGATATTCGCAAATTAAAAAATAAAAAAATCATGTATCCAGCGATTATTTACGTTTGACACAGGACGCCAAAAAACGCCCAACATCATATATAGTGATTAAATTATCATTTTTTTGTTGATTATTCTAAGGAGGAACACCTTGTTTCGTATCACTAAGACTAAGAGGAAAATCAAGTGAATGTACGGTAACGGATATAAAGGTCATAAAATACAATCACAATGGAAAATTAGAATTAAAACTAGATATTGCCAGTGAGAGATGGGAACCACCAAAAGGTAAAACTTATGCCATCAATACCGCTTAGCAGATTACCCCTAAATGCATACCTCACAATTAAAGATTACAAAGAAGTATGATGAATTACAATATTTAAAACCGATTGTGACTGAAGACTGTCTTGGGTATAGTGATTAGTGCAAAATACCACTTTTTTGGTGACATATGTAAATTGATAAGGACTATTTTTTGAATTAAACAGGATTGTTCAGAAAATTGTAATATTTCAAAGTTGGTTTTTTTTTAATACAACGCCCTGTATTCAACTTTATTTAACATATCTATATCCCTTACCGATTTTGATGAAATTGTGATTTTAAGAAAAATGTTTAAACAAGAACTAAAAACACGAAACCTCTTACTTTGATTAACACAAATTTATATCTATTTATTCTGACCTTTAAAACTTTCCATTTGCACTGTATGGGCTTTCGATATTTATTACAAGGTATTTAGGAAAGGGATTCTTATTTTATATTTTTCAATCATCAAAAACCCACTTACTTTAAATGGACCACACTGTATAATTTTTATTTATGTGAAATAACTTTTCATTTTCTATCAAAAACTATAAGTAATGGATATGTAAAAATTAACGATTAAAAAGTTATTAAAATTTTTCTCTAAAATTTCTATGGAAATTTTTTTTGTTTACATTCTAGTAGGTAATGATTTTTGAATTATAGTTGATAAATAGGTATGGGATCAGAACTTAATTAAGAATAAAACTAAAACCAAGACGTAAACGTTTATGAATAAAAATACTACAATAAATGCTCAATATGATGACCATTTTCTTCTATGCATAACCGCACTCGTTTTTCAGAAGATCTTCTAACATTTCTCAAGATATCTGGTGTTAAAGTAGCAGACGCATCCTTTATTCTAATGTTCATGTCATCAGCAGTGGTAGGTGTAGTGTTATAAAGTAAACTTTTAATGTAACTCCAAAAAAAGAAATACATCCTGGTTAATTTAGGATATCTAGGTGGAAATTCATGCGGACCTCCACTTCCAATCCATCTATTGGGCAATTGTCTATCCAAATCATTCCTTACATTCCGACTAAAATGTGGAGGGGCGCCATCTAGCTGTAACCATATTTTGTTTCTAATATCTAAAGAAACTTCATCTAGAAGACTAGAAAATTGTTGCTCTAAAAACCGTAAAAATTTTCAAGTTTCCATCAAAAAACTATGGACCAACCAGATGGTCTCCTACAATTTCCCCAAATACATTGAGGCTTCACCGATTTTGTTGGTCTACAGTGCGATATAGGTGACGGTTTTGAGTATCATAGTAATAATACTCAAATGGTTTACCAAGCCGTTGTTGTGGAAAGTTGATTCGTCGGTAGATAAAACAAATTTAAAGAAGTCATCTTCAATCAAATGTTATACTCATTTAACTAGATTCCAAATCCGAACGAAAATGCATCAATACGTTGTTTACAAATATATATAAAAATCAAACCTATAACTAAAACAATCTTCTGAAAACTAACATGTAAAAAATTAAATTTTTATCAGAATTAAACGTATTGTTTTTCGTTTAATTATGTTGTTTAAATTTAAAGTTTAGAGGGAATCAAACACAGAAATATTTTATTTATTCACACCATCAAAGGGTTCTTGTTTTTCTTGATAGCGGATGATGTAACTCGGCGTTTCTTGGATCGGTGAAGAGGCCTCAAATAGGTTACAGACTACTGGCGCCTTGCTCTCTTTGTTCTTTTCAATATCTTCTTTGGATCTTTGTTGGGGATGAATACGATTCTAATTTTCTTCCCAAAAATTAATGATTTGTGTAAATTATTACTTGATACATTTATACTATCTAATTTTTACGCAATTGTTTAATTTCAACGACAAACAGCTTGCGTTACAAACTGCAATATCCAATCGTATTACTCATTATTAACACTCTGAGTTATTATTCTTTATATTTGGGTCGATTACTGTCTTTTATATTTCGGAAATAACATTTAATAAACACAACTATGTCATTACGGTCAAATTGAAGCTAATTCTGGTTGGTAAGCGGCGACGATGACGGTGAACATCCCTTGATCGTTCAGCTGGATGACAGATGAGCGACCCTGGGAAAGTTTCAGTGGATACTAATTTAACGGGTTCGAAGGCGGCGTTTAGAGAAGATAATATCTGTGACAGTATTTGTATGGACAGGAGATCTAAACAAAGCATACTGTTCCTTGCTTTGGCAGAAAATTATTATAATACGTCAGCTACGCACTGATCCCTTGTATAGATAGGATCATAATGTAGGGAACACTATTTCGATTGTAAAAAAAAAACACACCTTAAATTTTTTAAATAACTTTGGTTCAAAAAGAAATTAGTTGTCATTAGTTGACAGTAGTTACCATGGAGCGGTGATGTTTAAATCAGTGTATCTATTGCGTAGAGAATTATGTTACAGTGAAGTCATTAGAACACGGACCAAGCACATTTAAACGGTTTCGTGAACAAACAAAACTGTAGATTCTGAGCAATACAAAATTCATGTGGACATAGTTAAAAGCTGTTTCATTTTCTAAAAGTTTCCGTATGGTGTGTAGTTTCGTCTCCACAAATTATTAGTCCGTATTTCTATGAAGAGAATGGTGTAACAGAGACAGTTAACTCTGCTGGATATGCCAATATGGTTCAAACTTATTTTCTTATATATGGCGAACAAATTGAACGATTTTAGTTTCAACAAGATGGTTCCATTAATCATAAGCAGGAAATTACATGATCCTCTTAAATCATCCATTTCACCATCGTGTGATATCACGTAACAGCATATTTCAGTAGCCCACAAGATCACCCGATATTACTGCTCCAGATACTTTCTTTTGTGCTTACATTAAAGATAGAGCGTACAAAAATAAACTACGAACTTTAAATGAATTTAGGAGGAATATTAGAACCAAAAGTTATGCCTGGTGGTAGTCCTTCAACGAGTATGACAAATTTCGTTCGTCGTTTTAATAATGTATTGATAATCAAGGAAGCCATGTTTTGCATTTAATTAAAAAAATCTTCATAGAGTTGGGATTCTTCAATACATATGAGAATACTAGCAAGCGACGTATAAAAAAAACGGCCAACAATTAATGTACGGTGAGGATCTCAGCGAATCAGTAAACTCTTGTGATGTTCTGCAGTGATGAATCTCAATTTACATAAACTAAAACTGAACAATAATGGCAGAAGTTATACGGAAATATGTAGGTACGCTACATGGTAGTCTAATGGAGTAATTATGATTTTTAGCTATGTTGTGTAAAACAGAAGTCGAAGTTTTCGACCACTCTTACATTTTTGTAGAAAAAAGTTTTAAAATGTCGAAACCTTTTACCTTTTTTAACTTTTTTTTTATGCACGAGAGCATACATGGTCCCTGCCAATTTAATACGTTTAATTGAAAAATAGGGTAAACGAACGTTTATTTACCATATAGTAGAGTGGATTCAAAAATCAAGTTTTTCTATATAAGGTGTAAAGGTAAGGTACGACAAAAGTATTTAAAGGAGCTTTTGCTTCAATATCAGTTACGTTATAAACTATCCTCTTTCACTTCTTATAGTGGTCCCTACAGAGCGATTTTTAAACAATCGTTGATTATTGTGTTTTCTTTAATTTTCAAATAGAACTGTAAATCTATATATTTTTTCAAAGTAAAGATATTAACACTTTAGGATTTATTTAGCAACAATGTAAACTAAAAGAACAGTAGAAAATTAGAAAACAATACCAGCAAGGGCGAATCAATACATACGAGAAAAACAATTTATAAAAATAATCATTAATATAAATGTCGAAAATGATGTCGATATTTTTTTCAAAAGTTCTAGGTACTTATTTTGTTTACTAGGGACACGAATTTGAATTTATATAATGCCCATTACTGTTCAGCAAATAATCCACATTGGATGCTCTTAAGTTGATCATCAGAATGTATAGTTTACAGTGTGACCAATGTTCAATAGTTTTTAAGGGAATCTCGGTTATGAGTGAAGTTAGACAAATTCTGTTTTCGCAGTATTGTACGATATTTTTGTCAAACGAACGGTGCCATTATAATCCTGATACTTTCTCAAGCTTGTGGCCATTTGGAAAAAAATTTTCGAAGATCTAATTATTTTCAATACTCTTATATTACTACTGAGTATAAAATTATACGAATTATTTTCATTAAATACATAACATTTAATCGTTGCTTTATAAGTTCCTTTATTTTATTTTGCCACCATAATGTTCTTTATACGCCCCCAAATGCGGGCGTAATGTGGTCTTTATAGCACGGAAATGTTGCTAAGCAGCATGATTGACAGCAAACACATGGCATGATATGTCACGTAAGTTGAAAGAATTATTGAAACAACAACCTTACTGTACAACCTTTATTAATAAAAATAATAGTAATGAAACTTATTCTTTATAAAAATTGAAAATACAGTTGGATGGATTTGAAATTGTAACTCCAGATGAGCCAACACCAAAGCTGACAGTTCCTTCGCCGTTTTGTGGTATACTTGTAGCTGCTGTACCAGTAATGTTTTGAGCAATTTTAATTTTATTTTGCAGAGAATTCTCTACATATGATTCAGCTACTTTATCCGATCCCCATCCACCAAGCTGCTTCAGTGCCCTTGTATCACCGCCGCTTTCTGCAAAGATCGTCGCCGCACTCCTGCGAAAACAGTGCCCTGTGTACTTATGGGCATCCGGTAGATTGAGGAACTCTGCTATTATCCTCAGCATTTTGCCTAAGGTGTTTTTCTCAACAGTCTGAGCACTACATTTGCCATTATGATACGACAAAAACAAGCTGCCAATTTTAGTATGTTCCGGTCGTAATGCTGCATATTTTCGGTACAAAGAGACGTAATCAACCAATCCATCGCTTGGTACAATTGTAAATTGCTTCGAAGTATCGGTTTTGGTTTTTTTGATCTTCACTAATAGCACTGATCCCTCAGTTGTTACGTCCTGTACAGCCAAATCGTGCAGTTCTTCGCGACGACATGCTCCAAAAATACCAAAGGCTGTGACCACCTATAAAACACAATAATTTTTATAATGAGAATTGAAAAAAAAACTAAAATCGTTATACCTTA
This sequence comes from Vesta saturnalis, assembly GCA_036346205.1. NCBI lineage: Eukaryota > Metazoa > Arthropoda > Insecta > Coleoptera > Lampyridae > Vesta > Vesta saturnalis. Next base: position 365,913 of record JARFJB010002243.1, read on the forward strand.
ACTAACAAGTACATATGATCAGGCGCCTTCAACATGAATTCTTCAATTTGATGCCGTTGCAATACATAGGACTTTTTAGCTTGATCACCTACAGAATTATTCTTCATGAATTCTGTGAGCATGGAAAAACGAGATATATCAACATCTTCCTTCAACTTGAACATCTTTTTCAATTTAGAATATAAACACCACAGTGACGACGGCTTATAGATCTTTGACTGCAAAAATAGATATTTATTAAATAGAGATAATTGACTAATGTATATATACAATCCCTTACCATTTGAGACAAGTATGCCATCACAACTTTTTCATCACATTTTGTGGACACATTTTTTAAAAACTTTTCGTACTCTTTTATGTATAAATATTTCGATTTACTTGGAATTATTTTTGCCTGGGCGGCCTCAAATTCATCTAAAATTTCTTGTGAATAAGTATTTGCGTTTTCACCTTCCATTTTAGAATGCAAATTATTTACAAACAAACAGTACCTTAGCAATAATTTAGCAATATCACAGTATCTTAGTAACAACAAATTAGCCTACTGTGGACTTTATTTCACTGCATTTGCATTTAAAAACTTGCCTAAAATACTGAATCTTTTTAAAATTTTGTTCCAGTTTCATGGTGCAAAATAAAATAAAACATTGTATGTACCACGGGCATAATTGTAGATTATGGTTCTCAGGAATATAAAAGCCCTCCGCTTCGCGTCGGGCTTTTAACATTCCCTCGAGCCATAATCTTCTGATTATGCCCTTAATACATAAATATCTATTATTTAAAAAACAGCATGATGAATACGTACAACGGAACCCTTTATCACACGTATTTACTAAAACTATTTTTCAATATAATAGTTAATAGAAATTTAAAAATTTTAAATGTAATATAACTTACCAATCATCTTAATCATAATAGTTACTTATGTATCAGGCGTTTATGCACTGCAAAAGATAGATAAAAATTATTTAAATACAATTTGTAGATAATTTTGTGCCGGATAACGTCAACATACAAGTTTTTTAATTTTGCTTAACATTTTGAAGTTATGAAGCAAAGTTGAATTTTTTTTTATGGAAACCATAGTTGGGTATGACATATTTTAATAGTGCATTTTTTTCTGATTGTAATGATACACGTTTTTCTATTATTAGGTTTAACAAAAATCATATCTTGCCGTAGAAAACAAACTTAAAGCAACAGAAGCGTTGTTTATCTTCATCTTTGACAGTTAGTTCGTTAGTGCAATTCTTATCGGTTTTATCAGTGTGGAGCTGCTTTAGAAAATTAATTATGGTGTAAGCAAATTTCGAAAACTTGATAAGATCGAATGTTACATTATTTGTAACAAAAACAGTCAACGAGCTGCCGAACGCTATTTTTTATTGTATTTGATAGCCGTTAACCATCTTTAGACACATTGAAGAATTTATACAACAATTTAAAGGAGTTTGGAAGTTTTGTGAACCCCCGAAATAGGGGTAATATTGACGAAAACTTGCAGATAAATGTTCTAGCTGTTGTTAATCAAAATCCATCTACATCAACACAGCAAATTGCACAAGACGCTGCAATCTGATAACGCACAGTAGTGAGAACTTTAGCAAAACATAAATACCATCCTTATGAATATTCAGTTGGACAAACTTTGCATCCTGGTGATGAAAGAAAATTGGTTTTCATTGGTTCATAAATGTGTGCCATGTAAATAACAACTTTCCGATGCAGATCTTATGGACCAACGAAACACATTTGACAAACTGTGATATGTTCAATCGCCATAATGAACACCTGTGGGCCCAAGCAAATCCTCAGCATTTACAAGAAAGGCGACCTAGGATTAAGTTTGACTTTAATTTATGGTGCGATACCCCACCCCACTATCAGGCGCAATTTAAAAGATATTTATATGCAATTTTTCCAAACTCGTGGATAGGCAGAAATGGTCCTGTTTTATGGACTGCATGTTACCCTGATCTTTCACCTTTAGACTTTTTTGTGTTTGGAGTAATAAAAGATCTCGTATATATGCGATCTTATGCAACCCAGCAGGAGCTACAGGAAGCTGTTATTAATGCGTTTAACCGATTAGATGGGCGTAAAATTAGGAAAGCTGTTATCTCCGTATTGAAAAGGTGTCTATAATAATGGTAGACACTTACTGTAAATTTCTTTTGTTTTTCATGGCAACATATAATTTATGTTAAACCTAATAACAGAAAAACGTGTATTGTGCAGTAACCCTTACATCATTACAATAAACAAAAATTCACTTTTAAAATATGTCATAGCCAACTATGGTTTCCATTAAAACAATTCAACTTTGCTTCATAACTTAAAAATGCTAAGCAAAATTAAAAAACTAGTAGGGTGACGTTATTCGGCACAAAATTATCTACAAATTGTATTTAAACAATTTTCATCTATCTTTATAAATAAACGAATTAAATCGCTGGAACGATTTTAGAGAATTTTACTTTTTTACAAATATCTAGTAAGCCATGCATTTTCTTAAATCAACAAAAGCTTATCTGGATTAGTCTTCTAAATAAGCAAATCTTTCCTTATTTAAGCAAATGTGTAACTCTTATGGTTTCCTTTTATTTTTAAAACTCATTTCTTTCTTTTATTATACATTCTACTGTATTCAGCTAAGTTTTGCGCTGCCTACTAGGCCCGACCTTACCTCCAACTTCACCCACATATATTTGCTTCGTTAATAATGGGTTCATTCTCGTCTTTTCCTCGCCACACTCCTTCATTATACACTCACCCTTATCTTATCTTATCTCTTCTCGTTTTACTGCATGCGCTTCCCAGAAATCTCATGCTTATGCCATTTATTTTTCTTTCGTGTAATTTTTGGCATACCAATGTGTCACTTCCATACAGTCCTGACGGGACAAATACCCCAGATTGCTCGTTTCGAAGCTACGCTCATGCTTTCGTTTTTCATTATGGTCCATACACTTCCAATCACTTTCCTTCCAGCATTGACCTGTCGTCCAATCTCGCCATCCATTGGTAACGCAAGGAATGAGAGTTCTAACCCCCGACGAGTAAGTTACTTGGTTAAAATTGTTTTTACATTTTATTTTAACATGCATTTACATTTTAAAATGGCGTATCTATAAAAATTTTGTACATTTTGTTTTAAATACAATGCATTGGACATTATATAAATTTATATTTGAGAGTTTATCTTAAAACTATTAAAATACGTATTGAACAAAAAGTTAAAATCCTTCAGAAACTTATTGTAATTTTTGTGTTAGAGTGGAGTTAAAGGGCTGAAGAACATGTAAAACACGAAATTTCAGTTACATTTTTACATTCTACGTACAATTTTATTATGTAATTACATAATTCCGCTACTACTTTTATGGTATATATGTATGTATACGAGAATGTTGAGTGGAGACAGTCCAGATTTTTTAGTTTGGTTTATCATGTTTTTTGGTTTAGGCACTAGAGGGCCCTGAAATAATAATGTTGAAATAATGTTTTCGTTATAAAGATAAAAACTGAAAATTGGTATGTTTACATAGCTTTATGAGCCAAGAAATGTCATATTATGATTACCATCGATCGTTTGGTGGAAAATTGGTTCTTATTAATAATTAAACGTTTCAATTTTCTACGTCATGGAAGAAAAAGTTTTTACATTGTTGCAAAAAAGACAACTTAACCTATATTGTTTAGTTTAATTTTTTTTTTGCAATATTAACTTTCTTTTGTCAAAACGGCAACAATGCAATTTTTATTGTTTGTTTCCATAACGTCAGCTAAAAAAAACTTATATTACAATTAAGACGAAAAAGTTCTAATTAAGTCGAAAAAATTTAATTTAATAATTTATTCTTTGTGTATCGTGGCTGTACAATATATCAACGAAAAATATACCAATATGTTATTGCTGTTTGGATATTGTCAAGGACACGGTCGTGAGTGTGCGAGGGTGTACTCTAAAAGTCTCTTAAATCCTGAAACCGGTGATTACGGAAGGCGCCGTTCCTGAACTGGAAGAAAATTTTTTTAGAACGTGTTTAAGAGAATCCCGAACTAAGCACTAGCTGGTATCAAAACGTGTCGTGAATAGTGTACCTGTACCGTAAAATGCCAGTTCATCTCTTACGCCAAGATCCTGAAATTCGCCCGAATTTTTATCAGTGTATTAATATTTTCTTTGCCGATGAAACGTATTTCACAAGGAGAGAGGTAACTAATTTCGAAACCTTATACTTTTATTTATTTAATAACAAAGTCAAATATTCAAAAAGCACCAATAAATTAACACTTCTTTCTAGTGAATGAACATATATTTTAAATAGTCTTATTATTTTTATTCATTGCCATAACTAAACCTCATGTACTAATCTTCTTTAGTGGGGGAATTTTTTCCAGGACATCTTCTTTGTTGTACCATATTATATCTGCTTAATTAGGGCATCTCCATAATTTTCCGCAACTGGACTGATGCATGGTGGTAACTTCAAAATCGCTGTCTTCGTGAGTTTTTATTTCACCAGGAAAATATTGCTCGTCGTATCTAACTATTACAAAATCACCTACATTAAACTTTCCATCCTCTTTTTCTTTTGCTTGAGATTCTTCTGCGTCAAACTTTGTTTCTCGTGTTACTTTTGCTTCTGTTCCGTATTCAATTTTTCTCGGCACCAAATCTTCCTTCTTCTGTTTTTTTTTGCTTCTCTTCTCTCTTCCCTGTCTTTCTTCTCTGTCCTTTGCTTCTGATCCTTCTTCATATTCTGTTCAATATCTAGTATTGCCTTCATTTTTATTTTCAGCATTCTTGATTACTATTAATCCTTTGTTCTTTCTCTTTTTCTTGTTTTGTCTTAATTTTAGATTTTTTTGCTCTTCGTCATTTCTTTTCTTGCCTTCGTTTATCTGTTTAGCTATTGCTTGTTCGTATCCCTACCTTGTTTTTTTTTGTTTGGCTAATGTTAGTTTCATATTTTTTTATCTTTCCTTTGTCATAAAATTCTTTCCACCCTTTAGACACCAGAGCAAAAGGCATTGAATTTCTCACTTTCTGGTCTTGTTTATTTGCTGCAATTTTCGGCCAATGTAAATGGGTCTTCCAAACATCTTCACCAACTTCTTGTTTTGTGTTGTTAATTTCACTTTTTTCAGAAGAATTCCGGAATGCCATTGAATATGTATTGGTAGCAGGTAAAATAATTTTTGGTTCATATACTTTATCACAATTTGTAATCTTAAAGGTCTCTGTAGAATTAGTTTCGTTTGTATTGGAACTAGACTTCAACGTTATGTCAGATAAAATATTAATTCGCATTCTCTTCCTGTTTACGGGGTTAGTTTGCGTTCTTACCTCCGGTAAGTTATGGTCTAATGCATTACAGTGGTATAACATGTCTAGTTCATGTTCGAGAAATAGGTCTATAACAGATAGTTTCAGAAATATCACAATAATTAGTCTCAGCTAGCATATCTTCTATAATATTTTCATCTTGTAACTTTTCATTCTTTACAGATGTGTTGTCGTTTATTTCGTTACTAATAATAATGTGTGATTCAGTTTCAGTTAATATCATATCCGTTTGATTTCTACCGTCTTCAAACATATTCATTTCATGAGATTGGTTTTTATTGAATATGTAAGTCATTTATTGAATATGTAAGTCATGTCATCAAATCAGAGTGGTAAAGAGTTGTTCATATATTCCGTCAGTATTGTATGATGACAAAATTGCATGCCCGTCTCGTCCGCATTATATACTCGAGGTGCATCGTTGATGACATATTTAAACATAAAATCTTATTGTTGAGAGTTGACTTTGGAATGCATATTTAATTTGCTGCGGCGTTTTGAGATATTTTCCAGCTCAGATTTCACTGACAGCTAATTCCAAATCTTCCTCTGTGTAGCGGAACCGAACATATTTTTTCTTACTTGCCATGTTCTAAAAAGAATAATAGCTTATTTTAGTTGTTTATTCACTGGATTCACATTCGAGTTATAGTTGCACCAGTGAACGAACACGAGGTAAACACCATGTTCATTTACTGGACACGACCGTTAAATACATGATTTAGACCACATACGAATTCAGGGTCATTGTTGTTGATTGCATGTAATTCTTAAATATTTGCAAGAAATGCAGAAATGTTGATTCACTGGTGCACGTTCATTGACTGGTGCATTTACCCTACACTATTTTACAAATTCTGATAAACTTAAAGTTTTCAAGACGATTGCATAAAATGAAAAAATTTGAAAAATTTACAATAATAAATAAAATTTTCTAAAATAAAGTAGAATGTAAATTATAGGTTATTAAAGTAGTGTAAATCTATTCAAATTACTTCCACATCCAACGGATGGGATGTACTGTATCGTTAAAAAAATTTTCTAAAAATTTTTATTTGCTCAATCGCTTTAAAATGTTCGAAAACGCCCAAAAACAAAATTGGAGCAAACAAAATCGTGTGTGTGCGTATGCGTGTGCGTGGGTGCGTGTGAGTGAGTGAGTGTGAGTGAGTGAGTGAGTGAGTGTGTGTGTGTGTGTGTGTGTGTGTGTGTGTGTGTGTGTGTGTGTGTGTGTGTGTGTGTGTGTGTGTGTGTGTGTGTGTGTGTGTGTGTGTGTGTGTGTGTGTGTGTGTGTGTCTGTGTCTGTGTGTGCGTGAGTGCCTGCGTGATGCGTGCGTGCGTGCGTACGTGCGTACGTGCGTGCGTGCGTGTGTGCGTCTGTGCGCGTGTGTGCGTGTGTGCGTGTGTGTGTGTGTGTGTGTGTGTGTGTGTGTGTGTGTGTGTGTGTGTGTGTGTGTGTGTGTGTGTGCGTTCGTGAGGGCGGGCGGACGTGTGGGTGAGTGGGTGGGTTCGACTGATTGTTTTTGAGGTCAGAGGGGTATGGACAAAGGGGTAAAATTTGGGGGTAAGTACCCCTTTTGCAAATTTTTATTTTTTTAGATTTTTTCCTTTTAATATGTGATTAGTAATATAAGTGTGAGTATTTTTTGTCCCTATACAAGATATTAGCAAAAAAACCGTTTTTTCCTAAATATCTCCGGAACTACTTAATGTATTCAAAAAGTGAAAATACTATTAGATAGGAAATAACATTTCTCACAAAAAGTGTTTTTGCAATTTTTTCCAAAATTTTGTCATTTTCGAAATATTTCCAAAAAACTCGATTTTGGAACCCGTCCACACGATTTTTTTGAAATTTTGGTATTAGAAAATCATATTTCTGATCGAAAAGCATTCTTATAATTTTTTTTAAAGTTAATCATTTTCTTGTTATTTACAAAAAAAAAAACGATTTTTTAATGTAGAAGTATTGATACAATTTGCAGTGTTTTTTAATAAAAGAATAAAAGTTTAACTTTAGATTTTAGTGGTGCCAGTCTGACATGAAATAAATCAATATTTAGGTTGTTAGAAATTTTAAGTCTTGATAGAGGCGCGTTGAGACAATAGTTTTGCCTGTGGTATCCAATTGAAAACATATCATGAGATCGGGTTGGTATTTATGGAGTACGAAGTTTAATTCTTTCAAGTAGGCGTTTGCAATCATAATAACAATTTACAATATTGTGACGAAAAATAGATCATTGTTTGTTCTACGTATGTTTAATGGTTTTATATTTAATAAATTCAGTATCCCGTTGTAGCCTGCCTCTTCATGGGGAATTCCCAACTTAAATGCAATAATCCTTTTTTGGAATTTTTTCAAGGTGACACCTTGCAACACCTTGTAATATTGTACGGTTTTTTTTGAGTAATTGTTTTGATTTGTTGTATGATGTTATTATTATGTTTTTTAAAACCATATGAATTAGTTACTTGACTTAATTCAAAGTCATTATTAAGATACCTTTCAGACCAAATAGTCTTAACATTAACCAAAGATAACAGAATACTCTTGGTTCTACCAAAAATTTGTTTATAAAATTGATCCTAATGTTGACAATATAGAGCATTAGTTACTATTGATTGTTTTCCTTGAAGAAGTACTGTTTACAGTTTGGATTTATCGTGGAAATCCTTTAGTTTTGTTTGAAGTAAGAACTGGTAAATGTATTGTAGGTAGCGGAAATTTTATTATTGTAATAAACGTTTGTCAAATCGCTATTGTTACCGCGATAGACAAGATAATTAGTGGATTTTTAATATCTTCATAATACGTCATAATTTGCTCATGTTTTCGGAATATTTTATTTTATGTAAAAAATGTGAGAATTTATGTAATTGATATTTCAGTAAAGGTTGAACAGAAAAAGGAAACATATATTAGGGTAGAGAAACAGGTGGTCTGCCGAAACTGGCGTGACGAATTGTTGAAAATTTCTATACGCGCGCTCTTGATGTAAAAATGTCACTGATTTAATAATTTATTACGACGAAACATAGCGCAAACCCAAAGGGATCCTTGTTTGGTGTTGAAACTTGAGACCTAAATGTAGCGCTTGTTACGGACGAATGTATATTTTTAAAATTAAGTTGTTCAATAATTAATATGAAACTGTTCCAAACATAATCATTTTGTTTTTTTTTATTATTTTTGAAAAATGGGGGAGTAAAGGTAATTAGTTTGAAATCGGGGGAAAAGGTAGATACAGTTAGAGCGTCGATCGAGCCAGATCGGTGTAGTTAATTAAATACCTTCATTAAAATATTTCTTGCGTGTACATTTTCTTTTGAATTAGCCAACGCTAATTTGTCTTTTCTTTCGGGTGTTAGTTTTAATGTGTTTTCCAAATATTAATAATAGTCACCCTTTTTGAAGTTAAACCGCGTACGTTAACGATTCGTGTCTGTGATTAATTAAAGGATTGAGTGTAAGTAGGTATTTTTATATAAATTAAGGCTGGCAGCAAATAATTCTACAAGCCTATATAACGTATTAAAAATCGAGCATTGCCTTGCAAAGGTATCTCAGTCGCACGCGGACTGATTAAGCTGAACTCTGCTAAAATGAAAGACAGTACAGGGTTTCTTCACTCTTGTATTTGTGTGAATTAGGATTGTTGTTTGTTGTTTATATTTATATTTGTATAGAGGTGGGCGTGGGCGAACAGGTACAGGATACGGCTCGGTTATTAATTGTAATGTGCAATTGCCGAGTGTGTCATACTCTCGGGCCCAGATGACCATTAAACACCTCGAATTTTAATTTTATTGTTTTTATTGTTGTATAGATGAATGTGTAACCTGAGAAAGGGGCGCTGTATTTTTCTACATACTCAAACTTATATGTCGGTCACGATGTTATGATCTATTTATAACTTACCCTTGTAAGGCTTTGTTTTAATGAGTTTTTTTTTGGTGCCAGTTTGTTAAGTAAAGTTGTTTGCCTACGAACTAATTTCTCTTTATATGTAATTTATTGTAATTTTACGTATGTATTTGGTGCTTTAGTAGTCACTAAACAATTGTGTACGTGTAAATCCTTTGTCTATTTCCTCTTATCCTTGCCTTTACCTTATTATAACCTGTGCAATTTTACTGTTATTGTATTTTATATGTACCTTAATTTGCCGTATTGTTTTATGTGCTTATTTACTTAAAGACCGGCATGATTGGTTTTAAAGGGTCACATGTTTGGTATTACGATTTTTATTCTGATTATTTATGATATAATTGTGGGTGCGACTACATGGCTTTTTTTTATTATTTATATGTCATTAAACTGCTTTTTATTCATTTTTCTCTTAATGTTATAATTTTGTACGCACTTTAACCTGATTTAATGGTGTTTTGTTATATATTTAACCGTTTCACTGATTTTTTGTGTTATTTGATTTATTAATGTACTTGTGCAATTACTGATCTATGAATAAAGTTATATTGGTGGTTCTTTCCCGCAATAGAACATAAACGGGCTGAACCACCATTGCACAAAGCTCGTTAATTTTAATTTGAGTAATTTCATTGTTTACCTGCCCCACATAATGGAACACTTACCTCATCCAGCCTATCTCAGTCAAATAGCACAACGTACCTACCATTAGACGGCCAATTTGTTTGATCAGATTTGAGGTTTGCGAGTAATTAAATATCAGACTTATAAATAAATTCTAATGTAATTATTGCCAGGAAAGCCAAAGTAAGGCAAGCAACTAATTTGAGTAATAGTAACATTATTGTCAGTCAAGTCAAGATAAACCACTTAGCGATTGTTTTGTTCTTGAATCTGCATTATTGCAAATAAGTTCAAATTACACTTTTCAAGATAGGGTACTTGGGGACGCTACAGTATTGAGGATGTCGCAAATAATAATATACTGCTAATAAATAATAAAACATTTTATTTCCGGTCAAAAATATTTCCAAATAATATCTGCACTTTCAAAAGTATTACATTTTAATACATTTTAGTTTTACTTTGTTTATTAACAACGACTATAGCTGCTATTGTGTTCTACCCATCAAAAGTAACTCTTTCTTCTTAAGATTATGCAAGTATGCATTTAAAATCAAAACAATTGGAAATAGTATAATTAAGACATGCCTCATTTTCATAATCAAAATATTAATAAAATATATTAGAATATTAAATTAAATTATTTCTTCATAAAAACGATTTAATTTGCAAAATAGTTATAAAATTCCACATTCTTGTAAACTATAGATCATAAAGACGTACACGGTATATTTTATAAATGTGAGACCGATGCCGAGAAACCACAATCTGCACATATGCATATTTCAATGAAATGAATTATGGTATCTACATCAGCAAGAATTATACTTGATAAATATTTATATTATTTATATTTTTATCTTACAGGAATTTTAATATTTTATCATGTTGATAAATTCTGTTATGCATAAATGTGGGCATTGGCTTTCGCTATTTCCTCGACTCGTGTTCATGGAATAAGAAGTTTAGCATAACACTTTTATACTACTTATTATATAATAAATCTATTTGTTTATATAAATTGTAGTTAATAAAAGCAAGGTCGTTGAGCCTTTTACCGACCTCAATATTAAAATATTTATTTACAGTTTATTTCTTTCATTTAGATTTGATATTGCTTATTGCGTATCCCTGCCCTTTATAGTAATAGCATTGTGTATGTAGGTTAATAGTGCGAAACAATTTGGAGTAGTGATTTTTACCTTTCTTTCAGGTATGATGAATAACATTTAGGAGTGCCTAAAACATTTAGTCACTATTTACAGTTCTAGCTAATATATCCTTTTAAGTTTCAAACGAACATTAAAAAAAAAAAGATATTGAACACGGGGCAAGCGGAAGAAACGACATCCCGGGCGTCATGCATGTTGGAAGGCAAAACTTACACACAGTGCCGGATTTAGAGTACTTGGGGCCCTAGGCCAAATTAACCCGAGCGGCCCCCGCCCCGGCCGCCCCTTAGGTGGAAAATTGAAATGTACCATATTTCAATCTCACGTTAAAATAAGTGAGTAGTTGGGTTAAGCATAAAGCACATTTCATATTAATAGGTTTAATACATAACGTTTATTTTAATTTTACTTTTTAAAATTGGTACAACATACATTACAAAGCATAACATAAGTGAATAGAAATGCAACTAATGTTTTATTTAAATACATAACTAGGTTGAAATGTTGTATTCACTAATTAAAGAATCTTGGTTTACAAATTTGGCTAAAACCCCAAAACAGCTCCAACAACAATTTCTATATTTATAGAAAATATATAATTCAAAAAGTTAGCAAACAGCAGTTATTTGTTAAAATTATTAATATTGCTAAAATTATTATATTATAAATTAGTATTGCAGTTAAATTATTAAAATTAAATAACATTTGTTTCATTCGGGGGGAAAAGTACAGACGACAACAAAAGACTCAAAAAAGCCGAGTTGAAAAGACATTATAAGTAAAAGTACAACAAACAAAATAATATGAACTGTAATAGGCTACGGTACTTAAAAATAAAAATATTAAGAATACAACGAATAAACTTCTAGATCGTTCAATTCTCACATTATTTCTTATACTGAAAAATGTCAATGTCATGTTCTTAATTTGGATAAAGTTGGATTAGTGATTAACATTGACACTCACTCCACTCCATACTCATTAATAAATCTCATATCTAAACTCTAAACACTAAACACTCACTTTTCTAGCTTTTTTGGCTGCAAAATCTTTAATCAAATCGTTAAAGTCTAAGGCTTAAAAAAGCTCAGCATTTGCAACAAAACTAGCCAAACTAGACAATCTAGAATCTTCGTCAGAAGTCGAGTTCCTCAAGTAGTTTTTGATTCTTTTCAACACGCTGAATGATCTTTCTCCAGATGCATTAGATGTCATCATGCATAGTAGAATTCGCAAAGCCGTGTCCATATTCGGAAATAATGTTGTTAACTGTTTTTCACGAATGAGTTTCAGATACTCCAAAAGTGTATTCCTCGAAGGCATAGTATTAGTAATCTTGTTATCATGAGGTTCCCTTTCTTCATCAAATATACCTTCAACAAAGCCTTTGAACTGTACACACTCTTCTACAAAGTCACCATCTATGTCGGTTCGATACATTTTAGCGAAAATAGAAGCTTTTCCCCTGATTTCTTCATTGGAAATTGACGATAAGTTGTTTAAAAATCCAAATTCTTCATTAAGACTGAAATAAACTCCGGACCTTTTCTTCATTGGAAATTGACGATAAGTTGTTTAAAAATCCAAATTCTTCATTAAGACTGAAATAAACTCCGGACCTTTTATACAATTCTGAATAAAGCCTGTCAATTACAACATTGAATGTATTAATCTTTAAGTCTTCTTTGCCATTAAAGTGGGGTTTATCTTCTTTATCTTCGCCAGGGAAAGCTTTCCTTTTCGGGGGTCTTTTTATTTCAAGAATATAGGTTTCATTTTTAGACAACTCTTTTCCTCTTTTTCGTAGGAATCAAAGTTGTCTCTCAGGCTCAATACGTACTCCTTTAGAGATTTGTATATGTTGCAAGTCACATTCAAGTCTGTAGCAGTGTTTTGCAATGTTTTGCTACTCTTGTCAAAGCGTTGTAAAACATCGTACCACATGTTTAGTAAAATAGCATTCTCTAACTTAAAAAATTGTTTACTGATTCCATTAGCTTCAGCTCGGCTCACATTTGTTTCCCTGTATCGTCTGATATTTTTTACTGCATCGTAGTAGCTCCAATAGTTGAGTAAAAGAGCTTTTACAGCATGCCATTTGGCAGCCCATCTTGTAACGTTCACTCTTTTTGGAAGGAGTTTCTTTTCGCTATTGCTATTTTTGACAATGTTTTCCAACACGGCCCATCCTGAAGTAGATGCACTCATGAAAACGTAAAATTCTTGAATAAACATGAATAGTTTTGTTACTGCAAAACAACAACCAGCCGCATGTGTGCCTACTAGATTCAATGAATGAGCGGAGCATGGAACGTACTCAGCTAAATTGTTATGTTCTTTTATTAGCGCTTGTAAACCTATATATTTGCCTGACATATTCGAGGCATTATCATATGACTGGCCTCTCATATCGCAGATTGGAATATCTAACTTTGACAGGGTATTTAAAATAATTTCCGCCATGTGTGCTCCAGTGTGATCGTAAAATTTAATGAAAGCTATAAATCTTTCTACAGGCATACCATCACTTAAAACATACCGTAGGATCACTGTCAACTGGTCTGAATGAGTGATGTCTGGTGTAGAATCAACACTGAGAGAATAGTACTTACTTTTCTTTAATTCATCCACAATAACAGAAACTACTTTTTTGTACATTAACTCTATAAACTCGTTACAAATAGTTTTAGACAGATATCTTACATTCCCGGATCCTGGATTTCCTTTACTTTCAATATGGGCTTTTAAAAAATCATCGTATTCTGCAACAAGCTCTAATGCCCCCATAAAATTACTGTTTCCTGGGAAACCGAATATTTCTTGGCTCCCTCGAAAAGCCAGGCCTCGGGTACCGAGAAACTTGACAACATCTACTACACGTTTTAGCACTCGATGCCAATGTTCAACTCCCTTAAGGTAGTTTTCGTGTAATGCAGAATCAATTTTGCCTAAAGCATTGCCTCGTAAGACGAAGGTTTTTGTATTTAACCTATGTTCCGCACTCTGTTCGTGTTCTTTAAGTCGGTTAGAATTTTTCCAGTCATTGAATCCCGTGCAAAAAGAAGAACTATCGTTGTGAGAGTGGAATAATTTGCATGGAACACAATACAGGCAGCCGGTAGTATTTGAATACATAAGCCACTCTCTTTTCTTCATCTCGCCGTTTGGTAAATGACTAAAAAACATATGATCTTTTACTGTTCTTACTTTATCAGGATAGTGACGTTTGGATTTTGAAAAATCACAATCTTTAATCGCTAGTAAGTGTTTGGGAAGATTTCTTATGTCAAAATCTGTCGAATCAACAGATAAATTGCCCCATGAACTAGGATCTAGAACATTTAAGGTGGATTGAGGCATGGCTGATTGAGGACTGGAAACATTTCTAGAAGTAGTTAGATCATTCGAAACGTCTGTGGTTTCTTCTACAGCAGCAGAAGTACTGGGAATTTGAACATCAGTAACAACATAGTTTTCATTTGAACTATTCTGACTGCTATCTCCTGACGTATTTTTAAAAAAACTTTCAATTTTAGAATTAATTTTTAACAATTTTAAACTTTTTTCTTCTTTAAGTTTTTTAATTTGCGTTTATATGCTCCACTAGCCGTATGAATATTTTTATCGTTCATTGACGGAGCAAAAAGTATTAAGTGTTACCTGTAAAATATGAGTTCACTGAGTCCACAATATTAATCACAATCTGTAAACAAAACTGTTATCATTCAGAAATCGTATAAAACACGAGAAAAAATTACTAGCAAGAAGTAGTGCACTTGCCACTTGCAAAACTATACTATACTGATACTGACACTGACACTCAAAATAATGTAAACAAGATATAAGAGTGGAGACGATGGAGGCATGGAGCCATAGAGGGGGAGCGGGGAGGGGGGCCGCATCCGTCATCCCGGCGCCTTGATGGGGAAGGAAGTGACTCAACACACGGGGCCCGTGCAGCTTGCTGTATGCCAGTGCGGGTTACATCGTTACATCACATTCCTAAAACTTTCCACAATCCACCTGCACTCTGTAGTGTAGCCTCCTATACCCTTGCAAGCGTTAATATTTATTTTTGATATGTACGTTGGTTATTTTAATTAGATTGTATTGTTTATATACAAAAGTAATGTATTCGATTTACAGTTGCGGTAATTATTAATTTTAGAAAATAAAAATTAAATTTTTTTACTAAAAAAATGTTTTTTTTTTACAAAACGCTGCGGCTCCCTTTTGCTTGCGGCCCTAGGCCGCGGCCTAGTCGGCCTAGTGGTAAATCCGGCACTGCTTACACAATACACAAAACTTAAAAAAAAATGGATTACCATAAAAAAGCAAAAAGTTATAGTAAAGAGAGATGAATAATTTCTAGTTATTCATATTCGAATTTTTTTCTGTTTAGGAACGTAACGAAGTTTTTTACTATAATTTCACACAATGCAAAGCACAAATTATGTAATGTAAATTAATCAAACTGTAATAATATAAAAGTCATCCATTTAAGGTTTTAACATTTATGTAAATGTACGTAATGCTTATATACAAAGTACTGTACAGGATGACCAAACGAGGAGAGGGTGGAAGATTGTACAAAGACGAAATAAGTTAGAGAGGTCCCATGATGTTCGTGTCATTCGATACTTTGTTTAATATTTTTTTTTTTCATCAAGCATGTCTTATACCTAAAACTAATCATTTTCAAAATATTTTCAGTTTATTTGTGAAATATGATTGTAATACAAAAAGGCTGAAAATAGAGGTATTAAGTTGGCCATGAGATTGTAGTTTCTTACTAAAAACAAGAGTTAATACGAGGGTCGAGCTAGATTTATTGAAAATAAGAAGATCTAATTAGGCATTTTTAAGTGACGTCACAACGCGTGACCTTGCCTGATGTTGGACAACTTTAACACACATTCTTATGGGATGTGATAGTTTTCTAACAATTTTATCGAAAATCGTAGGCAGTGAAAATGTTTCTGTGCTAATACTTGTAGATGAGGATTGTATTGATATAATTCACCAGAAATACGTGAATGAAGTGAACAATTATCCTACATAATATTGAAAAGTTCGTGCAATTTTTAGGTTAGTTGTCATCAAACTCGTGAAATTATAGAATTACATTCAAGGTAACGCTTTTTTAATTAAATAGCACCACAAACAGTTATTACAAATAAGTTCAATCACTTTTTGATAGTGCTAACTCAGATTTAATTATAATCACTTAGATTCATTTTTCCTGGAACGAAAACAGAGCGTACATTATTTACCAAACTTCACATGGGTTTTACCTTATTAACGCAAGTAACAAAATGCTTACAAATTTATATTGCAATGTAGTAAACGCACGAATACGTGTTGATAAAATCTAATCCATATATAATATGCACTAATAATGTTCACTAATTAACTATGAAATATCTTAACACTATATACTAACACTACAATAAGTCAATTATCACGGTTTTTTTCTGGAGAAAACACTCAAAAATCAGAAAAAACACATAGATTCCTATGAAACACACACGTTGTCCAAGATCAGCTGTTAGAGGCAGAGATTGTGGCGTCAGTGTCACGTACTTGAAAAACAAAACATACATTGTTATTTAGAGCAATTCTTTATCTGTCATTTGAAGTTTTGCTGTTGAAGTTACGTTCATTATAACTCAAGTTATTAAAAGTAAAAAAATGGAATTAACCAGAGAGCATGTTCGAATCATGATTTATTATGATTTTAAAAAATGTTTAAGCGCTTATGAGTCCAAAGAGAGTTTAGATTCGGTTTTTAGTGAACCTTCATTGGCTACAATTTACCAATGGTATAAGGAATTTGAACGGGAAAGGAATTGTGTTCAGCACCAAAAAGAGACAGGACGATCTCCTACGGCTGTTACCGACATAAACATTACTGCTGTTAAAAAAATAATTGGAGAGGACCATAAAGTCACTTATATGGTAATAGAGCAACAACTCAAGATTGGATCCTCAGCTGTTAGAACAATCATACACGATCACCTTTGTTTCTGAAGCTTTAAATCTCCTAAATAATGTCGGACACCAAATTTTTTCCAAAATAGGGACAGGCGACGAAACCCTTTTTCGACGTACCTACCCGCCAAGAGAGTCATGTGTGGAATCACGAAGATGAGGAAGCAGCGAGCTATGAAAATTGTTATGTATGCAGTATTCTTCAGAAGTATAGGCCTAGTAAAGGCATATAAGCTAGAAGGACAAAACACAATTACAGCTAAATGGTATACCTACTGAAAAATGTTTGCCTGATGTGTTCAGTAGGGTTCCAGACAAGGGAATTATTCTGTACCATGATAATGCATCGTCACATACGGTAGTGCTAATTCTCCAGTTTTTAGCTGAAAAAATATAAAAGTAATAGAACAACCGCCGTATTCGCATGATTTAGCAATGTGTGACTTTTGGCTATTCTTTGGGCTTAAAAGGAATTTGCGAGGCAGAAGGTTTTCATCTGAAGAAGAGATTGATGCCGCAGTTCAAGTTTTGAAGGCCTTCCGAAAGAAAATTGGTTGGGAGCTTTTAAACATTGGAAAGAAAGAATGTCAAGTGTATCATTGTTGATGGAGATTACTTTGAGCATACTTAAATTAAAGTCCTAAAAAATATTAAGCGTATTTCTTATTCTCAATCAATTCAGCTTGACCCTCGAATAACAATTACAAATTGATTTACTGAATTATTTTAAATTTAAGAGTCTTTTTTGAATAAAATTAATGCATAAAACACTTTTGCTTCTAGAATGAAGTTGAAAGAAGAACATTCGAGCGTTTAATGGGAAATTGTTTTTTGATTTTTTTTCTTTTTAATTTTATTGTTCTTGTTTTACTGTAATTTGTATTTGTTAATTTTATTACACATTACTGCATATCAAATTAATACTTATTTACAGTTATTTTCACCAATTATTTACAATATTAAGTCAAATTTGGTAATGCCAACAGATAAAAAAATAAATTAAAAATACTTTTTACAGTAGAATTGAGAGTCAAGACTTTGTAAGTGATAGATATTTATGAACGCCAAAGTTTCTTTTATAAATTAAACAACTTGATTAAAAATTCTTTAGCGTGAAACTATACTTCCATGACTATCTTTATACGTTTACATTTGCAAAAAGACGTAAAAAATGAAGTCGTTGATCTGAATATAATCCAATTGAGTGCTTCAGAAATTTTACTAAGGACTGATTTAAATTTGCCTAGAAGCAAGAGTGTTTTATGCAATTTCACAAATAAACTGAAAATATTTTGAAAATGATTAATTTTAGGTGCTCGATGAAAAAGAAAGAATACCCAGCAAGGCATCGAATGACATGAACAGCATGAGGGGGTGTTTACAAACTGTTACATGGCCTGTATATTATTAAAAAAATCTGAAAATTAAGAGATTTCAAAATACTACAGGACCACAAACAATTTTTCGTCATTTTAGAATATACAAAAGTCACCTAACAAATCAGTGGCGGTTGCCGCAAGAGGAACATTTTTTATGAAAAACAATTGAATATCTCTTAAACCAAAGGAGATAGACCCATACAATTTAGTATTGTTGTTTATAATATCGTTTTCCTACTAAAATCTTTTGCAACTAAAACTTATCTAAAATTGAATTATCTTTAAAAAGATCCCTTCATATTTTGCTAGAAACTTTATGGTTTAAATAAACACAAAGATCACTTTAGGGACTTTATTATTTTTGAAGTGCTTACTAATTTTCTTATTTAAAACTTTAAGCTCTAAAATTGTATCCTCTTCAATGTCTTTTCTTATTTTTCTCTAAGATTAGTAGTTTTCGAGATCTTCTCGAAATGTAATTTATCGATTTTAAGCAAAACTTGATAGAAGTCGATTATCCCTCATAACTGAACTACCTACTTTATGCGTATTTTTATTAATTTTTCATATACATTTAAACGTTTCGATAACACATTATATATATATATATATATATATATATATATATATATATATATATATATATATATTCTGTGGTGGTGTTATGTCAAATCTGTCACACAGCTGACTTAACCAATCGTTAACGAGGAAAATTGGGGTACTTCAAGAAATGTTAATGATGTTTCATAATTTAAGCCGAATTATATTTTCAAACAAGTTTAACTCAATCTTTTAAAGGGAATGACCCAATTTTTTTTGTCGGAAGTCTATTCGGATTTAATTTCTCTATCAACATGATATGAAGTTTGTGTATCATAAAATTAACTGTGAGTTATTTTGAAAATTGTCGAAAAAATTGTAGGAACTCGTGTTAAAACAAAAGCAAATTTTTATTTAGCACCCAATTTTGAGTAGGCTGTAATATGAAAATTTAAAACAACGTCTTTTACTATGAATTCCAGCAAATCGTGCATGCTGCCCTGTTATAATTTTAACATAAATTCCATTTATTATAATATAAATTATATCAAAGTTTATTTAATTGCTTTAATCAAAATAGGTGGTTGTGAACATTTTTGACGTTTGTTGTATTTGTTGTACTATATTTGTAATATTGTCTTGTACCTAATTAATATTTTGTAATTATCATTGTTATAATTTAATTTGTTGCAATCATTCTTTGCAAGAATTAACCTCTATGATATATTGTATTGGTGACAGTGATGGAGATTGACCTCTCGCAACCCGATTATACGCTCAATATTTACCAAATAAAAAACAACCCGATAAAAGATCGTTTGAAAATCTGAAAGAAAGGTTTGAACGAACATGAAGAGTACTGTACGAAAGACCACAAACAGGAGAATTCTAAACGAAGAAGATCAGCTTACGGATGCCTTATCGGTAGTAGAAAATCCAAACGTTAGTGTTAGAGAAATTAGTAAAAGTTTAAGTGTTAAATAATCTTCCAACTGCAACAAGAATTGGTTGAAGATGATTATGTAAGGAGAGTGATTTTTGCTAATGGGCTGAAAATAAAATTAGAGAAAATGGTGATTTTTTTGAAATACGTATTATTTATTGACGAATCTACATTCCACAGACTGAATCGCTATAATTTCTATTAGTACGCCATCCAAGATCCGAAAATTGTTTGTTTCAAACTATCAACATAAAATACTTTTTTGAAGACAGTTTGACAGGGGCTATATTTTTGCAATTTGTTCGCTAAGATGTACCACGTTTAATTTGACATCTTTCGGAACATAATATGCCAACTCATTTTAATCTTCAAGTTAGACAACACCTTCAAATGTTTTCCTGAAAAATGGAAAGGATCTGGTGCAGCAACTAGTTGGCCAGGAAGATCACCTGACTTGACCCCAATGGATTTTTTTGTGGGGAGATGTTGAATCTCAAGTGTCTTGGGAGGGGGGACAAGACATGATGGAAAGAATAGGTGTATAATTTCGCAATATTAATCCAGAAATGCTATAAGGTATTAGAAGGTCGTTTGAACATTTTTAACATTTAACTTAAATTTTTGGTTTTATTCGTTTATGTGTACTTGTTCAACTTATTTTTAGGTGTAGAGAATTATTTTATTCTTTAGTTATTAATTAAGTTTTCCTATCAGTTAAAGAATTTATTTGCCATTCCTATTTTCTTATTTGCTCTGAATTTTGTTTTATTTCTTCTTCTGTATGTCAATATTCTCAAATAAAGCGTCAATATCTCAAGAAGGGCCCGTCTTATGGCTATGAAACCCATTATCAATTAGTATCTACTTTTCACCGGGAATCTAAATGTAAAAAATATACAGGGTGTTGCATATGAAAAAGCTGAGAAAAATTACATTTCGCGTAAGTTAATCATTCTGAATACTTTTACATGTTTTCGAAAAATTTACCATTAGGTTTGTTAGTAGGCTATTATTGATAGTCGGTGGTATAAACAGATTTACACAATCATGGTGACAACGCTCGCATCGTGGTTCCAAAATTAACTATATTTTGGTACTAAAGTGACGATATCTGCAGAACGATTAGTGATACAGATACACATTTTTATACTTTTATTTTAAATATAACAGTGAATCCAAAAATTCAAAAATATACAGGGTGTTCCATTAAAAAACACAGGTTTGGGTTGGAATATTTCTTTCAATCGCCCTGTATATACCTAAATATTTTTAGAATGTAGGTCCAATGATCGTGAATTACCACACGAAAATTGGTTTTGATATCTCTAATACTTAAGATGCCATCCTCCGTCCACGCAATAGACACTCACCCTGAGTGTACGTGTGTATATACATATGTATATATATATATATATATATATATATATATATATATATATATATATATATATATATACACGCATATATAGAAATGGTTTTTAAGTGAGCGAACAGAAGTTCAATATAATAATCAATAACTGTATTTATTTAAAGTTAACTTTTAAAGTACATACAGTAAAAGATTAACTCGAGTGGGACTTGATCCCACGACCTCCACTTTGCTAGAGTGGGGCTCCTCTAACTGAGATATCGCGGAGGCAAGTCACAGTTGAGTCAAACTCCTGATTCTGAATGAGTCGGATTCTGAATGATTGGTCTCAACTTTTAACATTGCCTACTCCTCATGAAAAAAACAAAATCGGTATTAAATATAGACAGATTTGGTGTCTTCTGGGTCCATTTTTGTTCTAACCATACCATACATACACTGATTATAAAGCATTATCAAAAAAGGGACATCAGATTACCTATGTTATAACCCTATATTGGGTTCTGAAGTACTGTGGGCACTAGAGTTGTATTATTAATTTTTCCAGTCTGTACTTACTATTGAACCATATATGTAGATCTCTAATTGATGTTTGCAATTTATATAAAACAAACAAAAAGCACATTCATTTCTGGCACCCAGTTCACAAGCAATTTAGTTCACAAAACAAGTCAATAAAATAAAATATTCACATACGGCTGACAATTACGGTGCCTTATTGACAAACTGAATTTGAAAAAGCTACCATTGATTCCAATGTTGAATAAATAGATAACTGATAAATTGCAATTCGATGGATTACTCTCTCTTTACATGAGCCACGAAACAGAAATTACCGTGAAATGTACACTATTATAAACAAATGGAACACTGTAATTATTTTAACTAGAAAATCTATTGATCTGCAATATGTGTTTATAAAACTAAGGATTAACATAATGGCCCTTATTCGGACTTTTCCTAATTTAAATAGCTCAGCCTTGACTGATTTAGTAAAGGAATTTCGTAAAATTGCCACTTAAATAAAACAAATGAGCTTTAGTGAAAATAAATAAGTAAACTCTTAATGTAGTATGAAAGTGAAAATCTCCTTTAAGACATCAGACAAATCTTATCTACAGACACATCTAAATTTGATAAACAGAACTCCCCAAATCGTTAATTATCGAAACTTGCACGTAACCTAATCACTGTTATCTTAACTAACTGTTCCTATCTACCTAACTGATGGTTAAACGCAAGTACTATTAATAAGCTATCCGAGTTTAGGGGTACATAAATTCAAAGAGAGATCCAATTTCCGGAAAAGTTATTTTATAACCAGCTTAGTAGTCGTGCCAATGGCACCAAAAAAAAACTGTCGAGGTTTTACTTGATTTAAATGGCTCTTATTAATTTTTGAAGATATTTGTTCCACGTTACTGAACGCACAAGACTTAAATTTCCTTAACTATTGAATTTAGCAGTGGATTTTGAGTTTCCTAAAATTTACCCTTTTTCTACAAATAAATGGTTGCAAGGATAAACGTGTTGATAGCATGCATACATATTTCCCAAAATCACTAACTAATCACAAAAACACAATCGTAAACACAAACGCACATGCGCACGTAGACGCACATGCATACGCTCATGCGTACGCGTATACGCACACACGCACACACGACACACACACACACACACGCACATACGCAAATACACATACACACACGCACACACGCACGCACGCTAGCACGCACGCACGCACGCACACGCGCGCGCACACACACACACACACACACACACACACACACACAAAAGGGCACACGGACACACGGACACAGACACACGGACACAGACACACGGACACACGCGTACATACCCACACGCACACACGTATCCACACACACACACACACACACACACACACAACACACACATGCACGCACGCAGCTCACGCGTATACACACACCTACACACAACAAGGAATATTGACTTGTTATAGCATGAAAGTCGTAACGCGTTCAAATAAGATTGCCATATCGTTGTTCGTAAAAATCGGGGATTTAATCGTCCACTCCAACCCAGCTTATGAACAGTAGGTGTACACCTTTTTGCTGTAGGTTCAACTCGGCTCAAAAGACAAAAAAAGTGAATTAATTAGCTATGTTAGAATCCACCAGAAAATTTATCCGACGAAACGTCTTCAATCGTAACAGACTGCAAAGTCAGCAAAACCGTGTTTTGTAGCTCAATCCAATTTAATTAAGTCGGTCTCTAAAACCAACAACTACAGTGGACCAAATAAACTTACACAACAACTATCAAATTACAATTTCCAAAACTCAACCTTACATGAAATATTAGAGCTAGCAACAAGATAATCGTATATTAAATAACAAGCACTCATTCTTTAAAAAACTCGTTTTTTTAAACTTGAATTCGTGCTTCAAGGTCACAAAACACCAAAATGGAAGATAATCTTGCATGTACGCCCCCCGAAATACGTGAAATTTCCAAAAATCCTGTCGCGAATTTCCTCACATCAAAGTTTTCCTGTTTTTCAAATATTTTGTAAGTGACATGCAGGACATAATTCCGGATCAACAACCTTTACCAACCTAAAAATTGTGGTAAAATGTTCCGTGAATTAATGGCTATAATGACATCGGAGATAAGGATGTCGTGTTTCTTAATATAAATTACAAAAGCGAACGGAAACAAACTTTCTCACATAAGTTTTCAAAATTTCAGTACAATCAAGAAATTGTACACAAACCTTTTCCCAAACATGAATACAAAAGATATTCATAACAAAATCGTAAAATAATTTATTTCCAACAGGTTCGTCCTTAATTTAATAAAATTGAATTATGTGAACTTTATCCGCACGTGACAAATTCTGTTTCCAATTTTAATATTTACAAAGCAGCTTATCTTTCCAAGAATTTGCTTTCGATTTTTGCTTTTAGTTTCTTCGGTGGATAAAATTTCACTTTTATTGTTTAATGAACAGTATTTATATTCCAGTTAGCAGATGTGCTTTAAAGTGATATGGGGTATTGTTTTTCTCCTCCCAAGTATCTTTACACTCAACGGTTTAGTACGGGATGTTGTCTACTCAAAATGTCCAAAATAATATTTTAAATTAAATTATTTTAAAAATAATTTAATAATTTTTTAGTATATTTACACTTCACTCCTCTGCCAGATCTACTCACTCTTCAATTATCAACCTTTTTATTAGAAAAATTTGAATCCTAGAAAAATTGCAAACGGCTTCTGAAACAAGTGTTTAGTTCTAAATATAATGAGATTACTATCAAATTACTTATATTAATGGAATGTGAGCCTGCAGTATCGCAAGAATTCACATATACCAAAGCAACGAATAAAAAAATTTTTTTACATCGATTGGGGCTTGAACCTTGATAGCGCAGTTGGTTAGCGCGGTACTCTAGCAAAGTACAGGTTGTAGGTTCAAATCCTGCTCAAGGTAAACTTTTTATTTATGTATTTAATAAAATTAATATTAATTTTTAATTAGATATTTTATTTACCTTTGAACTTATTCGTTCGTAACAAAAACTTATAATAAGTGTTTAGTTTATTGTAAATTCGCTTTCTCAAATTACTACACGTACAAATCGGGATTTCTTTACACTTTGGCCATTCCTTGACTACACGCGTTTGTACAAATCTTCTTCAATTTTGTCTTTCCTGGTTAATTTATCGGATAACCTTCCACATAGGGTTTTACGTTGCTTAATTTCTTTTAGAATGATAATTTTATTGTTGAACGTAATGTGTTAGACATTTTGTTTGTTGTTTACAATTATTTACATTTTCACTTGTCAAATCAAACATTTTTTATTTGCCAAATCAACAAGTATTTACTTTTTTCTACTTGTAGACATTAAGTAGTGTTCCACTGACATTTTCGTGTTTCCAATTGTATTTAATCACTAGATTTAAATGATTGTTATGTTCAATCAAGATAATTTGTTGGCGTTTGACCGTTCTCAAATAACATTGAATGATTTATTATAATAAATACTTATTTTTCGGGCTATTAAATTGTGTAGTTTATTATAAATTATACACTCGTTACATGTCTATACCAGTTGCAACTATCGCCGTCAGTAGAATATGGAACGTTTGATATTAATTATAGTGTCAAACAAATTTATATTAAAACGCAAAGTAGAAACCTGGTGTAACAATTAGGTATGCATGCATTTGAAATTCATTGAATATTATTGACATTCCAGAGCAACCCCAATAATGAAAAAAAATCAAATAATGAATTTAAGAAAAATATTTTCACTTTATGTTTATACTTAGTTTTTAAATATTTTATTTTTAAGTTTATTAACTATAATTATTCTTAGAATTCGTTAGTTATTTATGTTATATTTTTATTTTATTTGGCCATTTTTCAAGGACTTCACATTCTCAGTAATTTAATATTTAGTACTTTTATGTTTATCTGTAGCCCGAAGCAGCAAACTTAATGGGTTTCTATTGTTCACGAACCAGTTGTCCTTTTCGGTTTGTAAAATGTAAAAGTTTTTATTATAAATTCATCTTTTTCGTACAGTTTATTTGTTGAATGTCATAAATGTTTTTGCTCACAAAGATTTTTAAACCTTTAGGTATTGAACCCCATTGTTAGTCTTTAAATCTTCATAATAAATACAATCTCTATAATCCGGAAATTATTTTAATACTAATGTAAGGTATTTCGCATAAGTAATTTCTCTGAAACCTACTCTTTTCAAAATCTAACCAATCATAACTCGCCTCTCTCACTTTAGTAATTATCAATTGCACTTAGTGGCTCCCATTTCCACCCTTCTTGATTCCAAAATATATTTTCAAACAGTAGTACAAATACATACCTCCTATTATTAACATCCCTTCGCTCTATTAGTCAAACTTAAATTTATGATAATATATTCTATAATCGTGCAAATGTGATTCTATGGCCTATTCGCTTAATTATACTGGTTAATACAGTTATCGAGCATTGTATTATAAGTAAAGCAAGTGTAATATTTGTGTGTTAAACTAAGTACAAGGTGTAGAGTAGTCAATATAATTATTAAAATGATCTAACTCTCTTCTTACTGTAAGTATACCTGACTAATACGAAATAAAGCGAAGTTAATTCTTCAGGATAATTGTGGTATCACTACTAATTAATAGTCTTCCAATCGCATTCATTTCATATATACAATATCCAAACAAAACACATTTTATGAATCATACAAAGTTGTGTGAAAAACTTTAAATTGAAAACGGTAAAGGTATTCACAGCTAAAAATTTACACCTACAAATTCAAAATTACATTTCATTTAATTTTATGACGACTTGACGTAAATCACCTTATCCAAAATGCTCGCTAAGACATACTATAGTTTTGATATTTGAAGGTTTCGCGTAAGAAGGATTCTAAGTAAAATTGCTATATTTTCGTCCCTACATAATTTTGAATGCCCGTATTAATAAAAATAAGCAAGAATTATCATTCTTGTTAAGAAATTATAATATTTTTTTTGTTTCAGTTCCTGAATATGAAGTAGTTCATTTACATCACATAGGAGAGAGAAGTATAGAAAATAATCCCACTAACGCATTAGAAAATACGATACAAGGTGAAACAAATTCAAAGTTTACGAAAACGAAGGAACAAGGAAAAATTTCAGCAAAATTTCCACACAAAGAAGCTAATATTAAATTAAAAGCTTTTGGAAGACTTTTGAATTTAACTTTAACAAAAAATTCAGGCCTTTTAAAAAGTACTGGATTAAAATTATGGTCCGTTGAACCAAATGCAACTGCCCAACATGGAATTGAATATGTTGAAATTCCAGAGGTATGTTTATTTGATAATTATGTATAAGTATCATTCCAATTTTTATTGTATCGTGTTGACATGTATAGGGTACATTATTATATGGCGCATAATATTTGCACCGCATAATTCTGTGTCGAAATACAAGTAAAAAAACTCTAGTACCAATATTCTGTTAACCTTCTGCTTATGGAGTTATTAACAGTCAAACTTGGAAATTTATTTGGATTGTAATGGAGAAATACATTTAAATAATATAAATAACACACAATCCAACAAGTAGAATAGATATTCCAGAACTAATCATATTATTTTGATTATTGATTTATTTGTAATTTCATTTTTACCAACCTACATATACATATTATGTAGGTATAGAAGGTTATGCAATCGACTTTTTTTCACTAACGCTAAATCGACTTATTAGGGCTTTTTACAACGTTTGGCCAAGTTTCGCCAAGATTGGCCATGATGTCTGTGTGTATGGATGTATGTAAGTATCCACAATAACTCCAGAACGAAAACACCTACATACTTAAAATTTTTGATTTAAACTTGTTTTCATTTCGCTTGGAGCTGATTAGATTTTTATCAAATATTTCTGGAACAGCTGTATATTTCAAAAATATAGAAATACTAATATATAGCCAATCAACTAGATTAGTTATATTCTATGCAATTTTTTCTTACGGGAAAAAAATCCTAAATTCAATATCTGAGTAATGATTAATTTTATAAGAAAATGTGTAGACATATTTTTAAAAAAAAATTTAATTTTACATAACTTTTCTTTATAAAGTTTTTTAATGTAAAGCGAAATAAATGTAAAAATTAAATAAATATGGTTGAAAATGCTTAAGCGGTATTATCGATATTTTTATAGAAGCAGGCGGCTTTGGAATTTGTTTAAGTAAGCCTCTAAATGTCTATTAACCTTTATCTGACATGAAGTTTTAAACATCCGTTTTACACAGATGATTGTTTTTGTTTTTACAACGTTGACTATTTTCGTAATAAACTTATTATAAAAGAGGCTGCAAAGTTATCCTGACAAAATTGTTATTAAAATCATTTCATTTCTTTTAATTTCCATTTTGTAGGTTGGAAGGTCGTGTGGTGTTCCACGCCAGATTTTTAAAAAATGCATTAGAAAAAATATTTGACCATTTGTTAAATTATTTGGCCGGTTGAAAAAATAATTGAAAAGTAGTAAATATAGTCGACCATTACAAAAAATATATCGGGCCTTATTATAACGTGTTCTACCATTAAATAAAATAAATGCTCGGTAACACGATTGATTGAGTAGTAAATTTAATATTTGAGCAGTAATTCGAATATATTGAGCAGTAGAAATAATGAACCGTGCAGTAAATCTGCTGGCTTGTGCAGTAGAATATATGGAAGTGTGCAGTAGCTTACCCTGCGGCTGGCGTGACGGTTAGCCAGTGGTGGGAGGCAGCAGTCCACGCGGTTTACGCATACACCACGTCCTATTAGCGAATTAATGATACCAGATCTCTTTCGCATACAATCACAGCGCTTCAATTCGTATGAAACGGGAGTATGGTGGCAAAAACAATAAGGGAAACAAGGAGGCGCCTGCTCGTGATTTTGGTGCCAATTAGTGGCATTTAGTGCACTGTGTAGCGAAAGTGAATAAATGTAAGTATATGTCAAAACTTCTCTATAAATAATAATACAGAATGTTAAACTGTGTTACATCGACTGGGGCTTGTATCTCGATCGCTCAGTTGGTTAGAGCAGTACTACAGCAAAGTACACGTCATAGGTTCAAATGCTACTCGAAATAAACTTTTTACTTATGTATTTAAATTAATAATAATTTTTAATTAGTAAACATATATTGGCTGTTTTGGAAGACGCTCCAAATAGACGGTTTTTAATAATAAAACTGAGAAATATTGTGGTTTTTAGTGTATAACAGATTATATTCCAGGATGCACATATTTTTAGAGTAGCAAACTGTAAGACTGTTTATTGAAAAGCTTAGTTAATCTTGACTGTCGCGTTATATAAAACGTATGTTAACCTACAAAAAGTGGGCACAATGCACTCACCCGTTTAAAAAATGCATTGGGGAAACCGCTACAAAGAATCGCTATATTTCTTTCATACCTTAGATAAGAAACCGGTTGCAAATTATTCAGAATCTGAAAAATGAAGTAGGAAAATACATTTATAGATGTATTCAATCTGAATTATAACATACAGGGTGTTTCTAAATTCATGCGACAAAATTCAGGAGGTGATTGCTCGCATGAAAGTAAGATGGGTCTTTCCTATAACAAAATTTACTCAGCCCACCCCTTTCCGAGATATCACCCTTAAAAGGTAGTGACTAAATATATAATGTAACGGGAATATTGAAAAAATACCCGCGGTTTGTCCTAGAAACAAAATAAAACTCAATTTTAGTCACCACCTTTTAAGAGTGATATCTCGGAAAATAAATGTATAGGAAAACTACTTTCATGCGAGCAATCACCTCCTGAATTTTGTCGCATGAATTTAGAAACAACCTGTATGTAATAGTAATGTTGGGATTGCTGGATTTTCGTAAATACAAACAAACGTTTATAGAATGAAAACGGAAAACTAGATTTGAACCACCGGCCTCTGATTTGCTCTATATCATTTGTCCATATGTTTAGTTGTTGCGAACTACGGTTTGCGTACGTTGACTTAAAACCGTAGAGGGTACTTAGTGTCCAAGTAGATTATTTTTATCCTTTTATTTCATTTTTTAATTCTTTACCTATGAGTACTTACGAGTACTCTTTAATCTGTGTATTTTAAATAATGACACACACATGCACACAAAAAACACACACAACACAACACACACACACACACACACACACACACACACACACACACACACACACACACACACACACACACACACACACACACACACACAACACACACACACACACACACAGCATCAATCAGACAACACACATTATCAATCACTGGGATACAAACACGAACACTTTAAATTTTCTTGTCTTCAGTAACATCGAGGCGATTAGACATTCACACTTCTTTCAATGCGATGAATACAACAGTGATCAATATGGATATTTTTACGAACACTCTATCAAAATTGTCTCTTTGGATTCACAATGATTTTAATGCTAATACGAGCGGATTCAGAAACTTCACTCCTCAAAATATTGTTTGTTGCGTGAATGTCAAAGTATTCAAGATGGCAATAGATTTGACATCATTTTCTAGTGCTTCTTCATATCAAAATCTCTCTTTTGGATTCGACGACATCGATTTAAATATCCCATACAATGGCACGCACAGCAATAAAAGTTTTCGGGTCCTACAAAATATTGTTTGTTGCGTTGAATCGCTCCAAAATGTCGTTCCAAAAGATGGCTAATAGAGCGGTTTCGACACCACTCATCTTATCTAAAAGATGTGTTGCTTCATTTCTCACGATATCTTTCTGCTCTTTATCAGAAGATATGCTGGTTAGAGCTTCGATTTCAGAATATCCCATGACAATGGCCTTCGTGGCTGCAGCTCTACATGACCAGCGAGTATCACTAAGATTTTTTAAAACATATGACCGTACGGGTTTTTTCTCTGATAATTTTTCAGACAGAATTTGGTATCGTTGTGTGCTTGCTGTAAAAAAAAACGTATATAAATTCTGAACGAAATCAAAGAATTGAACTGCCGATGGACAAAGATTAGCAGCTGCCTTTCCAACTAAGTTGGGTGAGTGACCATAACATGCTGATAAATGATTTTTCTGCAAAATAAGAGCTTACATCCCTTTGTATTTGCCACTCATATTAGCAGCATTGTCGTACAATTGACGGCGACAGCTTTTGCTGTGACTGCTGGCCGCAGCTTGGTAAGAAGGTAAGAAATCGTTCCTTTGGTATCGATCCTTCAATATATCGAACAACTATAGTAAGTTGATCGATATGAGATTCGTCGGGAGTCCACTGAAACCAAATAGTACTTTGATTTTTTAATCCTTGCTATGATTACATTGAGCACTTAGATCACCTATGGAACTTATCAGTTCTTCGCAAATCGTGGAGGAAAGGTAATTGACGTGACCGCTCCGTTTGTTTTGCATGATGTTTTAAATGACTTGCCAAAGTTGGTTCGTACTCGGCTAGCAATTCCAAAATACTCAGAACATTGCCATTTCTCTGTGATTCAATAATTTCATCGTCTCCTTGGAATGCTAATCCGCGTTCAGCAATGAATTTAATCGTATTGACGACAATTCTAAGAATTTTTCACCAATACTCAATTTGTTATGTCTCTTGTATCGCTAGCTCTTGATCGATACGTCCTGTGACTTCTCCCCGTTGCACTAAACTCATCACTGGCTCCAAATGAGTCTTCGAAATCTCATACTCGTATAGGCGCTCAGATTCATGCTTCCAGTCACTGAAGCCTTCTCCACGTGTAAACATATTCTTTGAACATTTTCGAACAATGTTTGTATTATCTCGCGACTGATCTTGAGACTATCAAAGAAATATTAAGAAAATAAGAGTATAATCGTGGAGTTGATAACCGAGCAAAAGTAATAAATTAGCAGAAACACAAAGAGAGTTATGATCAGTGCAGATAGAAAACGAAAGGAATAGAGAACTTTCGAGCTATATATTAACCTTTCTTGTTATGTTCATATACTAAAAAAATACGAAACATGAAAACAAAAATGAATTGACGACGAATTTTTTTTCAAACTTGAATGAACAAACGTTAACTTACTTATAAAAGATTGGCGTTGAATGATCGTGTTGCAGTCTCGTGAATTATAAAGTACATGAACGAACGCAGAATTAACCAAAACGCATGATAATTAAAATCGTCAAACCACCGTAATCTTTTTTTATGTTTTTGTTCTTTAAACTTACATATCGATCCTTTAAATAAAAATAGTAGTTTTCGCAACTAGTGCGCTGTTTACACATTTCTTTGTGCGGGACCGTTCTTTTATACTCGAGGCGTAGTCGAGGGATAAAATATAAGGCCGAGCACCAAAAAGATGACAGCACACGTGTTACGAACAAAATTTTTTCTAATCGTTTACATAAAATTAGAGTAAATTAAATTTTGAAATATTTGTTGACAAATGTCAAATTAAATACATAAGCAACAAAGTTTATATATTTAGTTATATACTACTTTTCTCTTTATGTATTAAAAGTAACGATTGCAAAAAAACAAATTTGCACAATGAAATTTGAAATGACATTCAATGTATATTATAGATCACAAGATAAATACGAAACTACTTACGTGTGTTTGTTGATATAAATTCAGAAGAATTTACATTTGTTGCACTTGCAAAACTTCTAACAAAGCTTCTAGCGGACACTTCTTAACGACGACAGTGTTGCCAGATGCCAGCCGTAAGATTTAAATTGCGTAGAAAAAATCCTTATTGCTTAACAAACTACTTATATATTTGGCTAAATAAGTAAATATAAAAAAAATACTGTCTACTCAATAGTATTTATTTATTTGGTTTAAGAATGGAATAATATCGTTTGTTCACATATTAGTATTAAATTACGATATCAAGGTGAAAAAATCGTGACGAATTCACGAATCGACGAATCCAACACTGAATTTTCGAGGCTTCGAAAAAGCATTGCCACCGAGATGTTCGATCAAATCAAAAATTGATAGTTAATGGAAACTTGCAATCAGGGCTTTCTGATATATCGATGTTTTACGAATTGAAGTGAACAAATATGGATATATTGTTTTTAATATTCAATATTCAATATTATGTTTGTGCAAGTATTATCGGTAAAAATGCGAAAAAAGACTGGAAAAAAAAACGTAAAAGTTGCTGACCCGTGGAAATTTAGGTATTTTTTAAAATTGTGGGGGCCCCTCTCTCGTGGGGGCCGTAGGGCAGTATCCCCGCCTGCCCTCCTCCAAATCCGGCCCTATATCCTGGTCCACAGTGAATGTCATTCATAGTAAGGTATAGCATGCAAGCAAGATTGATCTTACTGAAACTCTCATGGCACCTCAGTAGATTCTAGGCCGCTGGAAGGGGTGCTCGGAGAATTACCTTACATCCGTCTGCTGTCATGATCAATACGAACCAAAAAGAAAAACCAAATAAAAATATTCTTATTTTAATTTGAAAAATGACAAATATAAACAAATAGAACGAATTAGTACAAACTATAGAAAGGAATTTTTTTTCTTGGGATATTCTACTACCGACTTCCTTTAGTTGAGATTATCTATTTTGTATAATGTAGTACACTCTTTGATTGAGCGAAATTCAATAGAATATCCATAATTCCATTTAAATGTATATTAATCAAATAATGACGTTCCTTTTTCTTTTTCATTTATCAAATATGAAAATCAAGGGTATGTTAAAAGTTAATTTCTGTTTCCCTTATATGTGTACTCTATTCAAATTTGTTTTTGGTTATGGTAGGGTTGGAAATTTAAGGAGATTATAATAATCCCATAATGAGCGAATAAGATTCCGAAGTGGTGTAATTTCTTACATCAAATGCTTATCTTAAGTATTATTTTATTATTATCGAAGGCACTTCTTACTACCCTTGCTGAATTTGTTATCGTTACCTGAAACGACACTCATACCGACAATTTATGTTGTTTTCACTACGTAAAAATTAATAATTGTGTATACAACATTTTCGAACAATTGTATCATAAGTGCATGAACAAAATAAATTACTTCTTCTTTCTTTTCCCCGTGTTCTTTCAAGCTTTTTCCGGCACATCCAACTTCCATTTTCTTCTCTTTTGTTCAATTTTCACAAATTTAAATACCACGGTAGATAGAAAGCTAAAATTGAATTACGTTTAAAAAAACTGTCTGTTTTTTACTATAATGTTGATAGTTGTTTACATATTCATAAAAAGTATTATGTTTAATAACTTACAGTCTTAGTAGTTCAAAACGAGCAAATCAATTAAAAGGATAACTCCATAAAACTTGTAAGCTTTCATTAAGTGCACACGTGTTGTAATACAGGAATACGTCAACGTTATGCGTAATTAATAATACATTTTTTATTATTAACATTTGTAAAAGTTTATAACCCTGAATGTGAATTAACACAAGAAA
Organism: Vesta saturnalis; assembly: GCA_036346205.1. Classification (NCBI taxonomy): domain Eukaryota; kingdom Metazoa; phylum Arthropoda; class Insecta; order Coleoptera; family Lampyridae; genus Vesta; species Vesta saturnalis. The sequence continues at coordinate 400,193 of JARFJB010002243.1, forward strand.
AACGGAAGAGAATTAAAATATTAAAAATAAATGAATTATACACAACGTATTATAACAAATAGTTAAATGTTTATAATTGATTATTAATAACTTAGTCATAAATGGAAAGAAGTTCGCTACCACTTTTAACTTCAAAATTACTGATAAACGATTTCTCATTATTTATTCAATATTATTCTCTAACAAAGTTATTCTTTTTAATGTCTATTTTAATTTTTTTTAACAGTAGATGACATTGTGTTAAATTTTTTGATGACAAACTTATTTGCATATATCTAGTCATTTTCAAGCATTAAGTATAAATAAATTATTGATGCTAATTAAATCTATCTATATAATGTAATTTATTCTTTATAAACATATGTGTATTATGCGATAATGTTACTTTTCAATAATAATAAAAAGTATTACATAAATACTATTAATCACATATAGGTATAAATGAATTAGTGATGCTGTGAAGGCACAGTTATTTAAATATTTTTGTGGTAAAATTGCGTATTTTCATGAACAATTTATTTAAATAGTGAGTAGTGAGTAATTTTGAAACCAAATTATATTTTCTAGGCAAAAAGGAGTTTGTTGTGTAAAGTGGAATTAACAGCAAACAAAAATTCATTGTGTGTGCCTGTGTATAATTTTTTATCTTTTTTTGAATAGAATTTTCACTGGCCTACTTTTTGGCAAAAGTAAATCCTCTAAGTTGTTTTGGAATTTGTTGGTTGTTACCCCTTCTACCTACATTACAAGTGCTACAATTTTAACGTCTCTTAATTTCCACATTCTTTGAAGTTCAATTTTAAGATATTGGTATTTGTTGACTTCTTCAATTTCAGCATTGACTAAGTTATGTATAAGCGGTATGGTTATATCAATTATACGTCGTGTTGCATCTATTTTTGTCTGTGTATATAATGTAAGGCCTATTATGAGCTATGTGTCTGTCAGTACTTATAGGACGATCCCAATAAATTATATGTTTCACTTTCCTAAACTGCAGAAGGCTTATACTTGTAATATGGAAGTTTTGTACTGTTCCTATTTCTAGGAGCACTTTGTTATATCTGCTGAGGTAAGCGTCGTTAGCAAGAGTGGGACATTGCATTATACATTTCCGACATTTATCTATTGCAGAGGTGTTTACAATATGTCTTTTATAGTTTTTTGTACGCATTACTTTATCTTGTATCGCGATGTTATCTTTACTCACGTGTGTTGGGTATCTCCCGTGTAGTGCTTTGTCTTTCCATTGATGTATTCGTACATTCACATTTTCTTCGTTAAGTGATTCTAGAGGTATAGAAAGATTTAATGGTGTTCATTCTTTAGGGTCTTTCGCTTTTTTTGATTGCATCAGTGTGCTGTCCTCTTTCAAGAAATATTCACGCATTTGTGTACTTGAGTATTGCATATTTGAGAAATGTTGCTTAGTCCCTTTCCACCCTTTACCCAAACGTTGACGGGTGTTATTAGGTTCTTAGTTCATTATTGAGTAATTTTACCAGTCGTTTTTGTACTTTCCCGTTAGTTTTTTTTTAATGTTGGAGTGATTTAATACTAATTTCTATTTTAAACCTAAATATTTATAATATTTTTCTCCTGGTGATTATTTTATCTCTTCTATTCCTTTTGTAGCTACTCTTCTCCTCTGATGATATTGACAGTGGCACACTTTTCTAGCCCAAATTTCATCCCTATGCTTTGGTTAAATGATTTGGTTGTACTTATTAAGGAAGCTAAATTTTTAGACTGCGATATTAGTTTAACATCATCTTATTATATATATATATATATATATATATATATATATATATATATATATATATATATATATATATATATATATATATATATATATATATATATATATATATATATATATAACATATGACAATATGTTTCTTTATATTAAGGTCTTGAATTGTTGCATTATTCAAAGTTAGTTTTATTGCCCAGTTAGTCATTGTGTGCGTTAACAATTAACAATTGCTTTATGGGCGGATGAATTTTATATAACTCTAACACTTTATCTAGTCAGTTATGTGGGACAGATGTACGCCTCTGCATAATAATCAATGTAGCAGTAGTGTAGGCTTGATAAGAAATAATAGAGTCGATTATCAACAATTCCTTGCATTCTTTGGAGTTCCGAGCACACTCTTTTTGAAGAGGTAATATTATGTTGTTTTGTTTACAATGTTCATATATAAAATTGTTAAGAACCGAATTATTTGGAGACTAAGCGAAGTGCCATGTTACCTTCAAAACCATAGCAACCAATTATGAAGGATAAAGTCAAGCTACCGCTCTAAACGTACGTATGGTAAAGTAATAAATACGATTGATAGGAAAATTAATTAATATTACTAGTTATTGTTGGTTTTAAACTGGCTTAAAGCCTACATAATAGGAATAAGAAGAAGACTAGTTATAATTCCGCTACAATACCCTAGATAATTTATATGCCTTAAATAATAAAGAGTCCGTTACAAATGCGCATGCGTAAAATGATAAATACAAATTGGCGCTAAATATAATAATGAGAGGCAGTTGAAAAGTAATTTATTGTTAAAAAGTCCAATAAAATAAATCTTAACCAACAATTTATTCATACCTTAAAGTATAAATAACCACTGATGTTGAATAACGCGTATGTCATTGATTTTTAATAAAATTTAGAAATTTAACAATACGTGTTTGCCATTGTGTTTAAATCAAAATACTGTAGGTATAATTTATTATTTAAATAAATATATTTGAAGTATATAAAATTATGTAACGTGAAGTGTTGTAATATGTTAAATAGATTTTCCGCTACTTAAAATTGTTCAAACCTATAATAAATTATAAAACATAACAAAGATCAACTATGCATATATAATTAACTTAGTTATGAGCGTTACTATGCGTTTATTGTGTTAAATTTAAAAAGTATTTTTTTAGCTATTTTTATAAAAGGTTTTAGTTTATCTTGTTTATGTAGTGTAAGTCAAGTTGGGCGCTAAACTCAACGTTCATAAAAAGATTGAATATTAGACGACAATACCAAACTTATTTAATTCTGTAGCAAATAAAAATAAAAGAAATACCCATTCGATATTTATGCACACACATACAGGTTTTATTTTGTGCGGCTCGAACTCAAGCTGTGTTCAACAGTATTAGTTGAACTTTACAGCTGTTTTATTTTGTTATACTTTATGTTCTTAAAATTAAGACAAATTTACTTGTTTATGTAAATTTATACTTTAACCAGTGTCTACAGAAATACCCGAAGCAACAACAAACACCCAGTTGAACATAAAAATAAAATTAAAAGATGGGTAGGCCAACACAGTATGTACACTTTTAATGTGAAATGAATCTTTGATATATACTTACTGCAATAACCTCATAGGCGCCGGTTTCTGGAGATATGTATGGATGCTCTAGCCATGAGCATAGCTAATAATTTTTTTAAAAAATTATGCAATAACGTATCTCAAAATGTTTGGCACAAAATATTATATTCAGTTTTATTTAAAGTTATAACTATCAAACATAATTAATAGACTTATAAGTAACAAAGTGGAGAATTTAAATTAAATGAAGTGGTCCGTGATTTCCAATACGACACAATTTTCTGCGAACATCTCCCATAAGGTCTTGGGCGGCTGTAGTATCTATCTCTCGAATTTTCCTGTAAATCCTCCGTCTTAACTGTCCTTCATTTTCGGCTTAATATACTCCACCATACACTTTTCTACTCAAAAGTGCTCAAAACTCTTCTATTGGGCGGGCCTGAAGTAGATTAGGGGGATTGTCGTTTCGTGGTACGAATGGTATGTTATGAACGTTGAGCCAGTTCCGAATTTCCCTAGCGTAAGGGCATGACGCGAATTCTGGCCAAAAACATCGTCCTCAGTATAATGTTCGTTCATGAAATCATTCAGTTTGACCAGTCAATTCTGAATATAGCGTTGACTATCCAGTGCTTCGCCTCTTACACGCCTCACATAAGGCCTCGATATCCTTCTTGTAGAAATCGCGCCTTTTCTTTATATTGAACATTATGTGGGTAGTTTTCTATGTTATCAGTGTAGAAACCATCGTTACTCTTAATTTCTGAGTTACTTAGAGTTAATTATTTATCATCATCAATAACAATGACTTTATTGTTGGCAAAATGTATCCGCCTTAGTGCCCGACAACATCGTGGTATGCGTACCTATTGATTTGGTGTATATTCTGGACATTTTCTTCTTTTTCGATGTTCTTCACCATTCCTAACCAATTCCCTCCAAACAGTATCCTTAGAAATTCTAATTTCTATTTCACGCTTAGGCATTTGCTTAACTAGACTGTAAATACTTTTACGAAGATTTAATTTGTAGGCCATTTTAGTACAACTGCTTTCTAAAACTGAACGGTCAAAGTGAAGACAAACTTTCAGAGAATTTTTGTTTCCAAAGCCAACCTAATATTTTATCATTCTCGCGTATTTTACATCCATTGGATTTTGTGCCAAAAGTTTTGAGACATACGTTATGGTGTCGATGTGTGACGTCTCGTAGCTGCCTAACATAATTAGATTAGATAAACGAAATTACTGCAACCTAACAAAAGAAGATTAGATAAACAAACCACCAGCGCTCTAGCAGTTTGACATTGAAAGTGATATTTATACCACTTATAAAAATTCCTATTTATGTAGATGTGCAATTTGTCATCAGCATCTTCCTATGTTCCTTTGTTTACAGCCTCATTGCAATATGTGTACAAATTATTCAACTTTCATAAAAAAACTTTGATAAAAATTTCACAGTTTAATTTTTTTTATTGATATCTATTAATACCTAAATATTATAAATCAAGATATTTCTAATAAGAACTTAAGACATAAGTCAATGAGCACAAATCCTAATTATTAAAATCCATAGGTATAACTATAACAAATCAAAATCTCTATAAATAAACAAAAAAGTCAACGATAATAATTCTCGGTAAGGGCTTAGTGATACTTTCAAATAGGTACCTATAATAATAAAATAATTATTCTAATGAAAACATGTTCCGCCTCTGAGTATTTCACTGTATATTTGCGATTTCATTGTGGTTTACTTCTCTTAAAATTTCTTTATATGAATTAAGAATAACACACTTATTTAATCTAGGCTGTGTCATGGTGGTCGTTAAAAATCGTTTTAATCTTCGTAAATTTAAAAACTTCTTTCAGAAGTATATGATGTTACAGGAATAATAAAAAAAAAACGATTCTAATGCTTTAAAACACTCCGAAAATAAATCTTTCAAATGTACATTTTCTTTAAAATATAAAGCTATTTCTGATACAGAATGAACATTTTACAGTCTTTCTATGTCAAAATCGCGCCTATAATTTTCCTCAATTATTTTAGTGTTTTCTTTATTTTATAAAAAAGTTTCAATGTCTTTTGCCCGTGTTATTCCTTTCGAATTAAATCGATTGTTAATGCTCTGAATACAAGCATCTATGATTTCGTAATATAATCATCTGTACAACTCTTCAGGGGAATTAGAAAAATGTTGCTCTTTTGAACCACCCAATTTAAGAGGAAGCATTCTTTTTCTTGGCAAAACTGGTTTTTTAATATTAAAATTATCCTTTTCAATAACTATTTGTCTCCTTAAATTTTAAAAATTATTTCGTTGAGTCTGAAGTGTTTCAGCAAGACAATTAATTTTTTTTATTGTATCTGCTAGTGTTAAGTTTTTGGACATTAGCATTCATAACCTCAATATTTTCAAAAACGTTTACTAATATTTTCAGTAAAAAAAACGAATATATTTTTTCAAGAAATCCATTTGCCTTTGCTCCTGCTTCACTTTTTTCATTACTTTGGATTGCCATAAATTCACATATTTCTTTATAATTATCTAGTAGAGATTTTAAAGATACTACGCGCCGACACCATCTTGCGGCACAAAAAGGCCTTGAGGACGAAGAACTAGCATCTTCGGTGCTAGTTTTAGTATAATTAAAAATATTTAAACGTTTTGCTCTTACCTCAGGGATGCCGTTAAATGAATCTTGAACAAGCAAGTTAAGAGAGTGAGCTCTGCAGTGAACGTATACAACTCGTGGTTCATCATTAGCTATTCTTTTTTGAAGGCCTTACATTTTCAGCTCCATCGTAGTGACGATCGACATGTCAGCCATATCTTATCAAAACGTCTTTTACAACAGTATATACCGTTTGGGTAAAAGGCGTTTCATATAGTCTCAAGAAATATTCATCTATTTCCAAATTGTCGTCAACATTTCGAAAAAAAACCGAAAATTGTTCTTTTTTTGACATCTGTTATTTCACCCGCGATAATTGGGGACATTATATTTTGCTTAATCTTAGCAACTATTTTGTTGCGATGGTTACCAGCTAATGGTCTCAGTATTTCATTGATAATATCGTACGATATCCATTTATGGTTAGTACGGCTCATCCATGTATTAAGTTCTTTAGAATCTTCAGTTCGAAGATTTAAAAGCTGAGTTTTCTTCTGTATGACCTCTGAATGCAAGCCCTTGCCCTGCTAAATACTTAATGGACCCAATAATTTTGAGCAGCGCAGTTTCCATTTCTAACACTTTAGCCTTTGACATAGCTGTGATCACGTTTACTCCTTTATCAATTGCAGACATCGCCTCTGCAGCGTGCCTATGCATTTCTGATTTTTCGTGATATCGAAATCTCTCAAGTGCTTTATTCCATCTATTAAACCCTTTCTATAGGTGGCATTCATTGAAATTTCCAGTTTGGTTGAAAACAACGCCCTGGCCTTTTACCCCTCTTTAATGGCGCATTCGGATTATCTTATACTTTAGAAGTAGAAGCAATCTCTTCGGTATTACTCGCCACCTTCTTGTCCTCATTGCAGATTTCTGAAGTTTCTCGATCCTGATCCACTGGTGTACCTTGTGAATCATCAACTTGAGATAAAGATGACGGCGAAGACACGCACTCAAAGGGTGCGGACAGTGGAACCGTTTTAGTTCCCTTTGGAAAACGAATGACAAATTTATCCATACCTAAAATGTAAATTTGAAAAAAATCGCCAGTTTTTCATCAAAGTAAAAATTATTTTTGAAATCATTCCTTTCTGAGAAAATCTGGTCTCTTGATTTTTTCGTTTGACATACGGTGTTAGAATTGCACGTTGTTATGTAATTGAGTATTATCAAGGATTAAAAACGTGTCTAGTAGGCAAGAAGCAAATTTTCTTTTGTAAACATAAACAGTTTTGACAGTTGTCTACCTAGTCTAGATGTCATGTGTTTAAGTAACTAAAAATAACAATATTATTTAAAAAACATGGTCCATTTTGCGAATTCTGAATTTACATTTATCATTACATGATGAGCTTGCTGATGGTAACGCACTGGAAGTTAGGCGATTGTATGAAGACCGGTTTCCAGGTGCACAAACTTTTTCAAATATTCGTAGAAGGTTGTGCGAAAAGGGAAGTTTTACGCCAGACAACCATCTAAAAAACGCACTATAAGAACACCAGAATTGAGATAGCGGTTTTGAATTCAGTTGAGGATAATCCTGGATTAAGTACGAGAAAAATTGGAAACAATTCGAATATTTCACATATTCTTGTTTGAAAAATTCTCCATTAATCTTTATTATATCCCTACCATATCCAACGGGTTCAAGTTCTATTCCCTCGCGACTTTCCATTACGGACGAACTTCTACCAATGGTTTCTTCATAAAGAGTACGAAAATCCATTATTTGGTACTGATATTTTATTCATCCACGAAGCCAATTTTTCCAGAAACGCCATCCAAAACTTTCACAATAATCATTTTTCGGCTGAAGAAAACCCACATGCACTATTGGAATCACGTCACCAGAAGCAGCTTCCGTTAACGTGTATGTATGCGGTGATTATTTAATTGTACCCTATTTTCATCATACGAGGTTGAATCGGCTTAATTACCGGCAGTTTCTCGAAGAAGAATTGCCAGCTTTGATGGAAGATCGTTTTAGTAATAAATCGGCTGTGGTTTATGCATGACCGGGCGCGCGAATATTTAAACCAAAATTACAATAATCCCTGGGTAGGTCGCGGAGGACCACAGGCATGACCAGCTAGGTCTCCGTACTTAATAGTTTAAATTATTTCCTATGGAGTCATCTTAAAACATTGGTTTACAGCACACCAATTCATACTGAAGAACAGTTGAGAAATCGCATCATAGTTTCTTTCAAAATTATTTATTTTCAGAGAAAGAGTAGAGGCATGTATATTTGCAGGAGGTGGACATTTTCCACATCTTATTTCTTTGCCCGTTCAGGGTAATGTTGTGTCAGCATTCCAAATGCACTTAGATTACTTGAATTTCATAAATCATAATTTTAACGTTTAAGAATTATTCTCTTAAATAAATTATTGTTTAAAGTTATATAACTTGTTTCTTCTCGTAAATGGTTTAGCGAGATGCTAATGAATGAATTTAATTTTGCATGCGAAAACCGTACATAAAATGAAAAAAAATCAAGAAGCCAGATTTGCCCAGAAAGGAATGAGATTTTCAAAAATAATTTTTACTTTAAAACGGTGGCGTATCATTTTTTTCTTTAAAATGATTCAGTGCAAATTCCGCACGAACGCCACTGGCAAGAATAAAAATTTTTGTTCTACAGCAGAAAATGCCTTTTAATGTATAGAAGATGCTTACTACGTTTCACAAAAATATCTAGGATCATACCAAAGTTATAAAAAAAGAATTGTTTCTCAAAACTTCAGCATTCTGTAGTTCAAAAGTTAAGACCTTTAAGACATATGTTCCTATGAAGCTTTTTTCTCAAAATGGACCCAAGGATAACCTTAAATAATAGCATGTTATTAAGAAACACCCTGTATATCATATAGTGAATCATCATTTAGTTGGATTCCCTTCATAAAATCGATATATTAATAAACGTAAATTGTTAACATTGATGGTAATATGCAAATTTTCCACTGTTAAGACGGCCGACGATAATAATATGTTGAATTAATTATAACAATATTTCTTTATCAGAGCAAACTGCGGTTTACGTTTACGTTTACGTTTTACGTTTATAAAATTCCTGATAATAGGCTTAATTTTAATTGTTCCATCATAATAACACTACAATTTAAACCATAATTTTACGGCGCGAACAATTTAGAATTTGTTTTACTAAATTCAGGCATCTAGGTACAATATCTAACTCTCAATTTAGTGACGTGGATATATTATTCATTAGTTACAACTTCTAATGCATTTATGATCTTCAGTCTCATCAGAATGTAAACATCTAGAGTTGCAATTCAGAAAAGATTGTCCTGTCTGAATTGAAAATAAATAAATATGATTTCACAAATGCTGTTTACAACTGTCTGTGTAATTCAATACCTATACTTATGTTTATTAAAAATAAAAAAAGAAAGACTTAATTAACCATTAAAAGGTTGTTTGTAATCTTTAATGTGGGTTGACAGTATTGCAATTTATTTCCGTCATTATGCAAGACACGCACATATCTCTATATTAATTTAATTTTTTTTCCTTTTATGAATTAGGTATTCAATTTCCTACGAAACTCACAAAGTATGTTCAACTTAGTGTTGTAATAATAAACGCAGAATTTATTATTTAGTAATAACATTAAGTTAATTCTCCCACGAATCTCTTAAACTCTTATTGTTTCCATTCCCTTAAGTTTCAATTTTGATTACAAGACAATCCATTAGATCACTGATGGTGTAACTATGTCATTTTAATCATGTAATAAAGTAAAAATGCTTTTATTCACACTAATTGCTCATTTAATATTAATTATGAAACGTCTTAAACTGTTTCTACCTGAAGTCTGTCAACTGAGCTATTTTGATTTTTAAGTAAATTCCGTTAAGGTTTAAATATCACCTTAAAAAGCAAAACCGTGTAATAATTTTAGGTCAAGAGTAACTAATTACGGATGTAACACCTTAATCTTTATTTCCGCTTTTTATTATATACACATACTTGAAAAAATGTATCCTTGTCCTAACAGAACATAATTAATTGAGGAATTATGGCGTTTATTCAGTTTCGAGCTTGAGTTATTGTCGCATGATTTTGTCATTGGTTAAACTAATCAAAATTGGTAAAAACTAAACTGGAGCATTTAAATAGTTGTTCAAGAGCGGAAACGCAATAATTCATTTATAAATACTGTAGAAAACACGTGTTTGAAACAATTATAGTGTCTATCTACCTCAACCTGCTTTTTAACTTCTTGCATAAGGTTTACGAGAAACACAAGTCAAGCATATTCAATTTATCTGTACCAGCAACTAGTACGCTACATTGATTGCGGTATATGAAGAAACAATGCTTTGTTGTCGTGTTGTCTATAATTAAGTGGTTTCAACATAATCGTAACGCAATTTTTTAATAAATACTAATTTTCTAATCATATATTTTTGTGCTATTTCATATAAGGTTAACATTAATTGTCAAATAATAACTAAAGACATATGTGCTCAAACAAATTTATGTACATATCGAAACACACCAAGTACTGGGTGTTCCAATAAGAATGGGTCTCGGCCATATATCAGAAACCGCTTGTAGTACAGCTTCGGAAAAAAAAATTTTATAACAAAAGTGACCTGGAGAAAAACCTGGAAATTATTTATAGAATTGTAGGACCTCCGCTAGAGGGCGTAACTGAAAATTAAAAATTGTAAAATAAATATTTTATTGTGTTGAAAATAGGATCATTATATTCTTATAAAACTTCTGCGCATATTTGATTTCACAAGTTTTAGTCTATCTTTCTAAATAGTAGGTGGGGGAGGGTGGGAACCTTATTATGAAAAAATGCCTGTAACTCCGGTTCTGCTTAATCGATCTTTACAAACTTGGTCTTGTTGAAAACAGCTCTTTTCCACTAATTCAAGAGTAATAATTTCGACACAACCTAGTAAGTAACATGCACGCTAGATGGCGGTATTTGTTTGTTTTTTTAAATCTAGTATTCTTTGGAAAATAATTAAACAGGAGTATACAGTTTTAATCGTGAATTACAAAAGTAGACCAAATTAGCAACAGAATGGCGAAAACCGCATGTCAATATCTTTTCTCTATCCTGAGATATCTTAAGCAATGTGTAAATTTTAAGCGTTTTCCTTTGAATATAGATTCCTCAGGTTTTACTGAACGAATTTTAACAATGTTGAACTCCTTAAAATTTACTTTCCTTGTCCTATAAATAATGGTATCAATTATAATCTCAATATTACTGTTACTGTCACGCGTAGACGGCGTTAAGGAAGCTAAAGTGGAAATATATCAAAACAAATAGTAATAATAATAATAGAACTTTATTTAGACCAGAACCCGAACAGTACAACAGAAAAGGCGAACACGTTCGTTCATTTACGTTTCATTGCGATGTATTCGTATTAAATTCGATATAAAATTTGCTTTAAAAGTTAAATCTAAGATGATTAGGATATTACAAACCAAGAAGCATTCGATATTTTGAATGCATGAGAAATGTAATTGTTGCGGCTAGGGTGTATGCAATGCAATAACCCCAAAGACGTTATCCCGATAGTAGAGTTTTCGTCGACTCATACACCGTTTAAGAACAGGGGGAAATGTAAATCTTCCTGTTTACAGGAGAGGCGGCAGAGGTCGCTCAGAGGCAAACACAATAAATGTTTGGCATATGTGCAATTTAATCCCCATTTAAGTATCAGAGCAATAGCTAGAGACTTGCGAATAAGCAGAACCACCCTTCACCGTATTTTGGCAGAACACAGGTAAATTCATTAGATGTAAAATTAAAAGTAGATACCTTTTCATCTGCATAGTATATGTTTCTTAAACAAAATATATCTTCACAAAAATATTTGTTGGCGTGATTATATTGTAACATATTAATTAATTTATTTTATAACTCTGGAAAGATATTTATTAGGACATTATCAAAGATTGAATTATCGCGATTACGATAGAAGGTTGGATTATTGCAACTGGTTGCTAGATATGATGCGATGATCCTCAACTGCTATCAGGTATGATGGTATGGTAAACCATCTCAATATGCACTATTGGTTACAGAATAATCCACGCTGGATGGAAGAGGTTCAACATCAGGGTCGATGGTCGGTACATGTATAGTGTGGTATCTTAGATGGTCAGATAATTGGACCCTTTATTTTCGATAACTCAATTAATGGGGAACGCTATCTAAATTTTGTAAAGGATGAATTGCCTCTTCTTCCAGAAGATATACCTAACCCTAGCAATTCATAGGTCCATGTTGTTCCAGCACGATGGGTGTCCGGCGCATTTCTCCAGAGAAGTTAAAAATAGGAAAAAGGTCACGTATTTCATTCTCTCCCCAAGGGGGAGGACAGGCTGTTTGAGCTTTCCAAGCTCCTTTAACCACAATCATGGATTCCCAGAATACATACATATATTACGTATATATTAAGGAACTAAGGATGCGTGCGGTCAGAATAGGATCGGAAAGTACGGAGTTACGGTTCTGAGGTGGAAAATACTAACCCAGCATTCGCCTAAGTAGCCGCACATGGTGTGCGTATATGCAGTGACCATGCGGCTACATGTGGATGAGGAAAACCCCCTGAAAAAACCTTATACAAGGTAGACGACAAAGGGAATCCCTAACCCATTATCTCCCGAATACAGAGCAGATCGTGTCACCACTACACTAATTGCTCGGTGAGAAGTTACGGAATTTTTAGATTTTGCATACCCTGATAGATGGATAGGACGTGGAAGCCTATCTCTGTTCTATCTCTGGGGACGAATTAAAGACCTTGTTTTTGCAACTATGCCCACTACTCGAGACAACATGATCGATATAATAAGAAATGCCATTCAGAGTATTTCGAGAGCAGAAATTGAGATTGTTGTTCAAAGAGTAAACGCTTGCGTCGAAAATGATGGCGACAATTTAAACACTTAGGTCGTCACTAATTAACTTGATTTTTTGTTATATTCGAGATATTGTCAGTTGACTAACGAAGGACATTTCGAACATTTGCTGAAATAAAATTATTTTTAAGTTTACGAATCTTTGTTTTCGATATAATAAAACGTTATAAAAATTATTTTATTTTTCGTTTTCTTCATGACCTTTTTTCAATTTTTAAATTTTGAATGCGAATAACTCCAAAACGCTTGGACTTAGGTATAGCACATGCTACATGACAAATGTTTAGAATTGTAAGGGCAATCCAAAAATGCAATAAAAAAATTGGGTTGCAATTTGAAAAAAAATTTTTTAGCAAATCTTTTTTGAGACACCCTGTATAAAATTTTTTTCGCAAAATATGCCCCGAAAAAATATAAAATCGACGGGTCCGAGCGATTTTAAAAAAAAATTGTGCTTTACGAGATATTGAATTTATTCCTTACTTTACGACCACCCTGTACCTATATTTTGCAACGATCTTTGTTTCTTCCGGTAATTCATATTTTCGCTAAACGGAATAAGTTATTATTACGTGTTTACTAACTTAATGCTAAAATGTGTTTTTTCAGCTTATCTGCTACGCTTTTGGATATTAATTTTGATTTCGTCTGTTCCTCAATAGTTTAACCTGCATATACTTATTTTATTAATGTCAAGTGGAATAGTTTATACTTATATTGAGTTTGGTTTTTTCCTACGCTGTGCATTTTTGGTCCAACGTTTTGGAGACTTGATCTGTTCCCATAGATGGGTTTCGTGACTCATCATTCTGTGGTATCATGATATGTCTAGTCTTCTAGCTTGGCTTCGAACCCTTGTTTAAATCGCAAATTTATATAGGAGCAACTTGAGCTGCAGTGGCAGTTCAATTGTATAATATATTGAAAAGTATTTTCGTGGTGCATGTATTAGTCGTATCAATCTGCATTTTACGCAATAGTCCTTTGCACGCCTGTTGGATTACCTTCTCGCAGATTACTAGTAGCTTTATCGGTTTTATTTCTAAACTAGCTTGACTTATGGGTTGACGTGTCAAAAATGTGTGTGTATTGCTTTTTTTATCTTTTTACCAGTCCAGTTTACTTCACATGTTATTACCCTGCGTCCCTATTTGACTCTATGGTTATGTTTCCATAGATACTCAGCAAATTAGGGTTTGTCGCTAATCGCGACAGATCAAGTCCCGGAAACGTTGCACCAAGAACACACAAAAGGGCAGAGGACGTATGTTCATCATTTTATTTCACTTTTGCTTTACTTTATTTTTAAATCAAACTTTTCATATTGTTTAAATGTAGTATATGGAGTGTCCCACAATTTTTGTATAGCCCGTAACTCCAAAACAAAATTTGAAACGCTTAAGTAGTATCACCTGCACTATCTTTGATGAAAGCAAATGTAATTAACTCACTGGTATTGGCGTGACTTAACCATCGGTTGCAACTTATTTCCACCAGTCAATATTTTTGTATTATTAATCATTTATTTTAACGACATACGTTCAGTCCATTTTTTTATTATTATACATTACGACTGCGAAAAATTTATTTCACGTTTTCATAGATACGTAATCCATAATAAAGTATATAAACCGATATATACATTTCGCCTATACATAAACTAGTATAGGAACTATCATTTTTAGGCACTCTTCTTTCTATAGAGCTCTAAAAAATCGTCAACTACGCAATCAACACATTCATATCGCAATACATACTATTGCAGAAAAAATATAAAAGTTAATAGCTTAGAAAATATACTTTTCTTAACTGGGATGCATACAAGAAGATAACAAAAGACTTAATACTAAACCGTAACTAAACAGTAACACGTAGCACGTGAATTCTCACAGGGCGGCTGTAATTAAGGGCGGCATTTTATCTGCATCAAAGATCAATATATGAACTTTCATAAAATAGTAAAAGAAAATTATGACTAAATTATAATTTTAAAGAAGTGGACAACATTGAAGAAAAGATAAGTGGGGAAGACTCGAAACTGCACTGGCCAACCACGGTTTAACGCGACCTTGGTGTAAATTTTTGATTCAATTAATTTTAAAACTTTGATTACTAAAGTAATAATGTCAAAACTTAGACAACTTTTTTTATTTAACTTGACCAATTTGCGAGAGTTATTTATTTACACACTGCCAAAACAACAATCTTTGCACAGTTTAGTGGCAAAACGTGCAAAAATTTTATGTTTATAGCTTTTTTGTGTGTGCATTGCGTATTGACTAAAAAAATTTTCGCTGTAGCCCTTGGAGCCATGAACAAAAAAGACTTATTTTAATCTTAGTCCATGATCTATATTACCATAATAGTTTTACCATCAAATATCGTAAAACGTTGGGGCATCGATTTATTCAAATAAGTGTAAGTATCCCTCTTCGAATAAAGTTAAAGACATAGGCGCATATGAATCATCCGTGATATAACCACACCATTAATATTTCACCTCGTCTGAAATTGAATGTATCCCACACAGAGGGGATTTTCCACAGATCAGTATCAGTAGTTATGGATGCCGAGAATTCAATTATTACGAAACACCAGTCTCCGTTCATGATGCGAATTTTTAGAAATCAGAAAAAACCTTTCTCCCATTCTTCTTTAAAAATCTGATGTGGTCAGCTCGTAACTTTCTTATACGGGTGTCGTGGGACATTACTAAATATGTTGCGATACGGATATTTTTAACTGACCACTCATGCATACACGCACTCAGACATCCACGCATACACGTGCACACTCACTCACACACACACACGCACACGCACACGCACACGCACACGCACACACGCACACACGGTGTACATGTAGCAGAATACAGTGTGTTCTATTTAATTTTTTTTTCACTATATAGTGCCACGCCAATACCAATGACGTTATTAAGCTTACCTTGTATCATGATGTAGTAGTAAAGGTGAAATTTTTATTGAAAAATGTTCAACCTTTACAAAGTTACAGGCAATTTCTTAATTTTTTCATCAGCAATTTAACTATTGCAATTTATGGGTTAATCATTTATTAGATAGTAGTATATAATACAAACATTCTGAACTGGGTCACACAATCTATCTTGAATATATTAATTCCACTTTCACAGTTTTGACAATTTTAACAGATAATAAATGGTTGTAGGCAATTAATTTGTTTCCATAAAAAGCACAAGTTTAATTTTGTAGTTACTGAGTTAATAACTCCATTTTGCCTGGCTTCACATACAAGCATTTACAATAAAATTCATCAAATTTTCAAAATTGTATATCTTAAAGAGTTGGGACAATTTTTACAACCCAATGGCAGTAAACTGTCATTTGACTACTGGAAGGACATCTCTTTTCTAATAAAAACATTTTGGCATTGTTTAAGGTCAAATATTTGAAAAAAATATCAATTCATAAAAATATAAAATATTCGTTTACAGCCCACTAAACATTATTAAGATTATATTACTTAATAGTACTTACTCAATTTATAAGAAAAAGTATGATTTACGTAGCTACTTTTTATTTTATAACAAAACCGCGGTTTATTTCTAATATTATCAAACCAGCAGTAGGTAATGGCATACCTTATTATTTAAATAACTTTTTTTTTAATTAAGTATGCTGGTTATAACGTAACTGTTAACAAATACCTATGACTTAAATGTTTGCAAAATAATCTTATCAAGAAGTTATATTTGAAAATTTGGAAGGCTAGATCTGCGGTAGGACTTCTAACATAATAATATACCTACGTACCGCACAAAGTTGATGATATAGCTTGTACGTCACAAGAAGTTACAGGTACAAATACATCAGAAGCTGATACAATCAATTATGTCGTGTGAAGTAGTATGTAGTCGTAGTTACTTTTTTTAATCTAACTACTTAAATACGTGTTGAGACTCCTTGCTTATATTTTCATTAAATTTTATATTACTTTACTGTGGATGTGTGAAAGATCATTTAAAATTCCTTTGTATATGTCTGAAGCAATCTGATAAATAATGATTTGACAATGATTTTGGATTAGCTTTCACACCATTTTTTAAAAGGTCTGCGTTTCTATTAAATCATGTCCATCAAGATGAGTACACATTAATATCTTTAATCACTTCACCTCCTAACATTTCTCTTAGTTAAGTTATCGTGAAATTAAGTGTAATGATCTATACAACACAAACAATTGTAAAGCTATTCTCTAAATTAGGAATTTAAAAATCAAAACTACTCAACAGACTAATTAGGAAGTCTAATCCATAAATTCAAGCATTATTGCATTGGGAAAAATAGTTATCTAACATTAATGAAAACAAACAATTCCCTATATTTCTGCATGAATAAGTTTATTAATAAAAAAATATCTTTATAGGTATTGTTACATAAACCGAATATCCACTATGCTCAACCTTCGGTAATAATTACCATAATAAGAAAGTGTGAGTGTCAGTGTTCGTGAATAGTGAAAGCCATCCGTTACTTGACCCACTTTATTCTGCATCTACCGGTATGACGGCGCTTAGATATCTTGTATTGCCATTTAATTTGTTCATCAAGCATGAATTTTTTATCATAATTAATTATAACTTTGTATCCGCATTTTAAAAATAATAATTGCTAATTTCCTGTCTCACATAAAAACAAATAAAAATTAACGATATTATTTAGTAATTTCATTTTGCTATTTAGGAAAGTTTATTTCTACCTGAACCGTATTTAACTGTGTTCGTGTATACGATGTATACAAAAGTTTACGGAATAAATGAATATATATATATATATATATATATACAAAGTACAGTTCAACTTCTACATGAAGTAAGTTCATGTGGTAATTACTTTCATTTTCTTTAGCATAAATAATAACACGTAGTTATGTAAGAATTTTTTTTAATAATTTTAAGGTAATTAATACACATGCAATAGAGATCATTAACCTACAAGTCAGTACAATTACCTACTATAAAATCCTGTGACAATAAGTCATATTAAATGATGTGAAAATAAGTTTGTAACTATCAGGTAGTGCCATTTATACACATTTTGTAATACAATTACAATGCAATATTTCATTTTATAAAAGTAAATATGGAAACCGAAGAAAATGATAACAATCGGTATATCCATCTCGCTTTCCCTGCTATGTACATACAATAATGATGAGCTAGGTCCAGAACACGGGAGAAATGGAAGATTCAAGTAAAGAAAGTGAAAATGGATATCTACTGATATGCATCTACTTGATCCTAATGCAGATCGAGATATTAAACAGCAGTGCGATGCTTGTAATTAATAAATTTTGAAGGGTGTACAAAAACATGAGAATTGTGATCAAAATACCGTTTTATACTACAAATGAATTTTCAGGATGTCCCTAAAAATAATTTTATGTGCTACTACTTTATAGGGTTTCTCAGAGTGAAATTTACAGTAATGGTAATTAATAATAAACCGTCTTAAGCCAAGTGTAGTAATGTGTTGCAAACTCCTTCTAAAGCCGAACTTGAAATTTAATATAGGTCAACCATACTAATAGCTGTAGTTATTTACAATCTAAGTAATATTTTATTGTAAACCACACCTTTTACGCCAAAACGTCCTGCTTCCGATCCACATGTTCAACCCATGGGGGATCGTCAGAGAGGGGATGTAGATGCAGCTCGTCCAGAACGAGTGTCGCATGACATACCTGTGATCTACCGTTTCGGAATTATGAGTGATCTCGTTTATAGGAGGCAATACAGGTTGATAGTTGGTAGAGACCCACTTCTTGTGTCAAGACCCCTCACTAGAGTATCCCAAATCCTTTTTTAATAATCCCTCGGCCAAATTTTCTTAGAACCTGTCGACAAAACTTTAATACTTACTCACTTGGCGAGAGATGGTCGAAGGGGGTTGATTTCCAACGAGTGGTCGCGTGACATTCTACAATCTATCGTTTCGAAATTATGACGTATCTTGCTTCTAGGGGGTCACAGGAGGTAAGAGTTGGTGGAAACACATCCCTTACCACTTTGCGGCAAGACCATATTTGCCGAAAAAACTTTAGCTTTCTCTCACTTCGCAGGAGTGGCAGGTACGGCTTGTCGAGAGGGGATTACAGAAAAGTACTCCTTTCGTATAGGTCTTTTGTTAGACCACAATGAAGGTATACCCCTGGAAAGAAACTTTCTCATCTCGGGGGAAGAGGGTTGGCCTTAGGGCATGTTTGAAGTGACACTTCGATGCGGTTTGCCGTAAACTTTCTAACGGG
Source organism: Vesta saturnalis (assembly GCA_036346205.1). NCBI lineage: Eukaryota > Metazoa > Arthropoda > Insecta > Coleoptera > Lampyridae > Vesta > Vesta saturnalis. The sequence continues at coordinate 419,427 of JARFJB010002243.1, forward strand.
TAGTCGCATACCATATTTAGGATCTATCATTTTGGACGTATGACCCATCTTGCTAGTAGGGGGTCGGAAATAATTCTTCCGTCGAGCCTTTTCATTTGACTACCGAGGAAAAATTCCCCACTATTCTCAATTTTCTGGAAAAGCCAAATCCGGCGACAAAATCGTAACGTTTTTCACTCGTGGAGGGGGAGTTTCCAGAGAGGGTCGATGTAACAGTTCGATGCGGCATGTCCAACGTTTTCCGAGTGGTCGTATGACATATCGTTGCGGAATTATGACGAGTCTCGCCTATAGGAGGTTGGAGGGAATACGAGATGGTGAAAAAACCACTTTCGTTTGAGTACTATAAAGTTATACGCCTAAATTTGCCAAAAAACTTTTCTCGGTGGGGGGAGAAGAGTTTGACGCGGCTTTTCAAAAGCTTTTGTTGAGGCCATCGTTTGAGCATCATGAAGGTTTACTTAGGAGAATTTTACCCCTCCCTCGCAAGTATCTGAAAAGACCAAATCCAACGAAAAGGTAACTTTTTCTCGGGGGGGGGAGGTTGAGTGACACAGTTCGATCCGGTTCGTCGAACGCTTTCAACGAGTGGCCGCATGACATATCATTTCGAAATTATATTAAGCTCGCTTATAGCAGGTCAGAGGGGATAAGAATTGGTGAAAAAATGCCGCTTCGTCGAGGCCTTTTGTTTCACTACTCTCCCCTCCTATTTTCTGGGAAGATCAAATCCTCCGACAAAACTTTAACGTATTCTCTCTGGGGAGAGGGTGACCGTTTATGCGGAGGGACAGTTCTGCTTATCGAAAACTTTCCAACAAGTGGTCGCATGCCATTTAGGAATAATTCCTTGCGTCAAGACCTTTCATTAGGGTATCATGAAGGGGTACCCTTTTAAAAAATCCATCCCTAAACCCTCTCCCCCTAAACCAATAGTGAATATTAACTATTTCTCACTCCGCAGAGGGTGATCAATGAATGTGGTCATGGGAATTCCATAATAGTCATTTATTGGACATTGCAGTTATGCCTTTGATCGTTTTTCCACGGAAATCTTTGTATAAGTAACGATTGTGACATCTCCCGTTTCAAATTATCGTTTCGAAATTATGACGTATCTCGCTTATAGGGAGTCACAGTAGATAAGAGTTGGCGGAAAACATCCCTTCCCACTTTGCAGCAAGACTATATTCGACGAAAAAACTTTACCTTTCTCTCACTTCGCAGCGGTGAGAGATACGGCTTGTCGAGAATTTTCCAACGACCGGCAACATAACATCTACGATCTATCATTTTGGAATTATGGACAGATTTCGTTTCCAGGGGTTGGAGTGGATTACATAAAAATACTCCTTTCGTATAGGTCTTTTATTAGACCACAATGAAGGTATAACCCTCATTTTCTGGAAAGACCAAATCCGCAAAGAAACTTTCTCATCCCGGGGGAAGCGGGTTGGCCGTAGGCCATGTTTGGAGTGATACGTCGATGCGGCTTTTAGAAAACTTTCTAATGGGTAGTCACATACCATATTTATGATCTATCATTTTGGACTTGTGACCGATCCTGCTTATAGAGGATCGGAAGAGATGAGAATTGTTGAAAGACTTCTTCCGTCGGGCCTTTTCATTTGAGTACGTAGGAAAAATTCTCCATTTTCTGGGAAAGCCAAATCCGGCGAAAAAATTCTTAACGTTTTTCACCCGTAGAGGGGGTTTCCAGAGAAGGCCGATGTGATATTTCGATGCGGCTTGTCGAACGCTTTCCAAGTGGTCGTATGACGGAATTAGTCTCGCTTATAGGAGGCCGGAGGGAATACGATATGGTGAAAAAAGCACTTTCGTTTGAGTACTATAAAGGTACACGCCTCCCCCTATTTTTTGCCAAAAAACTTTGCTCGGTGGGGAAGGGATGAGAATTTGATGCGGCTTTTCGACAACTTCCGTTGCCTTTCGTTTGAGTATCATGAAGGTTTACCTAGCAGAATTTTACCCCTCCCTCGAAATTTTCTGAGAAGACCAAATCCAACGAAAAGGTAACTTTTTCTCAGGGGGGGAGGTTGAGTGACACAGTTCGATACGGTTTGTTGAAAGCTTTCAAGGAGTGGCCGCATGAGATATTTATGACCTATCATTTCGAAATTATAATTAATCTCGCAGAAGGTGGTCAATACATGTGGTCATGGGAATTCCATAATAGTAATTTATTGGACATTGCAGTTATGCATTTAGACGTTTTTCCACGGAAATCTTTGCATAAGTAACGATTTTGACATCGTCCAAAGTGATGTTGAAAATGCATAACATTCTCTTTTTGGGCAGCGGTGCATCATGTTGTAAAATGTGTCAAAAACCACGTATTTCTACGTGAAATCGTTCACGAGCAATGTGCATCTGTACTCGTTTTTTAAATTTTGGCTTTAAAATGTGACCTCCGGTCAACTGTGTTAGTAGCCACATCAATCTACCTCAAACCGTTCGTTTTAAATCCCCCGTACGGACAGGCAGACGGACATATTAGTTAATTTTTTTTCTTTAAAATTTAACAACTCGTATTTTTGCAACGGAATATTTTTCAACCACAGTTTATAAAGCAAACTGTTAATGTTCCATGTAGAATCACGCCCTTAAACATTCGGATATCGTAATAGCACAAGGTTTTGTAGGTGTGGGCATAGTAATTATTTATAACCACTTAAAAGTTTATTACTGTCAAATACACATTTTGGGGCTCATTGACTCAGTATAAGTGAATTATCCCTAAGATCATAATTCTGTTTTTTGTACGTATAATTGTATCACAATTGATTCAATTAAAAAAAAGGGTTTATTGAATTATTTATTACAACTGATGTGGAATTCTACAAAGTAAAATTGCAAAATGTACCTATTCTTCTTTTGATCCTATTATAGCGGTGAAAAAATAATCAAGTACATTCATAAATAAATCTCATGCAGTAAATCATTGATGGACGGTAAGCTATTCAGAATCATCTGAACTTTAGATCGGCAGATTATAGTCATATTTCTTTTGGCGATGTTATAGTCACAAAGATATTTTAAGTTATGTTAATAAAAAAATTATATTTAAGTTTGAATAACACGGTTACCATAATTTATTACCTAAATTCAACGAGAATCCCAGCTTCTGATTAAATTCTTGCATTCATGCATACCAAATATCCTTTTTTAGCACTCTCTGAAAGCACTACAAATCTAAGAAAACACAACCATGTTACCTAGAACTCTGCAACGTTATGAATGGAATGTAGAGTGCGGTGCAGTTAAAAGGAATAAACTCAGTATTTACTTGAAGTCTACATTTTACATCCAACCTACAAAAGGGAAGTTAAAAGAAATTAGCTAATACAAATTTAATTTCTTTATGTATAGTACCAACAACTATAAGGCTTAAAAATCCTCATTTTGAATTTGTGATCCCTAAATTAAAAAAAAATTAAATTTTGTTATGCGTTCATAAAGAAAATATGCAACGTTATAAAAATAACAATAATAATCTATATCAGATAGGCGTAAAGAGTCAAAATGGTTAATCAGGGACCCCAGTGGGATAAATAAACAAAATAAAAACGTTTTTCTTAAAAAAAAAATTAAAAATCACCGGTGATCCACATGCACATGTGATATCTGGGTTTATTCAGGTGCCATGTGTCTCGCCCGGGATAACTGAAAATTACAACAATTATTTTCAATAACATATGTAATGCACATATATTTATTACACTCACTGCATACTGCACACTTCCTTGTCAAAAATCTTAGGCCTTCACGTACCTGCGTTTCGAAGCATCATGCGTATCTACCTCTTTTATGTGTCCATCACTAGTCCTTTCCTGTGTATGACTAATTATATGTTTTTTTTCATCGGTTGTTATTAACTTAGCACCTCCCTGAAGTAACTAAATTGGATATTTTTGTTATTTTTGAAATACCTATACATTAACAGCCAATTGGTAGTGTTTATGGGTATATCAAGAGCAATTTTATGGTACCACTTACCGTATTTACGAAGAGATGAAAAGTAACTGACCATCTGATCGGATGTGTATATTCCGTATTTGCCTGTAGTCAATGATGGTGGAGGGCTCACTTCTTCTCGATTTCTGTTGAGCTTTCCCATGACTCTCATGTCTCAACTATGCTTTGTACTAAGAAATTAAACGTCTCTTCTGTGCTTCCACTACTATTCTTATTGGGCTTTCTTTTCCTATTACGTCGCCCTTTTTCAAATTAGCATTCGTATCCTTTGGCAAGCCGTTTCTATTTTTCCCCAGAGCCCCCAGCAGATGAGTTTTCCATTCGAGTAGAGATTTTGTAAAATGAAATATTTTAAAGACATTTTGTAATTCAAATAAGTTTATTTTAATGTTGTTCTTGTGGAATGGTAACAAATTATAAAATCTAAAGATTGAATATAAAATTATCAAAACACCTCAAATGCAAATTGAAATGAATTGAAATTATGAAAAGCTAACAGCAAATCAATTTTTATACGTATGGAAACATCTAATTCTATAAACGAATAAAAATATGAACACAAAATATCAATATAAAAAACACTAAAACTACAAATATTTTTCAAACTGTGCGCTCTTTTTGGATGCAGACTTCGCATCGTCTTCTAATCGAATTTATAGAGTTATATATAGATAATGGTGTTAATCGTCTAAAAGCCACACGAACACTTTCTTTTCACTCATTCACCGTATTATTAGTTCTTATGTATATAATGTTTTTCAAAAACTGCATAGAAAGAAATCTAGAGGCGAATGATCGGGTGAACGAGCAGGCCACAAAATTGGTGCTGTCGTTCCCATCCAGCTATTAGGAAAACGTAAATTTAAGCAGTCACTCACTACACGGGAATTATGTGCGGAACTACGTCTTGCTGAAATCGTCGCATTGGTGGTAATTGCTAACCCACAAAACAAAAACTTGAGCTAGCGCGCTTTTAAAAGTTTGTCATCGAAAAACTCACGTTTTCTTCTAAATCTATAACCGGAATACAAAACAACAATTTTTTGGTATTTTTATTTAAGGACTATGCTTCTATTTGTATGTGTTTATGTTAGAATTATTATAAACATTATTTTAGGTGTTATGTGACTTAGCTCTATTCACTACAATAAATTTGGATATTCTGCGATATTATTTGAAGATGTGAAAAGATCTAACAGTAGGTAATGTTAAAATAATGATAAATTCAGCTATTTTTAAATAATTTTATTACAATTATCAGTGATACAAAGAGTGTAAAATAACACAAATTCAAATTATTGTCAGTTTTTGTCTATATCGGATTCAATTTGAACTTCATCAGTGGTTCTTAGTCCTCATAAAATCCGTGATAAGCAAACTTTATGGAGTCAGATTCGCAAAGCTTACGCAGGCCTACCATTTTCGTGTTTCAATCGGTAAACTAGAAGTGTACAATTTGGGTACAACTTCATCTAGGAAGATGTACTATTTCTTAAGGATGCCTTTATAACTACTATGGAACGGAATTCGGAATCATTTAGACGTTCTTTAAAAAATATTTTTTGGTTGTTCTTTCCTATATTGAATCCATTTTACTTTTAACCAATTTAGATTACTTCCATCTTCGCATTTTATTTATTTTGTTTATTACCGTAGTTTTGGAAAAAGTTTAAAATTTAAGAAATGAATAATTCATTTCAATAACATTGTAAAATGGTTGCTTAGTTTTTGCAGTTCGAGCTACTGTGTACCAACCCTCTGGGGTGTAAATATCTATTTTATTACCACGGTTTTCAATAGCAGAATGGACACTATCGCACTCCATTTTTACAGAGTGTCCTGACTCCATATATTTTTGGTTTATAATTTCAATCGGTGGCAAATGTACAGCTCGTAAAAACATGGCAGCATTAATGCAGTTACGATTTTGCCCCGATGCTGTGTCAGCATAGAATGTAACTTCTTTACTTCAGTCCCAAGGTCACATAAATGTTTCCACAAACAGGTTGCAATTTCTGAGGAACCTTTGGTGCCAACACTCATGCCACATAAAGTTATCAGTTTGTGCAACAAAATTTATGAAGTTAAACGTTTTAGGGCTGTAGTATAGCTTTCCTATTTGTAGTGACGGTGTTAAAAGAATTTTTCCATATCTACAGCAAGATTGACATGTCACCACATGAACGTGTACAACTTCGACCAGATCGTCTATACTTGCCTCACTACTACTTGAATCATCGGCACTCTCATCATAATCCGATGATCTCTCTTCAAAATCATCACTACGTGACTTAATTTGTATTTTATCTAATTCTTCCTATATGTGCTTCTGCGAGAAGTTAGGTTAAGCTAGTTACTTGACTGTCTGAAAAATCTGACCTTGTAGAAAGTTGATCCATAAAGCTTTAATTTTTTTTTTATTAATAGTACTCTTGAACAAGCTAAGATTTGCCTAACGTGCTAAAGCACTCAGGAACACTGGGAGGGGGTTAGGGATATTGTTAGGCTGCCGAGAAATGTCTATAAATGGCACCTTAAATTTGTTTAAATGAAAGTTTCATCGATATAGTAGATAAAACTATGTCACACAAGGGATCCTGTTATCAGGTTGTTTTCAAAGTATGCGTACCGACGGAAAGAGGTAATAAACAAGAACGTTCAATATTATAGCTAAATGTAAACTAAATTAAAAAGGAAATTCAAATTGGTTAACTTAGTTGAGATTTTCGTTTCCTTAGAAACAATCACATTACCAAGGTCCACTAAATTTTTAGTCTGATCAAAACATTAACACTGTACAGGGTGATTCATTTTCGATGTTTTCTTATGGAAAGTACCCTTTCTATTACAGATAGACGAAAAGTAATATGGGGTCCTTGGTGTTAATTAAGATCCAATAATCTGACCGCAATTAGCCAAAATTGAACGAATGGCGATTTTGAAAAACTTAAATAATTTTTTTATCTCTAAATGTATCGACAAACTAAACATTCTGAAGGCACTTTTTTAAGGAGAATCCGTTAGTGCATTCACATTTTTAACACCTCTTTAATTTAAAAAATATGAGATAAAGTTGTATTTTTTTATATGGAAACCATAGTTGGCTATGACATTTTTAAATGACGTTTTTTTTGTGCTTTTTAAAAATATATAACACCTCTATGATATTTTAATAATTAATTGATTTTTTTAAGTTTTTCTTAATTGGTATATGTATTAAGGATAACAGTTAGCTTAGAAAACCAGTTATGAAATTGAATGAAGATATTCTACTCAAAAAAAAAAATTTCATTACCAGTAAAATATTTCAAAGACATTTTGTAATTCAAATAAGTTTAATTGTAATGTTGTTCTTGTGGAATGGTAACAAACTATAAAATCTAAAGATTGAATATAAAATTATCAAAAAACCTCAAATGCAAATTGAAATGAAATGAAAATAAACAATATAACATCATCAGAAATTATGAAAAGCTAACAGCAAATCAATTTTTATAGTATGTAAACATCTAATTCTATAAACGAACAAAAATATGAACACAAAATATCAATATAAAAAACACTAAAACTACAAATATTTTTCAAACTGTGTGCCCTCTTTTTGGATGCAGACTTCGTATCGTCTTCTAATCGAATTTATAGAGTGATATGTAGATAATGGTGTTAATTGTCTAAAAGCCACACGAACACTTTCTTTTAACTCATTCACAGTATTATTAGTTCTTTTGTATATAATGTTTTTCAAAAGACCCCATAAAAAGAAATCTAGAGGCGAAAGATCGGGTGAACGAGCAGGCCACAAAATTGGTGCAGTCGTTCCCATACAGCTATTAGGAAAGCGTAAATTTAAGTAGTCACTCACTACACGGGAATTATGTGCGGGAGCTGCGTCTTGCTGAAATATGACATGGCAATATTGTGCTAAAAGAAGACTCTCTAGAAATCCCTCCAAATGGATTCGTAGAATATCGAGATATTTCATTGAGTTTAATGTTCCTTCATACAATGATGATAAAAACGTCCCTTTTTAATGCAGCACCGCACATTTATTCCAAATTTCCCTTGCCTCCTGCAGATAACACTGACGTGAGCGTTAGTATCTACGCAGTAAGGTAAATTGTGATTATTAAAAATACCATCACTACTAATATGCGCCTCGTCTGACCATGCAATAAAGTTTGAAAAATTAGGTATATTTTGACACTGACTTATATACTAGTTACAAAACTCAGTACGCCGCCTTCCGTCGTCTATAGTCAAAAAATGTTCTTTCCGAAATCTATTGCAATGGTATTTGTGTTTCTTTAAAATTCGAAGGGCTTTACTTCGACACACGCCTAGATTAACCATTTGTCTAGATGAAGTTGTTGGTTCTGCTTCGACTTGTCCTAAGACGACCATTGAATTTTCTTCAGAATTTCGTTTAAAGTAAGTTTTTGGCCCGGGATTTTTAAAAGAACCGAATTCAAATTAATTAAGGTATTGTTTTGACTAACTATACCGTTCAAAAATATTTTTATTTGGCTACTGCCTTTCAGGAAAATTTAGTAAATATAATTCCGAAGCCATATTCTTATCACCTTCGGATAATATAAAACACTTTAACGTGCAAAATTTTTCTGAATTTGTATCATTAGGCATGTTAATAACTAAATTCCAAGATCACTTTGTTGCACACTTCTAATTTTTAATTTTTTATTTGACATATAGGTATCATTTATTTTTACTTAAATAAATCTCAGCCTCCTATGCCTATGTGTATTCTTAATATAAAACGTAAATAAGAAAAACTTAAATCAATTAATTATTAAAATAGCATATAAGTGTTATATATTTTTGAAAAGTACAAAAAAAATGTCATTTAAAAATGTCATAGCCAACTATGGTTTCCATATAAAAAAATATAACTTTATGTCATATATTTTTAAATTAAGGAGGTATTAAAAATGTGAATGCACTAACGGATTCTGCTTAAAAAAAGTGCCTTAAGAATGTTTTTACAGTTTGTCGATACATTTAGAAATAAAAAAGTTATTCAAATTTTTCAAAATCGCCGTTTTTTCAATTTTGGCTAATTGCGCAATAACGGTCAGAGATATCTTGATTATCACTATTCGATCTTAATTAACACCAAAATCGAGCACAAAGACCCCGCATTACTTTTTGTCTATCTGTAATAGAAAGGGTACTTCCCATGAGAAAACATCGAAATGTGTGTGTATAAATTAGTAGTATAAATTTAGTTTTAAGATTTAAATTAAAAATGATAAGTACTATATTTAATAATTATTTACACAAATTGACCATAGTTTACTCATCACATCAGGTAATAGGTATAATCCAGTTTTATCTCTTTTGCCAACCGTGTATTTTATATTTATTACATTTTATTCCAAAAATGAGCGTCACCCAAAATCCTAATAAAATTACTTAAAAAACGTTTTATTACTTTTAGATATACTCAAGTCCTTAATAGTTTTATTGCATAACTGTAAATGCAGAAAGAAGCTTTGCATTTATTACTGTTCTTATTGTTAATTTTCTAATTCTCAACCCGGCCTGCCTCAAATAAAAAAATTACACCTCATGTTTAAATTCGTAAGAAATCTATACCATTTTAAATCAGCTGTGCTTAATATACACAAACTACGTTAAACTTCAATTAAAACCGGTATCCGTGATTAGATCAGTCATTTAAAATCGCAACTGATAAGCCATAATTGCTGAAATTGTGCACGTCTACATATTTAAATTTTGTTAGCCGATTTCATTGCATATTACTATGAATCAATGAATACTACACAAACTAATCTGTCAAATGCTTAACTTGTTGGCTCAATGGTTGAAGGGATTATGAACAATAACAACTGTATCCATGATCATTTTCGAGAGATTCGGTTAGCCCGGTGTAATTTTTAAAATACATATTTCGGCGCGCAAATGTATTTAAGTATTCCATTTACTTTTTAAATACAGTGATATTGAAAAATATTTAACTGTAATTCCTAGTTTATCCACTAAAAAAACACAATTCGTAACCAAGCACATCCTTCTAATTTTGTGCATATAGATATCTTCATAAAGATACAGTTCACCGCATACATAAAAGCGGAACAGGGAAGTTCCATTGTATGGTATATACTCAAATAATATTAATTTTATCAGTAACCTATCGTTTTAAAAATATTAGAGCATAAATACTTCAGAATAGTGGGTGGTTTCATTGTAAACTAGTTATGTAATGAACACGATTTTACCTTTGAAGAAATTATTATGTGTGCAACACATGACCTCACAATACAATGTAATTGATAATTTAAACAAGCACAAGTAAAATTGAAAGAATTTTATTACTAATGTACTGTGTTTTTTTTTGCTACTAAAAATTTTGTACAGTTTTTTCCTATCATTAAATTGTTAAATTGTTTTATTAAAAAAATCGTAATACTTCGACAGAAACAATTAAATATGACGACCAAGACACATTATCTTAAATTTAAGTTATTATTTAATACATATAAAGCTTAACGTACTAAACAAAAATGATCAGGATCGAAAAAGTTTATCAGAGAAAGCAATAATCATAATCACCCTGTATACGTTTATTTAGTTCTTAAATTGAAAACGTGTAAATATCTGCATAAAAGTACAATTTTTATAAATAAATCCACTTGTTACCCATATGTTTCTATTGATGCGGTTATTATTTTTACATAGTTAACTTTCGTTGTTGCGAAAACCACAGTTGTTTATATAATTCCTAATTGACATAAACTTTAGTAATAAAAAAAAAGTAATTAGAATACTGACATTTTAAAATTTATCATAACGTGTAAAAATGCAAAAATAATTGCGAAAATTTTTGATCAAAGGGCTAAAAATTTTTTTTCGAAAAAAATCGTCTGAAATGGTTCAAAACGACTAAAAATCCAAAAAAATTTCAAACATTTTTGACCAAAGGGCCAAAAAAGTTTTTTCCCAAAAATCATCTCAAATTGTCAGAAATGGCTCAAAACATGGAAAAATGCAAAAAAATTTTCGAAAAATTTTGGCCATAGGACCGAAAAAGTTTTTTCCCAAAAATCTCCTCAAATGGTCAGAAATGGCTCATAACATGTAAAAATAAAGAAAAAAAATTCCTAACATTTGGACCTAAAGGCCAAAAAAGTTTTTTCCCAAAAATCATCTCAAATGGTCAGAAATGTATCAAAACGTGTAAAAATGCAAAAAAAAAATTGAATATTTTTTAAGAAAGGGCCAAAAATTTTTTCCAAAAATCGTTTCAAATGGCCAGAAATGCCTTAACACGTTTAATAAGATAAGATTAAAAAAACCTCGTACATTATGGGTCTTTAATCTGAGACGCCGGGACATCAACCAAACGCGCTACCACTGCCCTACCGGAGGAGTTTATGAACAAACGAACAACTTGGTGGATATTCAATTCTAGGATGGTTTACTTAGTTGCCTACGAATAGCCGTTCGTATTTATAATTATAATAGTCGAAATTGAATTCCATTTTGACTGGACAGATTTCGCTCAAAAGTTCATATTCTGTCTACTCATGATCCGAACCGTACAAATTTCATGACGATCGATTTTCTTACGCTATCGCGCTGGAACACAATTCAGACAGACATACATTTGAAACTTTCATGTTTGAACGTATGTTTTAACTTACGGTAAAGCAATTTTATTGGAAGTTCATTTTAAAGGAGATTTAATCCTTTAATAATACGCTGATCTACTTTTGTCTATTTTATTTTGCGATCATTCACAAAATTGAAGTGCTGCTCAAATTTCCTGAATAATACCTAATACTTTCGTGAGTAAAAAAAATTATCTTTTTTCAATCTTAATGCATTCACATTTATAACTTATAATACCTTTATAACAAAGTGGAGTTACCTGCTATTTTAATTTGATTTCAATCGCGGAAAACTGCCATTTTTGCAATGATCTTAACTAATCCATAAATGAATACGGTCAAAATTATTTCTGGCGGTGGTAGAAACACACCTAAATTTTATTTTTTAATTATTTAAGATTGTATTTATAAAAAGAAGACTACATAATATGCATTTCCTTAGTAATGGAAAACATTTTTTATAGACTGAGGAAGAAATCGGTGATGTGTTTCAAGATGAACGAACATTCTTATAAATTAAAATCCTAGTAGTGGTAAGTTATATTCCGTATCTTATGTATGCTAAATTTAATATTTATGCTTTACTCATACAAACTGACAATTTTGCTAATTAGTTAATTAGTTTTTTCTGTATAAATAATAATCATTTTATATATGGATCGTATCTGCAATTAGTTTTATTACCCTTATAATAGAGTTTTAATTACCATAGTAGAAGGGTGACGCCCTGCCTTTCACTTTTTGACCATAATTAATTTTTTAATACTAGCGTGGAATCCCACATAATTACCCCTTTTTTTCATCCCTAATGAACTGACACTTTCTGGGGTCATTATGCATATTGCAAACGAATTCCTGGATTTCAATTAAAAACAATTTGTGCGAAATATATGATTCAGCGCTGTTTGTCATGCATTCGCAAATTAAGAAATACAGATTACAAAATAAGTAGAAAAAACGTTCTTGAGGTTCAAATAAACAGCTTGCATCTTATTTCTGTATATAAGGTCATGCATCTTTAATCGTCTTGGAAACAGGATACAGTTATCAAAAAAACACAAACAAACAATCACACAAACTATACTAATCATACTCAACACACACACATTACACACAACACAACAAAACACATAACACATCACAACACAACACCACACAAACAAAATACACACACACTAAACAAAACTCAAAACAACAACAAAACAACACATAAAACACACACATTAACCATTAAAACAACATACACAAATTCAAATTTACACTCACATATTAAATTAACATTCATATACATATACTAGACAAAAACACACAAACAATCATCAAATCACTACATAAATCAAACAATAACAACATTATCAATCATTTAAATTACTAAATAATTTTCAAAACAATTTCGAACAAATATTTAATTATCATTTACTTAAAAATATATACTAAAACAATTAATTAACTATTACACAAAAACACAATTAACAACACACTAATATCAATAAATCTCATAAATACATCAAACAACACAAAAACATAACAAAACAACAGAATCACAATACTATACACAAACAATAATTTTAATACATTAAAAAATAACATAAAACACAAAACAAAAACACACATCACACACATTACACACAAAAACTATATCAAACACATAAACACATCACAACAATAATTAAAATTAAAACACACACAAACAAATTAAAAATTATACAATACATCACAAAATACATTTTCACACAAACACACAATTATAACAAACAAACTCACAAAACACATAAAACAACACAAAACACATATAAATTAAATATAAACATATAAATAACACTAAACAAAACAAAACACACAAACATTTACAAAAACAAAACAATAACAACAAATAACTTATATTATCTAAATACAAACTAAATACATAAAATAACAAATAAAACAACAACACTAACACATATCTATACTATATCAAAACACTGACAAACACACTATAAATCAATAAAACACTAGTAATACAAAACAATAATACGAAACACATAAATACATAACTAAAATCAAAATAACACAACATAACAAACAACAAATAAAACAAAACACAAATTCAACAACTACAAAACAAAAAACATCAAACATTTACAAACAAACATCTAAAATCATCAAATTCAAAAGATCAAAACATGAAAACAAACAACAAAATTCAACACAAACACAATTACAAACACATCAAATCAACAAAACAAAATTCAAAAATCTTCACACAACAACTAACACTTTAAACACATAAATAAACAACTACATATCAATCAACACACACAACAAACACATACAACAAACACACAATCATAACAAACAACAATTACATATCAACATTAAACTATCACAATAACATCATATACACTAAATACAAATCGCACAATCATTACAGACAATTACAAACACATTCATTCACCATATCAACACAACAAATTTCATGACATCATTTACGCTATCGCGCTAACACAACATCAACAGACATACATTTTGAAACTTTCATGTTTGAACGTATGTTTTCAACTACGAAACAATTTTATGAATTCATTTAAAGGAGATTTAATCCTCTAATAATACCGACACTTTCGCTATTTTCATTTCGATCATTCACAAAAAATTGAAGTGCTGCACAAATTCGCGACATACAATACCCAAATTCGTATTGTGAGGTAAAAAGAAAATTATCTTTTCAATCTAATACATCACATTATAACTTATAATACCTATAACAAGTGAGTACCCTATTTTAATTTGATTTCAATAAAACTCCAATTTTGCAATGATCTAATAATCCATAAATGAATACGTCAAATATTTCTGCTGGTAGAAACACACAAATTTTATTTTAATTATTTAAATTGATTAAAAAAAGACTACATAAATGCATTTCTTAGTAATGGAAAACATTTTTATAGACAGAAGAAATCAATTCAAGATAACAGAACAACACTCTATCAGAATAAAAACTGTGCAGAGTTATATACTAAAAATTTAATATTACTTATAACCACAATTTTGCTAATTATTATTAGTTTTCTGTATAAAAATTTATATATCGTATGCAATTAGTTTTATTACTTATAGTTAATTACATATAGAATATTTATTAATATTTTATATAAATTTTTTAATAATTTATATATAACATTCCTATAAAATAATAAAATTAAGATTACAAATAATAGAAATTAGTTAATAAAATATCTATTTTATATATTTTATTCTAACAGATCATAAACACACAAACAACAAAAAAAACACACAAACACACATAAAAACAAACACAACACAAAACACACAACACACACACACAACACACACACACACACAAAACAAACACACACAACACACAACACAACACACACACAAACAAACAACACACAAACAAACACACAAAAAAACAAACACACAAAACACAACACACAAACAACAACACACATAAAACACACACAACAACAAAACACAAACACAACACACACACACAACAACAACAACAATAACAAAACACAACACATAAACACACAACAAAAAAAACAAAACAAACACAAAAACAAAACAAATAAACAAAAAAACAACAAACACAAACACACAAACACACAAACACACAAACACACAAACACAAAACACAACAACACAACACAACACAAATCATAACACAACACAACACAATAACACAAACACAACAACAACACACACAAACATACACACACACAACACAACAACACACAAACACACACAACACAAACACACACACACAACACACAATACACACACACAAACACACACACACAACACACACACACACACAACACACAAAACACACACACACAAACACAAACAAACAAACACACAAAACACAAACACATAACACACAAACACACAAACACAACACAATACACACAAACACATCAAAC
>JARFJB010002243.1:437500-602500 GCA_036346205.1 Vesta saturnalis
GATTTCCAATACGTCTTCTTTTCGTTCCAATTGTTCATACTACAATTCTCCTTTATGTTAAAGTAGCGCTGTTATGGTCTGCTGTAATTTATTGATGGACTTAGTTAACTTGCAGTATGGATTTTCACATTAAACGTTATTACATTGCTTTGTGAGAGTGTGTGTGTGTGTGGTGCGTGCGTGTGTGTGCTTGTGTGCCTGCGTGCGTGCGTGCGTGTGTGTGAGTGAGTGAGTTTATTGCGCATGTTGCGCTGTAAATCTATTGCGCAGGTGTATTATGCTTAAGCTCTTTGCGTATTATTGGAATCCATATGGGTTTCATTTCCACACTAGTTTCGCTTGTTGGATTGTTTGCTACTGCGATGTATGTAGCGTCTTTGAGTTTTCGACGAGATGTATTGTCTTCTGTATGTCAGCCCAGCGGATGCGCCGGTCTTCATTCCAGAGATGTTCAGTGATTCTTGATCTTTCTGTTCCACCCTTGCGGACGTTATTCTTATGTTCCTGAGTTCTCACTTTGAGTGACCTACTGCTCTCTCCTATGTATGCTCTGCCGCATTGGCATGGTAAATTGTACACAATTCGTGTAGTTCTGGTCTTCATTGTGTGGTTTGGTTTTGGTTAGTGTTCCCCTGAGCGTCCTTGTAATTTTTGCCTATCCTTCGTATGGGGTACCTTGTATATATGGTATTATCGCTGTATGTTTAGCTTCTTCTTTTTCGGTTACTCTTTCCCTGTGTAGGTTAGGTGTTAGATCAGGGTAGCCATTTTCTTCAAGTGTTTTGGCGATATTTTCTTTTTCAGGTCCTTTTCTGTTGATCATATTTTTTAGCGCTCTGTCCTATAATCATCTTGCCACGCCTAACTTCACGCTTTTGTGGTGATTGGAGTTGTACTTCCTTTTGTGGGTTTCCTGTCAACCGTTGTAGTGAAAGTGTTGTACATCCATTGTGAATTTTATGGGGGGTGCGCAGCTATTTAGATGATTTATGAATTCATCTAATTTATGCTTACTGTGTTGCTAAACTACGAAGGTATCGTCCACGTCCTTGGTTTTTCCGTGAATTCGGATATCGTTTGGTCTTCAAAAACTTCCATGTATATATTGCTCACTATGGGTGATAGTGGGGAACCCATCTCCATCCAAAACCCTTGTTGGTAGAATTTGTCTTCTACTTGGAAATATGTATTTCTATTGCATATTGTTAGAAGTTCCAGTATTGTCTTTACCGAGAGTTTTTAGATTGATGGTGTAGGGTCTTTTGGTATTTGCTTGTACTCGCTCCCGTCCAGTAGTTCTTGGATCTTGCTTTTGTAAGTTTCCATATCCATTACCACAGTTGCGTTTCCATTGTCTACCGGGAGAATTTTGATCGATGGGTCATTCTTAAGGGAAATGACCTCTCTCCGTTCTAGGTTAGGGAGATTACATTTAGTTCGCCTAGATGAATCTATATTCTTCAGCTTCTTCAGGATTCAATTTCATAGCTGTTTCTTCAATCTACTTTCGGAATATACCTCGGTGTTATCGCTTAGTTCAAACCTTTTTCCAGAACCTTCATTTCGTTCTCGTTCAACTGTCTTCTCTAGTTTCTTCTGCTGAATCTCTTTGTGCATTGCTTTGGTCTTTTAATATTTGCTTCTGGTAGCCGTATTTATCCTATCAAAGTCTTGTTTGTTTACTCGAGTTCGAATGGTTACTCTAATCTGGTTGGATTGTTGTTCGAGCTGATATTTTCTAAAACGGTGATGTCTGATTCGTTCTTTGACTAATGCTTCGCTAGCTCTCTTTGCGATTTGTAACATTTTTTGGCTGTGTATCGGATTTTGATGTTGAGGCCGGTGGGTATTACGTTGTTATCGCGGGCTTTGCAGAGGAAGGTTAGATGGTTCTCCTCTAGTGCTAGCTTGTTCATGGATGTTTCAAACTTTCTGAAAAGTTGACTTCGGGGTCTCCTGCTCCAAAATTAACATGATGTACTTGATACTCAAACTCTAAGGTACACCATTTGTAGTGCGTACAATTTTAATTGTAAAACAAGTAAAAAACGTAACTGTAAACGATTTACATAAAGCGCATTTCAAACTTTTCTGAGAAAGGAAAAATTATATGGGTGCGCGTGGTGTAGACATGCTAAGGGACGATTAACTTGACTCCTAGCATTATACCTTTGATTATACAATCAAAGATTATACGCTTTCATTCGACACTAAGTGCGTTTTAAAACAAAAAAATAGTATTTTTCCCTTTCACCCTTTGCCTCTTTAGGCGCGAGAGGTGTTAAGCGAGCTGCATATCTTAACACTATACGCTTTTATCTGACATCACTGTTGGTTCTATAGCCTTATTGTTATTTTTCCCTTATACTCTTCGCCCCCTTTAGACGAATATGGAGAGAGGAGACAGGGTTTCTAAGGAGCGGTTAACATCGTGACATTGTACGCTTTTATTTGATACCAAAATGGACCGTGTAATTTAGTTATTATTTTTTCCTTACACTATGCGTCCCCTTTAGACGAAGAGGTTCGCCTCCACATTGTATGCTTTCATTTGACATCAAAACCTTCTTTGTAGTTGAATTTTTGTTTTTACGTTACGTTCTTCGCCTCCTTTGAAGGGGAGCTATGCGGAGATCAGCGATACGGAAAAGACAGATGGGAGAACAATAGCACATTTTTTGAAATGCGCCAAAAAACGCTCTTTCTACTAAGGTAAAAAGAAATATTTCTGAGGTATCTTTGAGTGGGGAACTGGTTTTCACTGTTTTCTATCCCGTAAATTGATACTTATACAGGGCACACGGCATATTGCCAATGCAAAGTGAGATAAAAGCGTTTTTATTCATTCTGCAACGTGCTCGTTTTAAAACGAGAACAGTTCACTGATTGTGTTAATAAGTTCAAGTTGTTAGAGCCGAAAGGGGCACCTCTACCCAAAATTCGCTATAGTATCAAAGCCCGTCTTATCCTCAACTTTAAACGTTATTGATAGATAATATAGTACAAAAGTTGGTACGGTCAAGGTTGTATGTGAAGTACTGTAGTATTCTACCATTCTACCGGAGCAAACTTCTGCAAGTTCGTCAAGTTACTGAAAGCATACAAACAGTAAAAGGAATGCTTAGAGAAGGTTGGTTAACCCTAATCATCTACCCAGGCTAGCTTTTGATTAAAACCACCAATAATGAATTAATCTCTTCTGAAATCGTGTAGTTTTTACTGATGAATGCAGATTTTACCTACAGGCAGATGATCGGATGGTGCAGGTGTGAAGACGACCTGGAGCTTATGGTGGAGTTGTTCCTGCAGATCATTAGGTAGGAGACGTCCTGCAAAACAGTGTAGTGCCTTTCACCCTATACCTTGTTGAAAATTTTCTCTCCCCGCTCGTCCTCAGGCTACCATATCACGTTCACCAGACTTAAATCCTATCGAGTACGTTTAGAACCACCTCAGTTTACAAATATAATAAAGAAACGATTAACTAATGCTCTGCTGGAAGAAAGGGGTAAAGTGTACGGTGAACAATAAACAGAAAATATTGATCTCTTTTTAGCACATTTTTGCCAATGGAAAAAAACCATGGTTTGGGCCTGTTTGTCCATCTGGTTGTACTTACAAACTATATTTCTCAAATTAGAGTGTCTTTGATATATATAAACCATGTGAATTATTTTGATCACATTTGTCAACATAAATGTCTATGATAAAAGCAAATAAAAAAAAGCATATATAAATACAAAAGAACATCAATTATATTTAAAAATATCAAAACTGTTCAATACATAATAAACATTTACAATAGATTTTCAAAATTTTTAAATGTTCAACATTTCAGGATAGACTTATAAATTTTATTTTTGAGGGCCCCCCACAAAAAAAGTCTATCGGGTCTGGAGACTTTTCTGGCTAAAGCGTTTGTCAATTTATCCCAATCCACATATCTCCAAAGGTATTGTCTAAATATTGTTTTACAATTTGAGCTTTATGTGAGGGAGCTCCGTCATGTTGAAGCTAAAGTGGTATATTTTCAAGCAACTCTGTAAGTTGTTATTCCAGAAATACCAAATAAGTGTGACTGTCTAATACTCCCTCATAAAAATATGGTCTAACCAAATGTCTTCCAATGAGGCCACATCATACATTTATACCGAACTGGCCGTCATTTTCTATTTGATTTACGTAATGTGGGTTTTCCACTGACCAGTAGTGAAATTTTTTTTAGTTGGCTTCCCATTGCTGACAAAGCGACTTTCGCCGGTCCAGAGAATATGTTTAAAACTTCTATGATCGGCAATTTCTTGGTGAACGGCTATTTGAGCAATCAAATTGAGCCTCCTTTCCATATGCGCATGTGTCAGTTGCTCCAAATTATTATATACTTAGTTTATAATCATGGTACCCATTTCTTTTTAAAATCCGTTGGACCGAGGTTAGTTTTAAATTCAAGGTTCTGCAAGCTTCTCTAATTGAATTTCTTGGATTCCTCTCAAAATACTGTTAACACTTGAGCGACGGTGTGTTCATTATTTATTCTTGGCGCAATTGCTCTCCCTTCTTGAGAAAATGCATCCTCATTTCTTCTTAAAATTTCCTCCAACCGAGCAAACATTTTGCAGTCTGGAATGAGCCAATTGGGATACTTTTCTCTGTATAATTGAACAGCCATGACAGCATTCTTTTGGGCTTCACCATACATCAGTAGCATATCTACCTTTTCATTGTGTGTAACCATTGTTACCATCAAAACTATAGATGTTATTATATAATTATATTGTCTCTGATGATGCAATAATAATTATTAAATGATACATACACAAACTCTCTGACAAATACACTGACAGTTACAGAATGTGTGCTGGTAACGGTCTACTTGATAAAGTAGCTGTAGATAGTGATTTTATTTGGGCTTATATCTTTTAAACGGTAACGACTAGGTGGTAATCACATTGAAAACCTATTGTAAATGTTTATTATTTAGTCAACAGCTTTGATATTTTTAAATATAATTGATGTATTTATTTATACAGGGTCCGCCTTTGGGAGCTGATCTGCTAAACCAAACTTACTATAATTTTGAAAATTTGGTGACAGGGTAATGATGTTAGGGCTAACTCATCTAAAATATTTTCACGTTCGTACCACTTCCGGTTATACCGGAAGTCGGTACTTAGTCGCTTATTTTAAATAGAACACCCCGTATATTAATACATTTTTGGATTCTATGTCGAATTTTAAAGTAAGTTTGTTAAATAAACTAGATACGAAATTTCAGTCGTTTTCAAAAAAAACCATTTTTTTTTTAAAATTGACAGATGCGGTCTTAGTAATAACTCGTTAATTGTTCTGTTCCTGTCAAACAATTTGAATAAAACTTTGAGGTGTTGTAGGCAAAGGTTTATTGCTACAGTCTGCAAAAAATGACATTTGTATTTTTGATAAAAATAAAATTATGAATGTCTAAACTTGACTATCAAAAATGCAAGTTACTCAAAAAATCAAATGGAAACCCCTATTTTTATTACTCAGATCGATTTAACGTCAAAATTAAGGCAAGTTTGTTTAAAACTTTATTTGCCTAAACGTAACAGTTTCATACTTATTATCAAAAAAGTCTCAATTTTAAAATTTGTGATAAAAATGAGCTACATACTTAAATCTAGTATTCCTTGTTCGTGGTCACCATGGAAACCAAATAATTGAGAATTGAAATAAAGAAAAATATTTGAAAAAGTTACTGCAAAAAATTATAAAAATTGATAATTTTGTGATTAAAAAGTCATTTTTGCCAAATAGAAATTTTTTTCAAATTCGATATACAACATAAGTGTAAAAATTTAATACTTTATGAGTAAATCGAAAAAAACTACTTTTTACTGCGGGGATAATAACTACATACTTATCAGTGCATTCTTACACGATAACGTCGCTTATTTAGTATTTCTTGTTCGTGATCAAATGTAAATTAATTTACAATAAATGTTCAAAATGTTGCCCGTTAGAGGCAAAACATTGTTGAACCCGTCTTATAACGGCTTCATTTGTAGCCCTTTGAATTTCTTGTGGAGAAAGAGGATTGAAGGCATCTTGCACTCTTGCAATGCAATCTTCTTTAGTTGTTAGTGGTATAAATAATATTTTTAAATCGACCCCAAAGATAAAAATCCATTGGCGTAAGATCAGGTGACCTAGGTGGCCATGGAAAGGGACCATTATTGGCAAACCAACGATCTTCAAAAATTTCATAAAGTTTCATGGAAACAGCGTTGGTGTTCTGAGGGTGCGCACCGTCTTGTTGGTACCATAAATTTTCCCTTTCTAGATTTAATCGGGGTTGAATTCGAGTGTGTAATATCTCAAGATAATTTTCTTCTAGAAATTAAATTTGTAATCATAAATCGCAACAATCAACTATTTTGAACCTCTCAAATTTTCGTTGTAAAAATACACGTCAAAGATTTCGTTATTCCGAATAACACAAAATACGTTAAAATTCCACATTTCTTGAAAATGGCATTCGCGAATTGGATTGCTATTTTCGTTATTCCAGTAATGCGAGTTTCGGCGATTAAATATGCCATTTTTCGTAAATTTAGATTCGTCCGTCCATACGATATTAGTCAAAAAATTAGGAATTTCTTGTATTTTGAGCAAAATTGTTTCACAAGATTCGATACGTTTCAAGAAATCCGCTTCTTTCAAATGTTGAACTAATTGTAAACAGTATGGTCTAAACTTAAGAATTCTTCTGATAGTTGTTGGTGTTAAGCCAATATCTGTTTTCGCGTCGTTTATGGAATTATAAGGATAGGCACGGAAATATCCTAAAGTTATAACTTCATTCTGTTCGTTATCAATAGCAGTTTTTTTGCGAGGCGTAGAGTGTTTAAATGTGCCAAACTGCTCCAAATTTTGAACCACACGTCTTATTGTATCTACTGATGGTCGGGGGCGCTCAGGATAGCGTTCGATAAATCTTCTTACTGTTCGTTTTACAACTTATGACATTCTCCGTGAATTAAAATTAAATTCAAATAATCTGTATTAGAATATTCAAGTCGAGCCATTTCATCAAGAAAAACACAAACTGTCAACAATTTTATTAAATTATTGACTACAAAAGAAAAACAAAATAAATAAGCATCTTTATCGTGTAATGATGCGCTGGTAAGTATGTATTACCTCCGCAGTAAAAAGTAGTTTTTTTCGATTTACTCATAAAGTATTAAACTTTTACACTTATGTTGTATATCGAATTTGAAAAAAATGACAGAAAATTTCTATTTGGCAAAAATGACTTTTGAATCACAAAATTATCAATTTTTATAATTTTTTGCAGTAACTTATTAAAATATTTTTCTTTATTTCAATTCTCAATTATTTGGTTTCCACGGTGACCACGAACAAGGAATACTAGATTTAAGTGTGTAGCTCATTTTTATCACAAATTTTAAAATTGGGACTTTTTTGATAATAAGTATGAAACTGTTACGTTTAGGCAAATAAAATTTTAAACAAACTTACCTTAATTTTTGACGTTAAATCGATCTAAGTAATAAAAAATAGGGGTTCCTATTTGATTTTTTTGAGTAACTTGCATTTTTTGATAGTCAAGTTTAGACATTCATAATTTTATTTTTATGAAAAATACAAATGTCATTTTTTGCAGACTGTTGCAATAAACCTTTGCCTACAACACCTCAAAATTTTATTCAAATTGTTTGACAGGAACAGAACAATTAACGAGTTATTACTAAGACCGCATCTGTCAATTTTTTTAGAAAAATGTTTTTTTTTAAAACGACTGAAATTTCGTATCTAGTTTATTTAACAAACTTACCTTAAAATTCGACATAGAATCCAAAAATGTATTAATATACGGGGTGTTCCATTTAAAATAAGCGACAAGTACCGACTTCCGGTATAACCGGAAGTGGTACGAACGTGAAAATATTTTAGATGAGTTAGCCCTAACATCATTACCCTGTCACCTAATTTTCAAAATTATAGTAAGTTTGGTTTAGCAGATACTCATAGGATCAGCTCCCAAAGGCGGACCCGGTATGTGTATATTCTTTAATTATTATTAAAGTTTTTAATTGCAAGTCTATAACTAATAGGAGCTGTTATATATCGCCGTAATACTCAATTTTTTTATTCTGAAATGTTTTGTAATGGGGGTTAGTTTTTTCTAGTTTTGTTTTGAAGATGAATATGATTAGAATAGATAATTTAATTGTATCTTCCCATAAAGCAAGACAATTATTATTCTCGCTAATTGCAAATTTTGCAATATCACCTGTTGCATCCAAAAAAAGAAGGCAATTAGATTTGTCAATACAACATTGTACAGATTATTAAAGAAGCTAACAAATTATTATGCAATGTGATCAATACAATGTTCACATGAAGAAATAATTAAATTTATTACTCCACTTGTAATGTGCATTTTACGTTACATGAAAAATGAGCAACATTAATGTCTGAAGAATTTTAAATTAGCTCCTTGTATACTAAAATTGTGGTATTAATTACTTATTTATCTACAGTTTTCTATTAGACTTACCTTGACCAATTTTTTAAAACAAAATATCGACCACTAATTATCATGCATCAAGTACTCAAACGAAATAGTTGTTTGCAATACTTGACCTTAGTGGATGTGAAACTATGTACATATATAGTTATTGTTTAAGAATTTTATATTTTTACTGTATAGAAAAGATTTACTCATTGCTAATGTTGTTAACACTCATAAAGTAACATGCATTTGTAAATTTATTACATACGTAAATAAATATTTATTCACAGATTGTGAATAATTGGGGTCAAGTAATCATGTCTTTACAAATTACGTTATATACAACCTTTAGATGACCAAAAACAGTGATTACACACTTGTAACCATGTAGAGATTTGTTTGTTATCACATACTATTTAGTTCGCTTCATTTTACAGGAACTCAAATGTCACTGATGCAATTGTACTAACCAGTTTACTTCACTTTATGGGAATAGTACGACAGAAGTTTTTGGCCAAGTTTTGAAAAGAATTTAAAAATTCAACCTATCATGTGACACTTGCAATAAATGCTAATTTTTGTTAACTAATTTTTCTCTTAAGGTATTCACGATTTATTTGTTTTGGTTTTGAAACAAGTTTTTAAAATGGAGCAACTGTATTTGAAACACTGCAGTTGTTTTCGTCAGTTTAATTACTTCCCTACCTGTACTTTTAATTTAGTACAAATAACAAAATTAGCAAACCTAGAAGTTTAAACAACTATCAAATGGACTATTTCAAGCGCAAACTTCCTCTTTAGCTTGAAATTAGAACACCAGTTGTTAATAATTTAATCGAATCATTCAGAATTCTAGATAGTATGGCGGCTAATTGACATACAGGGCCCAACCTTGCAGTTTGTGATAATAGGAGGGGAAATAAACCTAAAAAGTGTTACAGACTAAATACTCACTAGAGCATCCAACCCGTAAAGGCATTTGTGCCAGGACATAGCTCTGTGGTGTGGGCGGGGTTCTTACTTAAAGATCGTAAAAGGCACTAGGAGCAACTCCAAAAATCGTCAAAATCGGTAGTTAAAGTCAAAAAGACGCCACCTGTCAAAATCATTTATAGCGGGAAAACGTGATGAACTGATGTTAGATTGGCCTAACAGGGAACCAAAACGTTCACTCAAAAATCTACTACTTCTAAAAAGTCTGCTCTAAAAATATTAACACCAGGTTCACCTAAACTTCAATAAAATCTTAAGCTTTAATATAAAAGCCGCAAAATGCGAAATACGTCAAAAATTATTAGCTTAACTAACCCAAAAATAACTGATCGAACGGTAATCTAATTCTACTAATTAACACGAAACTAAACAAGCGCGATCAAAAAAATCTACAAAATCCTCAA
Source organism: Vesta saturnalis (assembly GCA_036346205.1). NCBI lineage: Eukaryota > Metazoa > Arthropoda > Insecta > Coleoptera > Lampyridae > Vesta > Vesta saturnalis. The sequence goes on from JARFJB010002243.1 coordinate 447,419, forward strand.
ATTTAACAAACGTCGATAACGGGATGTAATACCTAAATTCGTCGAAAAATACAGCTCGTCTTCAAACAATTAACAAACTGCTTACCTTTTGGCAAATCAGGCATCAACAAAGATGTCTATAATCGGTAGGTCGATACCTATAAAAATTCTTTAAAAGAGTGCGACTTATCGCACTACCCGCGTATACATAAAAATACAAACAGCTGATCGGTCCGGAACCGACTCAATACCTAAATTTACGTTACTTTTAATTTAAAATCTCTTAATAAATCTGCACTTCAATATAACTATCCTTCAGGAAAATCACTAATTATTTTACAACCATTCGCAATTATCTCAATCCACCCGGTATAAAATATGCTCAAATTAAAGAAACCAAAATATTGCATTGAACCTTTAAAGTTACGTTAAAATTTCAATAATCAACGATATCTTTCAAATGTAATTACTTTACTTCCCATAAACATAGCAGTTTGTTAATTTCATGATATAAATAAAAACAAACTTTACGCGACTATGGTTGTACAACAAATAATGGGTTTACACTTAAAAAAAAACACAATAAGTACACTAACCTAAAAATATATACAGTGCTTTCATTTCAAAACTAGTCATCCTTAATATTTTTTTAGCAATGGAATCTCGACCTAGAAAAAAATACGTCAATTTAGATGTCGAGGGGGGCATTCAAAAACAGTATACATGGAATTTTACTCTTCACCCCTTAATCCCCACTCCCCACACTTTAAAATTTCAAATTGTACCCCCTAGCTTGTGATACATCATTTTGAAGGTATTCAAAATACAAATCCAACGGCGTTCAGAAAATTGATTTCCATCGCCCCATTTTGAAATTACAAGCAAAATGTCAAATACTACAGGAATAAATTTTGTTCATTGATTTCATTATTCAAGACAATACCCCTAGTTTATCAAGTACTGAAATACAAAGTGATACGGAAACGATATCTCCTCTCTCGAATATTTTTATCGTGTTTTTATCGATTTGAATTATTTTTGCTTTCAGACTTCAGTTAAGGTAAGCCGTATTTCAGTTTGTAATTTATTGCCGACTGCAACGATTTATAATCAAGTCTGTTTCGGTTAAGTTGTTGACAATTCATTACTTCAGTTTGAAACATTGAATTTGAATAAAACCAAGAATCAATCATGGTTTACACTATTCAAGAAAGAGTTGAAATTATTTATTTGTATGGAGCCCAGAATAAGTGTGTTCGTTAGCACAATGTTGGATATCAATATGTGCTAACTCTGGTGAGAAAATTTGAAGAAACTGGCTCAGTATGTATCAAAGTGAGAAAGACACCACGAGTTCTCAACGAAGCTGCACAAATTGAGGTCTTAGGCCATTTTGCCGCTGAACCTACGACTTCAATTCCAAAAGTCGCTGCATTAACGAATATTCCTGTTGGTTCCATACACAAGACTTTAAAACGTCACAAGTTCTTTCCTTACAAATTTACCATTCTCCATGAACTCACTGAAGACGAAATAATGACTGCGATGATTCAAAATGACAGCAATTTGGTAAACAATATTTGCTTCAGTGATGAATCGACGTTCTATCTGAATGGCTTTGTTAATAAACAGAACTGTAGATATTGGGATCTTCAAAATCCTAACGTGTTGTTAGAGGATCATACGCAGTTTTCAGAAAAAATTAATGTCTGGGCAGGAATTCTTGGAAATGAAATAATAGGTCTTTTGTTTATCGAAGAAAATTTAACTCTGATTTGTATTTAAATTTATTGGAAAACTACATTGATCCGCTTATAACTGTGTCCTTAGAAAATCAAGCTGACGAAGAAGGCAACCCACTGTTAGATGAAAGAAATTTGTAGTATCAACAGGACGGTGCATCCCCACACTACGCGTTGGGTGTTCGCGAGTGGCTTAATCAACGGTTTCCCGGTAAACGGATTGGCAGAAGAGGCGCAATAGAATGGCCTGCCAGATCTCCCGACTTAACGTCATTGGATTTTTTCCTTTGGGGTTATTTAAAATCAATCGTGTATCGTAACCCTCAACCAGAAAATATTCAGGCCCTTAGAGCTACGATCACTCAAGCTTGCCAGCAAATTACTGCGGAAACATTTCAGAATGTTAGAGAAGAATTCGTTAATAGATTGTTCTATTATCTAGCTAAGAATGGAGAACATTTTGAGCACTTAATAAAGTGAGGTTACAAGAATAGATTGTATTGTTGTTTACATAAGAATAGAGAAGATTTTGAGCATTTAATAAAGTATTGTTTTTGTCTTGAACAATGAAATCAATGAACAAAATTTATTCCTATAGTATTGATATTTTCGCTTGTAATTTCAAAATGGGGCGATGGAAATCAATTTTCTGAACGCCGTTAGATTTGTATTTTGAATACCTTCAAAATGATGTATCACAATCTAGGGGGTACAATTTTAAATTTTAAAGTGAGGGGAGTGGGGATTAAGGGGTGAAAAGTAAAATTCCATGAACACTGTTTTTGAATGTCCCCCTCGACATGTAAATTGACGTATTTTTTTTCTAGGTCGAGATTCCATTGCTAAACAAAATATTAAGGGTGTCTAGTTTTGAAATGAAAGCACTGTATATTGAATTTAATTAAAACAACACCATCATCGAAAGGTCACACAATTGTTACATAAATCAAATCCTTTAAGTAAATGAAATCTAGTTTACTTAAAAATTTGCGAAACCAGCTGGTGTCAGTATGGCCTTACTAAATTATTGTAAGTTTGAAATTAAAAAAAAAAACAAAATAACAAACATTATAACCAATAAGCGGCGTTCTCTTATAATGCATAACAACATGTAATTTTGATACAATTCGTCAAGATCATAATGTAAAAAAAAACACTCAGATAAATTTAAAATCATAAAACGAATGAGTACGCATGCATTAATTGCAAAAAGGCAGCGTATTAAAAGTTCACATATGACACAAAAAAACACCAGAATTGATTAAAATTTGTCATCCACAGCACAACAAAATGTACAAAAGAATTTACCTTAGATTTGTTATACAAACATCGTTGGTGCCTAGAGATGGCCTCGACGGCGTCGGAAACGTTATCGGGATTGATACGACACTAGCTTCTTCCAGCATAACATAACATTTGGTTGATATTACAATTGGTTGCTATTGCATTAATACTTATAACTTCCATAAAACTTCGATTACGCTACTATGTACAAGTACTATCACTTTTATTAATTTTAAAATAACGAAAACGAAAAGCTTTTATTTACAGCAGTTTGTAGTTTGTTTGTCGGCAATATACCTAAAGGTCGCCATTTTAAAGAGGAACTTGTTACTTTAATCCGCAAAAAAACACAAATTGCGAAACAGTAGGTCCATAGAACAAGGCTAAGCACTTCATAAAAAAACACGAAAACCACTTCTACGTCCAAATATGTCACTAGGACAAACGGTATATAACCAAAAGAATAACTTAGGATGTGGTGAGCCAATATATTATCCCCTTTATTGGAAACGGAGATCATTTTGTCCACAACTCGATACAACCCCAAGTCTGCGTAACTCCTTCCAACCTCTACTTAACTACCCCTTTTGCGGATATTGCGCTGACCGCAAACAAACAACACGTGGAATCTAGTACTACATTCCCAACTAGATTGACTATAGTTATTCATTATCCCCTCGAAAATCAACGGAAGGATTTCCTTATCAGCAAGCCTGTTTCTACTCAAAATCTTATCTGAGAAATTTGATATTTAAACCCTTACCAATCGGAACGGTAGCTAACTATGACTTTTGCAAAAGATATACCTTACAATTTAATATCTGAATACGTTTTTTTTCATTAAATTTTTTATATGACGCAATCCCAATTTGATTTAACCAAATTAAAACATGAAATTTATTTCTACAAAACTATCCCTATTTACAAATACACTAATGTAAAAAATAACAAGAACGTTTATTCTAACAAAAACTAATCTAACAATACTATAATTGTCACCTGTTAATGAAACGTGATTCTACAAGTAAAAATTTCCATTCATAAATATCTCCAAACCCAAAAACAAAGGTAATCAAATAAAAGCTCGCAAAAATTTACATTCTTTAACTGGAAATTAAAAAAAATATTGAACAAAACCAACTTATCTACAGGGTGATCCCTTAAATTTACCAACAGGGTGACAAAAGTAGCAGGTCATCTTTAATGGAATCGTGGCCGGATATCAATTTTAATTAATAAGAAATAAAAAAAAGGGATACCTATTACTTTTAATGCGGAAATTACTTTAACCCTAGGATGCATAACCCGGGCCCCTCGGGCCCGGATAGATTTTAGTTACTCATAATTTAGAATAATTTCAATCGGCTTGAGCATTCAGATATGCTCTAAACATGTATTCATTCAACGCACACTTGATTAAGGAAATATTCAAGTGTATTTAGAAATCGAAAAATAAATCTTTTCCATTAGTACATAAACCGGGCTTCCGAAGCCCGTGTACAACTAGTTCCTGTAAAACCAGTTTCAAGGCTGATACTTATTATAATTTGTCAACCACTGCAGCGCGGAATTGTACGTCTCTGTGCAAGTTGAAGCCTGTTTTACTGTTGGATGTATAAAAGTAGGTGCAGCTAATTTTCATTCAGTTTTAATAAAAGTTGCATTGAGTGAACTTGTGAAACATATATGATAACGGCGTTAAAAAAGAATGTGAAACGCCTTCTGAAGAAAGTGATGTGTCAGAAGCAGGAAACAATGACACAGAAGACACAAATTTCGAATTGGTTTCTGACGAGTATTCCGAATCCGGTTCTGATGATGTTGACGATCTTTCCGAGGATGATGTTGACAATATTGGTAATTCTTCAACGAGTGGTTACATTGCTCCAAGTGGTCTGGATGCGAGTTTGGAACCTCCAACAAAAAATAAAATTTAGCCACAGAACATTATTCGGCGTGCGCCAGGACTAGCAAGAAAAAATATGGCTGCAACACCAAACGAAGCGTTTCAGTTATTTATAACTCCAGTTATTGTATAAGAAATTGTGAACTGTACTAATTTAGAGGAGAGATGTGTTTACGGAGCAAAAGGCAAACCGTGGAATGAGGTAACTGTTGATAAATTTCTTGCATTCTGTGGTTTACTTATTCATTCGAGAGTTGACAGAAGCTGGGATATTCCTGCGAGAGAACTATTTTGTAGTGAATTTGCCAATCATATATACCGATGACCATATTTCGGTTTGAAGAAATACGAAGATTCGTCAGATTTTACAAGAGAACCCGCAATGCCCGTTTGGAAACCGATAAGTTTGGGATTTATCATTCAGCAATGCAAAACCTGCGTCATACAGGATACTAATATAGCTATTGATGAACACCTCTTTGGGTTTTGATGTAGATACAGATTCGTTCAATATATGCCAAGTAAACCGGTAAAATATGTAATTAAAAATTATTATTAATTTTATTAAATACATAAATAATAAGTTTATCTCGAGTAGAATTTGAACCTACGACCTGTACTTTGCTAGAGTACAATATAGAGTAAAATATGGACTTAAAATATTTTGGATGTGTGAATCTAAGTCTGGTTATGCTCTGGATGTGGTTTAGTTTACATTGGTCGCCAGCCCGGAAAACCTCCACATAAAAACCTGGGGCTTAAAGTAGTACGAACTCTTGTGCGTGGCATTTATAATTCTGGTCTCAATCTCACGATGGACAACTTCTTCACTAGCTACAGCAAGCAATGTATCTGTTTGATAAAAATATTACTGTTGTGGGTACACTACGTCCGAAAGAAATGAACGCCTGAAAAGATCGTGTAGTCTGCTTGTCATTGTTTTGCTTTCGAAATAACTTATCCATGGCAAATTACGCACGTAAAAAGACGTCATGGATCAAATATTGTCGACATACACGTGCCAGAGGCGAAGTACCCATGACATTTTTCTTCAACATCATTGATGTTGCAGCACTCAACGCATATACAGTCTTTACGAAGAAACATCCAAACTACAACATACGAGTGACTTACAAAGGCAGATTGTTTTTGAAAAATTTAGCGAAGGAAGTAGTGACACCACAAATGCGAGAAGATCTACTAACCCTGACCTACGGCGTAGTGTCCGGGAGTGTCTATGCAGATTTATTGATGTCTGGTCCGCCAGCCGCTCAAACAAGTGCAACAATTAAGAGAGTGAGATGCTCAGTGTGCCCCGCAAACGTTGATCGTAAAAGCACAATATGTATTAGTTGTAAAAATAGTATCTGTAATGAGCATAGTATTAGCACTAAATGCTTCTCTAATCACTAAAAAAATTTTAAACAATAATGTTTCACTTTCATATTTAATCTTACTTTTGTAATGTAATGTATAATTAAAGTTTTACTTCATTAACTTTGTTTCTATTCTGACTTAGGACAGTACAACCCTCAAGATTAGATAGATTAAAACCGCTCAGCATACTATCAACATTCTTACAAATTTTAGAAAGATTGATTAAACATCATTTGTTAAATCAAGTTAGAAAATACGCATAACGTCTTACCAACAAGTTTTAGACCTGGATTTAGTTGTAGCACAGTTCTTCTAAAAATTACTGTAGATATATTTCGTCCGTTATATAATGTTCGTAATACTATTTTAGTGCATTTAGACTACACAGAAGCTTAAGGTTTCGTCACATATATGTTTATACAAGGGCGTATTGATATCTAGTTAGCCTAGATCGGTTCCGAGGATAAAGAAAATATTGCGTTACCATCGCAACGAAGAATAACTTATTAGAAGTGTCATGTCAAAAAATCAAACCAGAGTTGCGCAATAAAATTTGAAAAAAAGGATGTCGACCGAAATTTAAAAACTTGAAAAAGTGGAGTATCGAGCCATCATCAAGTACCTATATTTGAAGGGGGTTAAAAGGTGAGCAGATTTACGAAGTAATACTTAATACCCTTGGCGCATTGATCCTTCGTATGCGACCGTGAAAAATTGGATTGCAAGCTTCAAAATAGTAAATTTTCCATTGAATATGAAAACCATCGGAAAGGCCAGTTTCTTTGACCACCTCCGTAAATATCGATGCATTTGATGACATGCTTTTATCAGACCTTCGAATTGGTCTAAAACGAATACCTGAGGCACTGAATATTTCATATGAACCCGTCCATCATATAGTTCACGTCATGAGCAAAATGGATCCCCAAATGTCTGAATGTTGACCTAAGCTTGCTAGGGTAGAAGCATCGCGTTCGATCTGTGCTCGGTTTGAAAAAGATGCAAACTTCTTAAACCGTATTGTTACTTGAGTACATTTCTACGACCCAGAAACAAAGCAGAAATCGATGGAATGGAGACCACTCTGGTTCTCCAAGGCCTAAAAATTTGGAATTCAGAAATCGGCTGGAAAAGTTCTTGCTTCAGTGTTTTGGGATTGCCAAGGAGTAATCATGATCGATTTTCTAGATAATGGTAGAACAATCACTGAGAATTATTATTCGACATTACTGATCACTATACGAGAACAAATTATGAAGAAAAGACGCGGAAAGTTATCCAAAGGTATTTTGTTTTTGCAGGAGCATGCTCCTGCGCACAAATCACATGTTGCCACCAGATCTGACTCTTCCTGACTATCATGTCTTTCCTCAACTGAAAAAAGTCTGAAAGGTAGTAAATTTTCTTCCAACCAAGAGATGATAGATGCTGTGGAGCCCTGGTTTGCATAGCAAAATAAACATTTTTTTTAAAGGTCTAGAGGTGTTGCATGTTCGTTGTAATAAATGTACAATTAAGAGGAGAGTATTTTAAATAATAAAATAATTTGACTTTCAAATTTTGTTTGCTTCTATAGTAGGCTAAGAATTTTTCAACACAACCTCGTATAGTAAGAAATATTTTTGTAATCTTAAGCTTATCTATCCAAAACGTCACCTGTTAAAACAAAAAAATTACCTTCGTAACGCATTAGTTCTATCCGTTTTTAATTATTGTGTTTATATCAACAACTTGCTTTATCCAGAGGATAAGAGAGAATTCAAAGAACAAGGTGGATTATTAGAAACAGAATTCCATCCCATTTATTTAAATTTATTAGCTTAAGGACCGATGTACACAATTTCAATATGTGATTCAAAGGATTTCTTACCCCTCCACTTCATTCGACTGAGACATTTAACTCTACATTATAGTAAAAGTCTACAATAATTTAGAACCATGTTTCAAGTGTTTGCCTTGCCATTTGGTTAAAAACAAAATTAAATTGAAGTGCCTAAATGAACACCATTAAACGTGCTTTTCTATATTATCTAACATTCCAACATTATAACTACATAACTACACTACTCACGTAGATTCTTCTCCACTGTTCTTAAAAGAACCGGCGTTGAACTGACAACGTTTCGGCAGAATCTCATCTGCCACTTTCAAGTCTCCGTGTTCTGCTCCTGGTAACTCGAACTAAACTGAGTTCAAAACAAAAATTCGAGAAAGAATCTCAAAATTCAAAATCGGTATAACTAAACTTCCGAAACATCCCGTATACTAAAGGTCATAACTCGATAAAAACCGTCAACAGCAGCTCGTAGCTAAAATCCTACAAGGAGTGCTAAATTCGGTACCGGTATGTCTAAAAGAACATCGGTAAAAAAATCTGTGCTGAAGCACACGATAAGAAAGTTGTGCCAAAGAACACGGTAAAAAGTTTTGTGCCGGAGCACACGATAAACAATAATCGCAATCGGAAACGATATGGCTCGAAAACCTTCACTGAAATCAAACAAAAAAAAACGTTTTTATTCGCAAAACTAAATTATTCGAATGGATAACCAATCCCATAGCGATAAATAGTAAGCTCATAAATAATCGCTATAAATTCGTCATATAAAAATTCCAAAATTGATTCAAAAATCAAGAACACTTCCAAATATACTCAAAAATTCCTTCAATCATAACTCAACTTTACATTCGACAAATACCCGCAAAACATGCGTAAACTCGACGTAAAAAATCTGACAAATCTAAAAATCGGGAAATCCAAACTAAACTACGAGTCCCTAAATACAAACATACACCAAATACAAAAACGTCCCATCTTCGGGCGACAAATTTACCTGTTACAGTTGAAAATAAAATGTGTTTCTGACTTCAGATCTTTAGGATGGCTTCGCATATTGTCGAAAATCGCAAATAAGAGCGAATCATAATTCGGGTAAAGTTGTGTAAAGGGCGCCAGACTGTTATTAAGACTAATTTGAGAATACACCTGAATTCGCGTAAGTAAATCAGACAAACATACAAGAGCCCACTTACCTGGTCGCGAACTTTCCTCCAGGTGCACGTACGTGGTGATCCGGGAACTCTAGCTATATCAAAAAAATGCTTCAAAACAACTTCACAGCTTCAAGTGATACTGAAGCGTGTGAATAAATCAGCTATTGGGCTCAGCGGACTTCTCTATCCTATTTTTACGTTACACTGAACCCCAAGGCAATTAAATAAAATACGCAAACCACTTACTAGATATATTTGTCTAATTATAGAAAGTTAAGCTATACAAAAAACTAATTATTTACCAAAGCTTTATCGTCAATTTTACTCAAAAAATACCGTGCATAAAATTCAATACGCTGCTAAAAATACTCTAAATTGGTTATCTTAAACGACTGTTTGATAAATAAAAAACAATGTAAATAGGTGAATCCAATCAGGAAATTGCCATCAGGTCACTTTCATAACAAACAAATGACATTTAATAAATAAAATTAACCCAGACTCAATTTATGTTTTTACTTGAATTATTTCTTTAAAATGAAAATAAAACAATCACTAACTTCCGTTAACGGGTTTTCGCTGTTCGGGTATAGTTTATAAATAAAGTTCAAAAATTCAATTAACCAACTCCTTATTATGTAGATATCATATCATAAACAATATTATACATACTTTGTCGTAACAGTGTACACACCAGGTAACTGAAAATTGTAATTGTGGAATAAAATGTCCACCCTTATTCAGAACTAATCTGCAGATTGTGCCCTCTAGTTTTAAAATTAAGATTAATTACGGAAATCAATAGGGAAACTTAGTGCTCATCAAATTTATATTACATACATTTAACATCTAAATCAAAATCAAATAACTACGTTCATTCGCTTAACCTTGCATAATTCGATAAAACAATGTCAATTATAAACCAAAAAAAAGTGCAATAAATATACAACGGTAGGTTGTGGAAATGTTCTCCGACTTATCTTCTCCCGTAAACAGCGAAAATTTTCCTGGACGTGACGGCCTTCTCAGTGAAAACACTCTTAATCGGCAACAATAACGGCAATTCCAAATTCACAGATGTTATATTTCTAGGTAGTTGACTAACGAAGTTATCCAATTTATATACACGACCTGGTGACATTAACTATTGCATCGGGTATACTATTTACAGGTAACACTATAATTCGGTATAGTTATTTACACTTAATCTTCTTATTAAACAAATATATTATTTGCAAAAGTTACTATGTACAATAAGACTTGGTCTATTAAAGGCTGATAGCAGAAGCATGGAAGCAGGGATCGGCACACAATACTTCACCATGAAACAAATCTAATCCGCAAAAGATATCTAAAACTCCGCCAATTAGGAAGCACTTGCCGAAAAACACTATCCTAATTTCCGAAACGATAAGTTCTTGTTGACCACGATAAAACCACATAAAGTTCCCCAGCTTGGTGGACCTCCAACAAAAACCGCACAAAGGGGCGAAAGGAACGCGTTGCCCACGATTCGTTCGTAAGGTTCAAGTACGTCGTCGGCAAATTCTGTGTCACTACCTTCTGCCCCCAACTGCATTGATAAAACAAAACCAAGACTGAAGACACACGATCAAAAATCCCTCAGTTTCACCATCTTGAATTTTAAAATCAACTGCCAATCATATTGCTCATTAGATTCAATTATCAACCGCGTTAAAAACGAAGTCACATCGATAGAAGAAACGGAAAAATTACGTCATTTTTTCTCTAACCCCGCGCTTTCACATAGAAACTGCATTGACAACTTTTCAAGTAACTTACGGCCTTATCTCACTTTACGGTACACATCTACTAACTTGCTTAGGACAAATTGTAGTTCAGATAAATATTGCCTTCTCCTATAATGATTATTAACTAAACACGGATCGGTATGCTTTACATCGAAAGACTCCTGGTACCATTGCTCCTTTGTGTCGCAATAGATGTTAACAGAAACTTAATACGAAAAACAACTTAGAATTTTATATCTTGCTTTTCCGCCAGGCTATTGTCATTACTCAATAACAAATTGCGTTCTTAATTTTAAATTCTTGGAAAAATTTGTGATATTTACGATTTTGATTAAATTAATTCTAACAGAGAAATTCATTTTAAATTCAATATGACAAATTCTAATCCGCAATACAATATAAAACTTTATAACATTAATAGCAAAAGATATGTCAATTTAATTTTAAAAGACGTAATTTTCCCCTTCCACTAACGAAAATTTCCAAAACTTATTAACTTAACTGTTATTAGTTATTAACTTATTATTAATTTAAGACACACTAGGATGGACTAAGTATTTCGTTACGATAACAAAAATTATAGGAACTGCTCAAAATGCTCTGCTTCTTTTTGAATGTAACTCGACATTGTCGAGCAACGGAACTCGTTACATTCGCTATCTGCCTTGGTTTACGCCTCATTTCTGGATCTCGCCAAGCTTCTTCAATTTTGGCTATTAATTAATCTCCGTTGTTGACAGCTTGGGCATATACTTTTGATTTTAACGTCCCCACACGAAGAATCCAGTGGATTGAGATCTGGGCTTATCTGTGCCCATCTCACAAGGCCGTAACGTCGTATCGACTTATCATGATAATTTACATTTAACCACGCAGCTACTGCTAGACAACTGTGAGCTCATCATACCAGTTAAAAGTAAGCTCGTCCTAGTTGTAAATCAACATGTTTCATTCGTGGATGTAAATCGTTTTCAAGGAAGTGGGAATTTCTTATGCCGTTACGCGTAAAACTATACGCAACTTTTTCCGTGTTTCGTACACCGAAAATTCTAAAGCAGGCAATTACAATTTCATAAGATATTTTACCAGAAAAATTAAGAAATGTAGAACTGTTAGGTTTGAAGGATGTTAATTTAACTTTGTGGATGATTATATAATTTCTTTAATACACCAATTACGGGAGTTTATTCCTGAAGGAGTTAGTTGCGCTAACATGCAAACGACGTCCTTAAAATTGAAAAAATATCAAAAATTGAATATCAAAATCGGTTGAGAATCGAGTCCATGTTTATATGACTTTTCTTTGTTAGAAATTAGTTAAAGAATCATCCCTCAAAATATGTACATTATTTTTATTGACAATCTTTTGTGAAATATTTAGTTTAAAAAGATTTGCGGTTTCCACTGAATTATTTTATTTTTTTTTTAATTATCAAAGATACAGGTACTACCGCTACAGTTGAAAATTTCGCAAAATTAAATATTTTAAACAGCGGCCACTAAAAAAAGTACAGCAGAGTAGTTTATAACGGAATTTATGAAGGAGAGGAAGCTATTTTCGGTGAGACTAAAGCAAGCTGGTCATTTTTTTTTTCAAAAAGAAGTTTACGCTTCTCCGTACTGCTGTATTACAAGAGCCTAATGAGTTTTGGACAAGAAAATTTTCTAGAAATGTATTTATAGAATAGCTCATTTTGTAATTGAGTGTACCTCTTACGCCTCCTAGCGGTCATCCTATCTTATCATTGTTTTCTTTTTTAAATTATGCAGTCCCCGTTTGAGTCACAATAGCCACATTGTAAGAACTTGATAGAACTCAGTTAAAGTTAAAAATAGTTTTTAAAAATTAACACTAAAATTTAGATAAGTAAAATAAAGATCTTAATATTAAATTAGAACTTAGAATACAGACAGTATATACACTAGTAAAACTTTCCTACTTCCCATGAATTGAATAATTTATTTAAAACTGTTCAAATGTAGCTTACAAACTTATTCTAAGGTGTGTTTTAGTGCGCAGATCTGAGTCCTACACTACCTTGCACTGATAAACTTTAAGGTGCCAGGACCAATAATGCGATTCCTACATCAGCAATTGTGTACTAAACCATCAAATTTTGAGCCACTTTGCATTTTGTGATTTTTTTACTTTTTCCGCCTAATGCCAGTAGTTGTGGAAGAAATATTTCCATACCGTACAAAAGCCTTACGAAAGAAGCCGACTTCTGGGAAAGAATTATGTTTCCTCATTCATTACTAAAAAATCTCAAATTTGCACATAACTTTAAAACTGTAAGCTTTCAGTACTAGGACCGACTACTTCTAGGTTATTCTACCAATTCTTGTATTCATGACACACCATGGACTAACATCCTATCTACATATGAACATTATATAGCCACACAATCATTTTTTCTCCGAATAATATACACTATTCTATCTACAAACGTTACATAAAACCATAAAATAAAACACAACTGGTACCATGATTTCAGGTGCAAAAGTTAGCACTTTTGTGACGTTGTAGGATAATGGGTATTTATGTATCAAGGTGATTATGGCATGAGGGTATGAGTAAGGTCTGACAAAGTAGGGTCTTTAATTTCCTCAGTGCTATAACTGACAATGGTGCTTATAAACAAGATTCTAAAATAAATACATTTATTACACCTACAAATAGAATACTTAATTAACTGAAATTTAAAATTACATACTTTTACTTAACTATTACTATTAAGTACAACAGTTTTTACATTAACAATCCTCTAATACTAAATTAATTTGATCATGTTTTAGGAAGGAAGCATTGGTTCTGATTTAATAATTAGACCTATACCTACAAGACTGCATGGACACAAAAAATCTGAAGCATTAAATGTATTTGAAGAATTAAATCAAACTAAAAATGTTGGAACTGTGTCTCAAACTGAAAGAGACGATGATGAAATGTTCTTAGATGAAGATGGAGAACTTAGTTCTGAAGTTGCCATTGACACTGGACTGCCAATTAAACGAAATATACAGAATAAACAATCACAAGGTCATCAACATATCGTGTATAGACGGAAGAGTTCAGATGAGGAAGACATGTTAAGTGACTACGGTACGTTCAAACATAGAATAAATTAGAGCTTTTGAAGTAGAGAAGTGTGATCATAATAATATTATGTAAATTGTACTTTAAGAGTTAGGACCTACCTGGTTTATTTCAATATTGCTTTGCATATGAATTACTTGTAGGTAAACAGTGAAACAAAAGATTTAAAAATAAACAATTTTTAGCTTTCATGGAACCTGACCGTCTAGGAAAAAGATATAGAAGAAGTGTACACAATGTCACATCCAGCAGAAAAAAAAGGGAAGCTCCATACATAATTTACCCAGAAATTTTAGTAATTGTAGATTATGATGGATATAGACTACATGGTGGAGATAATGTTCAAATCAAGCGGTACTTCATATCATTTTGGAATGGAGTCGATTTAAGATATAAGTTATTAAAAGGTCCTCGAGTTCGTGTTTCGATTGCTGGAATAATTATAAGCCGGGTAATTATTTCAATTTAATTCTATTATAAAGATACAAAAAATCAGAAAGACTCTACACTAAAATTTACATCCTCATCTGTCTCAATTCCAATTTCTTCATATAAATGTTTCTTAGTTTTTGGGTAATTCTCTAAGATGGAATTTAAAATATCCATAGAAATACGTTTACGTTTCCTAAATTCTTTTAAGTATTTTTCATGTTCATGCATTATTTTGTTCTTTTCTTCTGCAGTAATTGGTTTTGTTTGGTCTTTAAAAGATTGTAATTTATTTTTAAGATTTAGTAATACCTCCCGTAATTGATTTCTTTTCAGCTTGGCTTCAGCTGTGGTCATTTTGCCTTGAAGTGCCTGTAAATTGGTGGTTTTTGCTTGCAGTTCTTCTTCACATTTTCTAACGTTTTGAGATAACTTATTTATTTCTTGATCCAGTTGACGTAATTCATCACCATTATCATCTCCATTCGTACATTCATTTTGCGTCACACAATAAACCTTTTGCTTGCCATAAGTTTTCTCAAAAACTTTATTTTTTCTAAGTAAATCATCCAAAGATTTTTGAATGACAGTTTTGCTATATTCTTTACCTGTGTTTTCACATATTTCATTTAATGAAAACGGTCTATTTTGATCATTTAAAAATTTGTACACTGCACTGCTTGCCATGTTTCTTATATTTAATGTCTGAAACAAAAACATGTGTTAACAATTAATTTTATAATAGGGGAGGGATGCAACACCATATTTAGAAAGAAATAGAGTTGGACGAGATGCAATCGATTCAGCAGCAGCTCTAACAGACATGGGAAAATATCTTTTCAGAGAACGAAGACTTCCTGTATATGACATTGCTGTAGCAATAACCAAGTCAGTATCATTTATCTTATTAGTAATTTAGGGCAAAACGACATTGGATTTTATGTAAGCAGGTTTTTTTTGTAAAAAATGGAAGTCTATTTCTTTGTTTGCATAAAATATAAAAACTTAGTCGCTTTTCAAAATTTTTACTATAACTCAATTTGTGCTAGATTAATCAAGCCAAAAAAAATTGTATTTAGTATGTTTGCTGAATTAATTCGTGATCATTACATATTTTATGCAACATTCATACTATAATAATATAGCTACTCTTGATGTAAATTTCAAAGAAATTTAATTAAAACTAGGGGCTATTAATCATCCAGTATAATTACAGTGTAAAATAGCATGTTTCTCGACTAAAGTTTTAAGAGCTTTAAATATTTCATTAGCAATTATAACTATCCTCTTCAGTAAAAATAGAAGTGTTCAATATTTGTGAATATTTTTCTACGTTTACTCAATATAGTGTAACAAGATCCATTTTTGTACATCCCATATTGTTGGGCCATTGGTAATAGGTTATAGTTAGTTATTTTAAAGGTTCTATTGTTGGTGTGCCATGTGTAATAGGTATTCCCAATCCTTAATTCATGTCAACACATCGGATCACATTAGTAATTTAAATTATTTGATGAATTATATTATCATAAATTCCTTTTGTTGTATAGCAAATACAAGATTATTCTTATCGGAATGTATAATGTCAGTGTGGCAAAACATAAGTATCACTTACCTTTTGGAATTTTGTAGGGGAGACTAGGAAGGTTGATACACTGGGATACTTGATACAATTATTTTTTCTTTACTAGTTTGGCAGCTTTTCTTAGAAGCTGGCAACAGTGTATATAACAAGCCTATACAAAACCTATTATGCTTTGTATAGGATAACAAGCGCGTTTCTGTATTTTAACGCTTAACCTTGATTGAAGCTTTGAACGCCCGTTTGTGATTTATTTTATAAAATAAATGTTTTAAATCGATAAAGGTAATTAGACAATGTTACAAATATCATGTTATTACTTGGGTTAAATAAGTGTTGTGAGTTTGTACTATTTTGATAAAAATTATAAATATTTGGTTATTACATTTTTGAGGTTAGATGTGTATATAAGTGTGTATATAAAGATAACAAGAAGCTAAATGAACAAATTGAATTTGAACCAAATTATCCTATAAGGCAGATATTCAGCGAGGGAGATGACACTATGCTGGCTCAGTATGTAAAAAAAGCAACTCAGTTACATCACGGATTGGAACACTGCAAGCTATTAAAAACGTTAATTAAATCTATTTTTTTAATGTTGTATCATGCATCCTCACATGTATCAATTATCCCTAATATGGGGATCATTGATGCATTATGAAAGATGTCAAAAATTCAGAAAATAGCAGACTGTCGCACAAAAACTATTATTTGAACAAAAAGACATGATTTTTTTTTTTGTGATTGTGACCTGAACAGGCTAAATTTGGCCTATCGTGCTAAAACACTCAGGAACACTTAGGAGGATGGATAGAGGGATAATGAATTGCCAATAGATGCCTATGAACAGCTACCTTAAATTTTAGAAGCCGTGTAGATAAATGTGGATTGCGCCTGTTTGGTACGACAAGTGGAGATTTGTACTGCATACTGATGATGTGAATTAGTGTTTCTCGCAAAGATAGTCCGAGATGGTATCAAAGAATATAATTCAGCAGCACAATAGCCGTTGTAATAACGATAATACAAAGAAAGAACTGAAACCATCCTTCTATGCTCAAGGGACTGTATGTGAGAAGTGAAGGACGAGTCATTTATAAACCTAATCGCTCTCTTTTGAATACGATCAACGATATCGAGAGCGTACTGTCGAGAGGTAAAGTACTGCTTAGATCTGTACAAAAACCTATTTTACGAGCAGCTGTTTTGGTAGCTGACAGAAGATGGTCAACCCATGCAAGATTTGAAGATACAGTCATACCCAACAGAGTAATAGAGTCTGAAAACTTAAGAACTGAGCCATTCGTACTTACGACAGGAAATGATCGATCTTTTTTGGCGAACACAAGGCAACACTGTTAGCATTAAATTTAACTAGATTATTGCTTCCCCATTCGAGAATACGTTGAATGTCTTTGTTGATTGAATTTTTCATTTCAGCTTTAATTTCTTGATTTGACATAGAAGGTGGATTATCACTATGAGTAGGCTGAGATGAACTACAGTGAAGAGTACTATCGTCAGCAAAGCAATGGATGGGGTTAGTTGTTGAAGAAATAACTAGTACATATCAACGTATTGTGACACACAAAAATGTATTAAAAAAAATTCATTAATTTTAAATTATATATAAAAAGTGTATCAACTATCCCTAGCCTCCCCTACTCTTCAAATTCCCAAAAACAATTGAATAATCAATTAAAGCTCATGCTGAAGTATTCATATTTATTAAAAAAATAACTTCGGCTAATAAACAATTATCTTGCTTTATAATATGCATTAGCCTTGTATACTAGCCTTGTAAGCATAAAAGGGGTAACTGAACAATTTTATTATATTGCTATATCGCCTCTGTATAGAACACGGTGTGAATTATTAAGTGATCTTCGCAGTAGCAGTGATTTAAATATATATTTGAATCACTATCACTGCTAAAATCCCTTTTGCTTTTTGCTCAGAATTCTATGCAGAATTTTGATAATGCTAGCTCAATGTAATGAAATTTGTCAGTTATCCCCTTTAAATTAGTACGACAGTACATAAATTAAACATACACATTCGTTAAAATTATTTACTAGATATTCTTAGTTTCAGGGTTATTACCTTTACAGTCATTCAATGAAAGAACTAAACATTTTAGCTTAATAGCTTTAATAACGAAATATGGTCAACTCGACATTGATAAAAACAAAATGGTGTGATTACATAAGTCACTAAATTTCGTTCAGATCAATAGATTCTTATAAACTAAAATATACATTTACTCTAACACTCAAAAAATATAAATTCGATATCTAGTAAAAGCAATCAAACAGATTTTTCTTTATTTAAATTAAAGTCAATGATGTTACGCTTTGTATTTGTGGTATCTTATCGTTATACTATGCACCGTGATTCCTCATCTAGTAGTATTCACCAATTGCTAAAAATATCTTTTCATCCTTCACCTTTACGGTAGCATGTACCTTGCTCCTTATAGTTAGCAATAGTAATTTCTAAGTCCAAATACAACGTCTTCCCAACTAAAGCGTCTTATGTGAGCTACGAATGAGGTTCTTGGACAACAAAAAAATGTTACCTTGTTAAATGTAAATAGACAATGGAGGCACTCGTTGATGCGGGATTCAGTTCACCTTTGAAAAAAATGGTATTAGAAAGAGACGCCAAGGTCATCCTATTTGCATAAAACCGGGGCTGTGATTATTGGAACTGAAGGCCATCAACTGTCAGAGGTTGTCAAAAATAAAAATTACTGGGGTTGAGTGTCAGATAAACGAAAGTATTTATTCAATTATTTACATCCAATAGTTTAATGAAAAATAACAAGAACAATTAAAATATCTAATACAAATAAAATTTAGATTTGACAAAAAAAGAACCAATTCACGTGAAGCGGTTTCAATGGGTCTGTTTTACGTAAATAAAAATAACGCCTACGTCTATGAGTTGCATCTTTGACAACCTATGACATATATGGTAATCTAAATTAAACTGTCATTTACACCAGTCGGTTTTACGCAAAAAGGATGATAGTTAGGTCTCTTTCTATTACTTGTACTTTTTTTTTAATACAACTGTATCTGTTCGGTCATGCGTGATTAGCAAGCGTCACGTGTTATCTCTTAAATCTTTCCCATTAAATTTCACCATTTTCACTTAATATTCAAGCATATTTCTTTCTCATATACTTACGTACAAAGAGAAAGCTATGTAATCGGTTTAACTTTTCAAATTTTCTTTTGCATTTCACGACGTTTTATGGCCTAAACACGAAGAACGCATTTTTAGAACAAAAAAATTCGTGTCTATGTGCGCGCAATATCTTTTGAACCAAAGCAACAGACATGAAATTTGGTACAAAAATTCTTTGCTAGATCAAGTTCGTTAATGAGCAAATCCAACCAGTGGCGGGACATTTTTAGGGGCTTAGAAAATTACAAAAATTCATTGCTTCAAATTTTAAAAAGTTACAAAATTAAAACATACATTTTTATATAATTTCAAAATAAAAAAATAATAATCAGTCGCGCACCGTTTTTAGGGTGTAAAAATGTGCATTTTTTAATTTATAAACCGATTTTTTTGAAAGTCGGGTATTGAGGGTTTTCAAGATCGCAAAGTATAAATCATTTGTTAAAATTCAAAATGGCGGATCAAAAATAGGGGATTATATAGTGTTTAAAAATGAATATGACTCAAATTCAGGTATTGTGGAGCAAAAATTTGTTTACATACATGAGAAAGCATTATGGCAGATAATTTGGTTTTTTAAATATGATTTATAAAAATAATTTAAACTATTTTTCTATATTTAATATTCTTTTCAGTGTTTTCTAGGTATTTGCTATAAAATGGGGTGAACTCAAAAATTCAATTTAAACTATTTATGTCGCATTATAACTGCAATTGCTATTGAAACGTTTAAAGCTTGTAAAATTTGAAATTTGCTTTACATTTTGCCCAAAAAAGGTCAGTATTTCAATTATGTCATGAATGTTTATATAATTTTTTAGATATAAAAATAAAGAATAAAACGTAAGCACACATGATATTTTACATGAACATTTTCATATGCAACATGAACAACATTTTATATTATTTGTTAAATGTATTGTACTAAACTGGAGATAAGGTTGTTGTAAGTAAATATAGGACTGCACTGCGGTATTTTGTGACCTATAATGACCGAACCACCTATAATTTTAGATTACCAATTTTAATTGTATTATTAACACTAATTAAATCTGTATTGTTTGTGTAATTTTGTCCAGGTACGACATGTGTCGTCGCAGAAAAGGTGGTCGTTGCACCAAAGGAACTGCTGGTAATTCCGCGTTATATACATTTTTATATTATAGCGTGTACATATATGCTACACTAACTTAAAAAAAAGGTTTTACATCAATTTTAACTTTAAATGGGTATATTACTAATTTTTGCTAACGTAAAATCATACATGTGGGATTTGCGATTTATGAAACATGTACCAAAAGGACAAGATATGTGACTATTTATGCAGACCTAAACATATACCAGTAAAACGTTAAAAATGTAAAAAAAAATGATTTGACGTCAGAATATGTTTATTTTCCAGACTAGACATGTGCAGAAGACAATATACTGGAGATGTGTGCAATCGTGGCACAGCAGGTACGATAGTAACAACGCATTTTCCTCGTAATTAGACTTTTCTTTTAAAATAAAATAATTCTGCACGTACAATTTATTTTTCTTATCTACATCATCTATTAAAACCATTAGTTGATTCCTTTTAAGCACGAATATCTGTTAAGAAAAAATTTACTATACTCTGCACTAAGCATATTGCACGAGTCAAATTATTTAAAAATACTGTGAGTAATTACATCGTTTATTTATTTCATTTGCATGGCACTACCCAGAATGCAAACTTTTAAAACAGTAAAATGTACTATTTTGACATGACTTTTTTAAACTTACAATTACTTAACTTGTATCATTTCAGAACTAACTATCATTTACCAACTTAACATTTTATTAATCTAATGAAGCATTTAGTTAACGTTCTAATCCCATTTTAAATACAAAAGCTAAGACACTAATTTTACATAAAAGCATCTAAACACTAATACACTAAAAAATTTTATCTATCAAACCATTTAATCCTTAATTCTTGCAGGGTTTGCCTACGTAGGTGGAGCTTGCGTAGTAAACAAAAGGCTAGAAAAGGTTAATTCCGTGGCCATTATTGAAGACACTGGTGGATTCAGCGGAATTATTGTGGCCGCTCATGAAGTGGGACATTTGTAAGTATTTTATAAAATTCAGTAAATCTGTAAAATGCATCATCATTTCTCAGGTTAGGGGCAGTGCACGATGGAAGTCCGCCACCATCTTATTTAGGAGGACCAGGTGCAGAAAAATGTCAATGGACTGATGGATACATCATGTCAGATCTTCGACATACAGATCGAGGATTTAGATGGTCGTCCTGCAGTATTGCTAGCTTTCAACATTTCTTAAAGTATTTTATCAACTTACGCATATTTTAAGTATAAACGTTTATTTGTAGTGGTGATACGGCCACATGCCTATTCAATGCACCACATGAAGATGACGGTTTACCAAGAGTATTACCTGGAAAATTATTAAGTTTAGATGCCCAATGTAGAAAAGATCGAGGGACTAGCGCTTGCTTTGTAAATAGCTCAAAATTACATAATAATTTCTATAATTCTTACAATTTTGTAGAAAGATGATCGAGTATGCGCACAGCTTTTCTGCTTCGATTCCGGTAGTGGATATTGTGTGGCTTATCGACCTGCAGCAGAAGGTTCTCCATGTGGAGATGGACAAGTAAGTGCATTTCATGTAGATCCAAAATCACATAGCTGTGCCCTTTGACTATTTACGTTAATTGAATAATAAGCTTCATTACAAAGGTTATTAAATAATGTGTGAAGCGTAAAAGGCGCAAAAAATAAATAAAAGACATACCAGTTAGCAAATTAATCATTGGTAAAAAAAAACATAAATAATAACAATATAGGAATTAACAAGTTTATAACAAAATGGTGCAAGAGAGAATACCAGCAGCACATGATGCAATAGATAGAGAAAGAACAGGTGGAATATTAAAGAGTATTCAGTTCCAATTTATTATGCATAAGAGTAGACTGTGGAAATCTAGGTGAGAGAACTATCGAGAGAACCATAAATCAGTCGTTGTTTGACTTTCGACAATTTTCGGTTATTTT
This sequence comes from Vesta saturnalis, assembly GCA_036346205.1. Lineage (NCBI taxonomy): Eukaryota > Metazoa > Arthropoda > Insecta > Coleoptera > Lampyridae > Vesta > Vesta saturnalis. The sequence goes on from JARFJB010002243.1 coordinate 469,820, forward strand.
TTGAATTAAAATTGATGCAGTGTTGGAAGATATTTTTTCACACTTTTAGTCTTTCGCTGCTGCATGGAAATAGTTGAGTATCGACCGATTTATTGAAAAAAATTTTTCATCTGTAGTTTTTCAACTTTACTGTTAAGATTATATGTTGTTTGGTGCACTTTTGAAAAAAAAAGTAATTGGTCGTAAATAACTACATATATTATCTAATATATTATCTAATAATAGGTAGCTGTTCATAGGCATCTATTGGCAATTCATTATCCCTCTATCCATCCTCCTAAGTGTTCCTGAGTGCTTTAGCACGATAGGCCTTATTTAGCCTGTTCAGGTCCACAATCATATACAGTGATATATTTTACCTAGACTATGTGAAAACTAAGTAGATCGCCTGCTCCTTTTTCAATCTTCGAAAGCTAAACACCTTAGCCTGTTTGGGAATACTATAAGTAAAAAAAAAAATGGGCGAATGATCGATGTAGGAAGTCTGCTGTACAATTTCATAAATAAACCAAAATGAAGACTTGCTTTCGTGATAAAATAAAATTGGTGGACCTTCCTCACTATAAATTATTACGTATTTCTAACCTAACTATTTAATCAGACATTACAGTAACACCTAGTTTCGCTCCTATAATCCTTCTTGGCAAGTCCTACCATAGAGGAATGACCATTCTCCGTACCATCTTGTTTTTATCTCGGCGTAAGTCACTGTAGCATGAGCACCATGTGCTAGGCATTGAAAGTGACATTTGTTGAAACAGGACTGAAAGGTTTACAGCTTTAATGGTACAAGAAAGAAATACAAAGGTAGGAGGTACTATAACCGGGGCACTCTGGAAACAATCACGTTGCGATCGTCCAGATGTTTGAAGCAGGACTAACTAAATTGAGTGAACACGATATACCGAGGCGAGGAACGTTAGGGTGCAATTAAATGTAGAATATAGTGAAAACAGATCGTTGACCATACAATTAGGCCCCATTTATGAACTGTAAACAAATTATAAGATGACCCAGGAAAAAAATATTTCCCAATCCGGAAAAGGATGGATGTTGTCAAGACGAAATATGAATAAAATGAGGTCGTTATTCTGTGACGAAGCTGACAGGTCTGGTGGTCTTAAATAAACTATTTTACAACTCTTTGAAGACCTTTTAGGGGAGATTCCAGCAATGCAAACCTCAAATGAAGATGTTACCCTAAGATATCTGATGTTAGAGTAAAGGGTGCCATGATTTACTTAATTATAAATGTGATTATGAAGACAGGAAAAAACACAGCGGGACAATACCCATCCAGGTGTGACAAAATATAATTTAAATATACATGAAAATATTGTACTTAGAATTCCTGTGACAGACAAAAATTGTAAAAAACAAACAAATTGGTTAATTATGTAATTATTATTAATTTTATTAAATACATAAATAAAAAGTTTACCTCGAGTAGGATTTGAACCTACGACCTGTACTTTGCTAGAGTACCTACAGGTCGTAGGTTCAAATCCTACTCGAGGTAAACTTTTTATTTATGTATTTAATAAAATTAATAATAATTACATATTTACCTTTGAACTTATTCGTTCATAACAAAAACTTATAATAATTATAATAAATTGGTTAATTTGCTTTAAAAATTGAATAAAATTTAATTAATAAAATGGTTTATTTTTTTCAGTATTGTTTGAATGGAAGATGTGTAGTAGAACATGAAAACATAATCCCAGATTATACCCAAAACACTCCATCATACCTTCGAAGAGATCAAGCTCAAGGGAAACCTTTGTAAGTATTTTTCAAAGACATTTACAGTTACATACAATATTATTATTTTTATTGGTACTATAATATTAGTGTTATACGCAGGTTCCACGATGATGATGAAGAAGTGGGTGTAACCAAATCTCCTGTTCCCTTTATATATACAACTCCTAATCCATTTCAATACCAATATCAAACTGACAGTCCAGGAACAACAGTGAATCCTTATTTTATAAGTCATCAAACATATACATCATCAAAACCATTTTTCTTTTCATTCTCAACACCAAAACCACCAACACAATTCTCCAAATATTTCCATACCACTAAATCATATAGTGTTCATACGTACAATCAAAATTCATATGGAATTTCTAGCACCCACAATCCATATGTAGGTAAATTTTATGAACTACAAAAACAAACAACAATAAATCCATATGACTTTGCAAATTTTGCTAAACGCTATCAAGATATAAATAACAATTATCTGAAGAGGTCTTATAATGTGGCTAGTTATTATGATAGTAGTAATCTAGAAAACACACAAACAAATTTATTTGCTCAAAAGGAATCCAAATAGGGTAAGAAGTCTAATTGGTATCAATCTCTGCAACATCTTAATCTTCTTTTTTTTTACTTCGACTCTCGACCTGAATTAAGTGAATGCAACTATGATACTTTTTCCTTATCTTATGTTTGTTATGTATGTGATATAGTAGCTTCTATAAATAGATCTTCTCTACTTTGACATAAAAATATGTGGCAATCCTAAAATCCTTTTACAATCAATTGTTCATTGAATCAACATATTTAAAAAAAAAACGAAGTCTCAAATTAAAATGGACGTGCATGGTTTTTATTACGCTATGTTTAAAATGTTGACAAAACTCTTTATTTCTTACAATTCTACTTCCTTTTCATAGTATTTAACACATACCACTGCTATACTTATACTAAACTACATACTACAAATCAACATTTCAACACTACAATAATGAAACTTGCAAATTTTCCCGCTTTAATTCTTGAACTTTATACTCAAATATATTGATATTCGTTTTAAACATACATAATATAACCATATCAATATATTTTTGTACATTAAAATATATTCGAGCAAAAATATTAATATTTATTTTTTGTTTCAGTGTATCAAGTTAGAGAACGTGAAACTGTACAAAATCGAAACAAAGACATTAAATCTTGTGAACAAGTGAACTATTTAAATTGTGTATTAGGTATTTTAATTTATGAATTAGAATTTTTAAGTAAATTTTAATATTTTTATTGAGAATTTTTTGTGAATAGTACCTATTCTTTTACAGCATTAAATAGACTGCTCTTCAGAATGATAGTGATATAATAAAAACTGTTAATAAGCATATGAGCGATTATGGTTATGTGATTGTGTGCAAGTTTTAAAGCTAGTACCTAACAGCCGAGGACTGAAAAGTTAATAAATATCTGTCAATATTCGAAACTTTGATAAAGTATTTACAGAACAAACCAATGTGCAATTTAAATTTAAGATTGAAAGTTGAGTTTGAAATTTATTATAAGTATATATTTTTATAGTATTGTATTGTATCCTTATTTTGAATATAAGCTTTTATATAAACTAATATTTAGTTGTAAAAATTGTGATAAAATAAATTTTTTCAAATTGATTTGTAATCTATTTCTAAAAAGATAATCTACTAACAGCTGTATTCACTATTTTTAACTTAATAGTTTGATAAGTAACAAACTGTTAATACTTGACAGACTGTTAACCTCTTAATGCCTTGTTACAGATATGTAACGTACTAACAAAAAATTGCCAATATTTTACGCAGAGGTAATTCAAGCTCTTTGAGACCACTGTATCGCCTACATAACATTCCTTTATCCAATAAACCGTCTGTGCTACCCTCTAGTAAAATTTTTAAAAACTTAGTACAGATATAAATAGTTGTTGTCTAGTGGTTATCGACTGTCAATTGAGAAAGAGAGGTTAGCAAAATTAGTGAATTTATTTACGAAAAAGGTAAGATATTGTAAAATAAAAATGTGCATTGTATTGTACAATATCTATACTTTATAGTGATATAAATTTATGCTGGCAAAATAATCTTTTGTTTAGTCAAAAGTGATGTTTTTTCTTTGTATCAGATATGTAACAACGAGCCACTAGAGTTAAAAAAAGAGTCAGCTGTTGTATCAAATATGTGACAGTGGGCAACAACAACCTAGATTTGTAAACCGGAAAAATATATATGAAATAATTTCTTTTTCTCAGTTACAGCCGTCACGCAACGACGACAAAAGAAAATAATAATTCCCCCGAAGAAAGTGATGACAGTATGTTAGAAGACAGCGACGAAGAATACGAACAGCCATGCAATAAAAACAAAAATACAATCATGAAATTTCTTCCTCTGACGACAGCGACTCAGGCAATTCCCCATAGTTCTCAAAAACAGTGTCGTACCAAGGCACCTACAGGACAAAACAAAAATCATTTTATTTGGGAGGATGTTGGTGAAGATCATAGAGAAAAATCTACTCCAGAAGGCCAAACATACGTTTTTGGCACAAATGAAATTGATAGCCCAATATTTTATTTTAGACACTTTTTTGATTAAGAATGTCTTGAGCATATTGCAGCGCAGTTAAATTTATACGCGGTGCAAATAAATCCCAATAAACCATTCATGGCGAATAAACATGAATTAGAACAATTTATTGGGACTTGTATATGCATGTCAATATATGGTCTTCCTCGTACAAGGATGTATTGGGCCCCGAATACGAGAGTCGACAAAGTTGCCGATGTCATGTTACGTAACCGATGGAAAGAATTGAAAAGGAATTTACATTTTAATGACAACGCACAAATGCCAAATCAAAATGAGCAATCCCGATACAAACTATATAAAATACGCCCTTTCGTAAATTCACTACAAAGAAAATTTATGAAGCTTCCACAGGAACAGATGTGCTTGGGCGAGAAAATAGTGCCATTCAAAGGCAAGTCGAGTCTACGACAATACAACCCCAAGAAGCCACATAAATGGGGACACAAAATTTATATATTATGTAATACTAAAGGTTTGGAGCAAAATTTTGAAATTTATACAGCAGTATTCAACCATCAACGAAATTTCCCGACATCAAACCGAGTGAAAATATTGTTCTGCGAATGGCCGAAGTGATTGCACCAAACGCCAACCATCTTCTGTATTTTGATAATTGGTTTTATTCTCCTGCTTTGTTTATGGAACTCGCACAGGTTGGAATTGGTGCACTGGGCACTACAAGAACCAATCGTTTTCCAGGGCTCCTATTTTCAACGACAGAACAATGAAAACTCGTGGTAGAGGTAGTTTTGAGTAGAAGAAAACCATTATTGATAATATAGAGTAGCGTGCCTTGAAGTGGTTTGACAATCGTGTGGTTGTTTTGGCATCTACATTTGAAGGATCACATCCACTCATGACAATGACAAGATTTGACCGGAAATCTAAAAGAAGTGTAGAAATTGAGTGCCCCAAAGTGGTCCGAACATATAACCAATTTACGGGAGCAGTAGATCTTTTGGACGGATTAATTGCTTATTTTAGGATTTTGAGTCGGTCCAAGAAATATTATCTACGCATTTATTCCATTTCATAGATATGTGCTTAGTAGCCAGTTGGCTGTTGTACAAAGAAGACTGTAATACTCAGAAGATTTCAAAAAATGATCAATCTGATCTACTGCAATTCAGAACTAACGTGGCTGCCCCTTTATGCAATGAAGGTAAACAACGAAGTAGACCTCGAAATTCTGCTAATAAAATTGATTTAGAACACGCCAAAAAGAATCATAGAGGACCTGCAAATCCAATTTCCGACTTCAATGTTAGAAGAGATGGATGTGCATATTGGCCAGGTTTACAGGATAATAGACAAAGGTGTAAGATGCCAGGATGCAAAGGTCTCACCAGCATGATGTGTTTGAAGTGCAAAATTTATTTGTGTTTGACAAAAAACAAGAACTGTTTTGTACCATTTCATCAATAAATAATGCTATTTGTTTACCAATATGGACCATTGTAACAAGTGTGCGACAAACCCATTTTTTTCCAAAAACAATTAAAAATCAAAATCAACCCATGAATTAGTCTTTTATATGTACTAATGTATTTAAAAACGGTGTTTTAAAATATTCTATTACCGGGAAGTACCATTGGGAGTTAAGAGGTTAAAATAAGGTTCGTATTCACCATCAAACTTCAAAGTTCAAATAGTAAAATAGCGGGTATTCCGAATCCACTAGAATTATGTTGGTAAAACTCGCTCCAATACTGTAATTCACTCTTTGATTATGACACATAATCAAAGAATTCACCGATACAAAATTAGTATAAATTAACACAAGGTGAAAAATTATTTAATACTTCGTTGACCAGACACTTGGCGCTAGTGTTTTAATTTGTAATTTGGCGGTAAATTTAAATTCAATCTGTTCCAAGTTTTGTCTATTAACCACAGCTATTTCGATGTATTGACATAATTACAGCATTTGCAAACTGTAAAATGGACAATTATAAAGAAATTAACTTTATAGCTTTTGAAAATGATGTAATGAAAGCAATACCTACATCGATTGGGGCTTGAATCTCGATAGCTCAGTGGGTTAGCGCGGTACTCTAGCAAAGTACAGGTCGTGGGTTCAAATCCTACTCGAGGTAAACTTTTTATTTATGTATTTAATAAAATTTATAATAATTTTTAATTACATATTTACTTTTGAACTTATTCGTTCATAACAAAACTTATAATAAAAATTATTATTAATTTTATTAAATAGGTACATAAATAAAAAGTTGTGATTTATTGTTCTACACATAAACCTAAAGCAACACTAACGAAACTTCACTAACAGTACAACTACCACTAGGTAATAGTCTTTTTATACACTATACTATACTGTATATAACAACAAAACAAATTTCAGTTTGTTAAAACACCAAAAACGCAGAAACGCAAAATTAATTAAATTTAGGTTATGATGACACATAGAAATCTATGTGATGACGTTAAAAATTTTACCGCATCTTTTTAGGAACATTTCGTCTTTCCCCACTGGTTTCGGGTGATTTTATAAATTCAGAACGTAGGGCAGCAGTTTGTCTAATGACATTTCGAACAATGCGGGATACAGTTGACTGGGGCACATTGAAGTGATCACCGACATTAATTTGAAACGTTCCTGTAGCATACATATTATGCAGCAGATCCTGGAAAAAGTGATAGAACATAAGCCTATATCCGCCAACTATACATTTTGAGTAGCCCTTTGACTCAGTAAACAGAGGAAAATAATAGACGGACAGACGACGCTAGAGATACAAAAACTTATAAAACTAATAAAAATGACACTCGAAAATACAGAAGTTGAGGTAAAAATAAAAGGAATACGAACAAAGGAGTTTAAAATCAACAAAGGAATGAATCAGGGAGACGTTCTATCTGTCACATGATTCAACCTAGTAATGTAAGCGATTATAAGAGAAGCGTATCCAAAAGACACAGTATGCAGATGATCTGGCAATCATAGCAGAATGAAAAGGACTAAGATGGACAGTAACCAAGATTGACATCGACGCAAAGAAATACGGTTTGCGAATCAAAACAAAATAAATAAAATATAGCAGAAACAGGACGACAACAAGGGAGTAGTTATGAATTTGAAAATATAAAAAGGACTATCTTGGAATAACAATAACAGAATGGAGAGTAAAGGACGTTTTTTGCAAACAAGGCAATATTGAAAAATAAAAGAACAAAAACAACGAAAATAAAAATATACAAGACACTAATTAGGCCGGTTGTGACATATGCAACAGAAGCAGTAACCTTCACAAAGAGAGAACTACGGAAAGGAAAATACTAAGACTAATATTAAGGCCAGTCAAAGAATATGAGTATAGGAGCATGATGAACGATGAATTAAACACATAAATTAAAGAACACATAGTACGCTTCATAAAGTCCCAAAGAATCAATTGGTTTGGACATATCAGAAGTGAAAATGAAAATATGTTGAAGACGATTACGAAATGGAAACCGCGCAGAACAAGAGAACGAGGCAGGCCCAGTATAAGATGGTGAGACGCGGTTATGGCAGACTTAAGAACCATGGGTATACAAGGCTGGACAAGACAATTTCGAGACAGGAAGAAGTGGAAGAAAATAGTAAAAGAAGCCAAGGCAAATCACAGATTGTAAAGACAACCCAAAAATAGAGGAATGATCCACCTCAATAAATGTATTAAAACCTTTTCTGCAGAATTAGTCATAATCCTCAAGACTGGAATGGCCAGAAGAAGAAGAAGCATAAAATCATAGGCAAATTAATATTTGCTTTAATTTAGATATTGGGTTATTTAATCTGTCGACCAATTGTAACACCCCTTGAATCACATTAGACAATCATGTAAACTACTTTTATGCAAAGGAAACCTTTTTTTTTTAAATCTAGATCATTCAATTCTTCCAATAAATTATTTCGTTCTTTAACTATTTTTTAACGTCTGATTGTATAGTCACTATCCTCGGAAGATGAATTTAATAAATAGTGAAAGTCCATTCTGTCCATTTCGCACTTCACTACTTACAATTTCTAATAATACAATAAATGTTTTACGTGTTAATAATTTATTATAACCAACAATTTTGAGACGTTAATGGTACCTAAGTATTTATCAGTCTGTTACAAAGGTTAACATACCAAAATTGCTCTATTAACTTATTAGATGACTTGACAGACTGTTAACTGCTAACAGTCATTGGTGAATACAAAATTGTCACATTAATAAACTGTCATTGACTTAACTCTGATAGCAAATTAACAGAGCTTGGTGAATACGGCTGTAAGTTGTTTGAAAGTTACCTTAGTAACTATGACTGTGTGACATAATCAAGTTGCCATACCAAACAGTGTTGTAAACCTTCAACTATTGACGTTACCATATAGTTTAGCGACAACAGCGACATCTGTTGGTCCGAGTTGATAACTAAAACGTTTGCCATATGAAATTTTGAAATTACTTGCTAATGTAATTATTGGTTATTATTGTGGGTTAAATCAAAATTTAAGTTTTTAAGTTAACACCTAGATGTCTATTAACCTCTGTCTGACATGAAGTTTTAAACGTCTGTTTGACATAGATTATTGTTTTTGTTTTTACAATGTTGCCTATTTTCGTAATGAACTTATTATAAAAGAGTTTGATTAATTATCCTAAAAAAATTGTTATTAAAACTATTTCATTTCTTTTAGTTTCCATTTTGTAGGTTGGAAGGTTGTGTGGTGTTCCAAACCAGATATTGTTTGTATTTATATTTAAATATTAAAAAAACACAAACCTACTATTAATATAACAGATTGATAAACGTATAAAGTCAACTATGGAATCTAATTTTAATAAAAGAATAACTAGATCCTTAATAAATTAAATATTATTAAACTTCCTTGAAGATGATAAATCAGAACACCCTCTAACGGGCGAAGGCTAACAGTGAAAATTGTATATTCGAAGAACAAATTTAACAAAATTTAATCAAATTATGATGTCAGTATAAAGTTGCGAAAAACTTTAATTTGAAATTGATAAAAGCATTCATAAATAGAAACTTGACATACCAATTAAAGATCTAGTCAAACCTAACTAAGAATTTATTTTGGTGATTACCTGTAATTGTAATTGTACAGGGAAAACACAATATAGTGCGTTTAATTTGATTTTAATTTTAATTACATATGGTAAATTATTATAGTGCTTAATATATTTAATTGGTAAATCATTTACTTCAAGGTCTAAGAAAAACAGCAAGAAAACCAAAATTAAGAAGCACCATCGTGCCTCTTTTTAATTATAAGATGCCAAAACCTATTTGGAGATATTCTTCTTTCCTATTGAAGTTATTAGGATCTTTATATATTTCAATAGCTTCACGTTGTAAACGAACATAACAAAGAGTTTGTCTTGATAATATTTCCATATTATCAAATTGAACGTTATAATTTAAATTATTTAAAGCATGCTCAGCTACCGCAGATTTTATGACTGACCTAATTCAGAAAATCTCATATGTTCTTGACGTCTCGTATCAAAGCTACATTTTGTAGTTCCAATGTATGGATTAAAATGATTCGTAAAACAACAAAAACAAAAATCGTAATCTATATCATAAAACACAAAAATTGTTTTTACTCATGTCCGTTATAGACTTTGGAACCATCCAACTATGTGCTCAAAAAAGGTTTCGTTAGAAAGGCAATAATGCGAAGATTGTTTTAGACCAATAAAATACGCACATTCGATTCATTCATGATTTTGATTTTCCCGAATTTTGAAATTTTTAAATTTATATTTTTAAATAGGGTATCCGCTATTATATTTTTTTATAAGAAAAATTTTACCCTTAAATAAATATCGTAAAGGTTATTGAGGTGTGTTGTGACCATAGCACGGAGCGAAGCTCTACGCTAGTACATTATAAATATGAGTAGGTAAGAAAAAATCTCTAAGGTCTAGTGCTCTATGTATTTAAACAATAAGTATAAAAATTGTGACAAAATTGTAAGTCCATAACAATATCATACTTTTACAAAACATTTTTAATTCGATTGTGTGGTCAATGTTCTTTTTTTGTGATGTACGATATCCCATGATCCAAAAAACCCTTTGGTGTAGTCTCTAATGTAATAAATACGGTTAGTATTTTAGTATGACATGGATTAGATAATTGAGACTGCAATTAATCAGTAGTTATTATAAATTTAAAAACAACCAAGTAAATTTTTTCAATAGTAATGAAATCCAATGAACCAAATATTGAATTTTAAAATTTGAAATAAATTTCTTTTCGACATTCTTTACACTAATAATTCAGAATCGTAAATAATCTGTCTACTTTTTGCGATGATTTTTTATTTATGTTTCTATTACTAATATTGCAGATATGTTGCGTTAAATACTGCATTTACTACAGATTTCTATTTACTATGCAAATATTTCCCTACATTTTCTTGGATCACAGGACAATATTAAAAACAGTGTAAAATATCTGTACATACTACTAAAAGTGTGGTTATGGTTACACAATATGACAAAATAAAAATGCAACTCTAGTATAAAATGTCTATTTCTCATTGACCTCAAACTATTGTTGTACAACCACAGTGTAAAAATTATTATTATAATTGTTTGCTATGAATTATTTATTAATATCTTACAATGAAATTGAAACTTTTTAGTGTTCTGGTAGAGATCGTTTCTCTTACATTTAAAATATTTTAGTAATAGCTACAATAAATTTATATGATCGACATTTTATAGATTAAATTAAATAAGTATATATCCACAAAAATGTAGTATTTTAATCATTTGCATTCACATACGTCACTATATTAATATTAAAAACATTAAAGCAAGAATAATATTTCAAATATGCATAAAAAATATGTTAGTTTCTTGGAATAAAAAATAGTACATAATCCTCAGCTAAAAAATGTATTTTTGTAACCAGCAATCGGAACATTTAACTAACTAATGCTATGGTTACAAAAGTTTCATTTCTTAACTGTATCTCTTAAATAAAGTATTTACAATTTGGCAACGTTAGGTAGGTAATAATTCCTGTAATTACAATCTTGTATAATATTTTAAGTAGATCCCATTACTAATTTGCAAAACATTACTACAACTGAAGAATAGTCGAGATACATTTTAACTTAATTATTTTACTTTAAAAGGATCTACAATATAACTTATTCAATAACTTTGTTTTCACCTAATCCTGCAGCACGTATTGCAACTCTTATTATCATTGCAGCAGATAGAGCACAAACAACACCTGCTGGCATTATTTTACCAGAATTATAAAATCGATAACCCATCACACCAGCTAATATTGAAGTAGTAGTAAGTTGTACTGTATAATTTGCCGGATTCTGACTAACTTGATAAGCTCCATAAGCCAGAACACTTCCAAATAGTAATCCAGCGCCTAATGATGGAATTGAACCTAGAAGCATTAATTACAATAAAAAATTAATATACACACGCCACATAATTATTACAGTACAGATCTCAATTGAAAGATGATATGAAAGTTGAGTGTAATACTTCTATAAAGAATGTACAATGTGCAATTTATTTTGAGTAATGAGTAAATAAAGTTTGATTCAAATAAAGTTGGGCATGACTCATCGATGTAAAACTCTATAATAAAATTACATATTTTTATTTCTCTCTCTCAACTACATGCATTAAAGAAGGATGGCCATAAAAACATAAAACTGCTGTACAATTCATATTAGCGCAGTAAAACGTGTCGTCATTAAGTAGCAGCATCTGTCACTCCTGTCATTTTTGAAATTATTGCTTATGCGTTTTTACTTTCTAAAAAAAAAACAGTTTTTTTCAAAACTATCTACAACTTGTACAGTGAATTATCGGTAACTTGGTAACATTTTTACATAATTTACATAAAATTTACAAAATTGTTGATATGTCACGTAATAAGCACCTTAAATTTCAAGCGCAGCTCGTAGTTATGCACGTGCTTAATTATTTTGAACGGGAACTTGACAATCAAGGGAGACTCGTTCCATTTGAATTTGTTGTGCAGGTATGTAGTACATTATTGTGTAAAATATGATACTTGGAAGGACTAGTTTTAGCGCACGTCTGAAGCATGTGGGGTTAGTATAAATACAGTTAGTGCTATAAAAAAGGGGTTACAGAAGCCCGAAAAGTAAATAATATTCCACAGTCACCACCTAAGTGGAGAAAACGTACGAAATCTAAGTTCACCGAAGGTGATGACTATGTGAAGGATGCTGTAAAGAGAAACATTTATGAAATGCATTCAAAATGTAAATACAAACATGCAAGACATGTGTAATACTATACCTGTTTTTGTAGGTATACATGTTACGCTGGTATCATTACAAAAAGAATTAAGCAATAGTCAAGCTTTTGATTTCAGTAGATAAACTGCATTTTTTAGATTTATTTGTTCATGCAGGTAATGAAGGTGGATTTATTTCCGATGCTTCACTTTTATTTTCTACAAAGTCACAAAGTGCAGACCATCATGGAGATATGTGTGCGGAGTTGTTTACAAAATGGTTTGAAAATAATTTAATTGCAAACTTAAAAGAACCATCCTTAATTGTAATGGACAATGCTAGTTATCAATCCAAACTTCTAGAAACAATTCCAAAGAATTCATCTAACAAGGAAGAAATATGTAATTTTCTATTAACCCTTTAGCTACGATATTCACAAAATTGTCTGTCTAAACGCAAAGCAAAAAAATCGAAATAGTTGTACCAATGCTGATATACTTATGTATGATCCATGTGTGATGATTTATATACATATCAAAAGCAGTTTCAGAGGGGGTAAAGGGAATCTAAACCATGCAACACAAGACCTCACAATTCAATGTAATTGATAATTTAAACAAGCACAGGTAAAATTGAAAGAATTTGATTAGAACTAGTGTACTGTGTTTTTGTTTGCTACTAAAATTTTGTACAGTTTTTTCATATCATTAAATTGTTTTCTTAAAAAAATCCTAATACTTCGACAGAAACAATTAAATATGGCGACCAAGACACATTATCTTAAATTTAAGTTATTTAAATAATACCTATAAAGCTTGACGTACTAAACAAAAATGATCACGATCGAAAAAGTTGATCAGAGAAAGTAAATAATCATAATCACCCAGTATACATTTATTTAGTTCTTAAATTGAAAAGTGTAAATATGTGCATAAAAGTACTATTTTTATAAACATATAAATCCACTTGTTACCCATATGTTTCTATTGATGCGGTTATCATTTTTAAATTTATTCAATAATTAACTTTCGTTGTTGCAAAAACAACAGTTGTTTATATAATTTCTAAATTACATAAATTCTACTTAGTAATAAAAAAAAGTAATTAGAATTCTGAAATTTTAAAATTTATCATAACGTGTAAAAATACAAAAGGGCCAAAATTTTTTTTCCCAAAAATCATCTCAAAAGGTCAGAAATGGCTAAAAACGTGCAAATTGAAAATTTTTGACAAAAAGGCGAAATTTTTTTCAAAAATCGTTTCAAGTAAGCAGAAATACCTTAACACATCTAATAAGATAAAATAACCTCGTACATTATGCGTCTTAAACCCGAGACGCCGGGACATCTACCAAACGCGCTGCCACTGCGCTACCGGAGGAGTTCACGAACAAACGAAAAACTTGGTAGATATTCAATTCTAGGATGGTTTACTTAGTTGCCTACGTAAAGACCTGCCGGTTTGCTACCAATAGCTGTTCGTATTTATACACTATAAAAGTCGAAATCTGGAATTCCACTTTGACTGGACAGATTTCGCTCAAAAGTTCATCATTCCGAACCTGGGTACCAAATTTCATGACGATCGGATTATCTTTGTGGACGCTATCGCGCTGGAACACATACGAACAGACTGACTCATGTTTGAACCTCTTTTTTTCCAACTTACGGTAAAGCAATTTTTAAGTATGGTAGCTCATTTTAAAGGAAATTTAATCCTGTTTAATAGTACGTTGGGATCTACTTTCTATCTATTTTCTGTTTTGCGATAATTGACAAAAACTAAAGTGCTGCACTCGCAATTTCGCCGACAGATTACAATACCTCCCAATACTTTCGTATTGAGGTACAAAAATGTTTATGGGTTATTTATGATATATCGCGGCAAAACGCAAGGCAATAAAATATTTACAGAGTTTGAAGTTTTTACATCTGATATCTCGATTGTGACCCTTGACAAATAATAGCGTGGGCGGCCAGACGAGAACCGAGCATTACCGAGAAGAGACGTACTGTGTATGTTTATCTCAAAGAGGGTAAACGGCGATTAAAACCGTGAGGCACAGCTAGTATATACAGGGTGGGGCAAAAATAATGCCATAATGTGAATGTGCCATAATTTTTGCAAATGGCATCAAATGACTGACTCTGTGCTTTAACATTTATGTTGTCGACAGAGAGAGAATTAGTTGACAACGAGCAATGAAGCGATACACACCTGAAGAACGTGGAATTATTGTTACTCTTTATTTGACCAATTTCCGGTCTGTTGTTTTAACGCAGCGTGAATTTCGTCGTCCTGCATACATGATGTGCGGGGGGGATCTCGCGTTTACCACAACAAACCACAAACCTTCCAAATCTCTAAAGCCAACACTGAAGAAGAAATCACCAATTTGGAGCCAGTTGTTTTGCAAATAACAACTAAAATGCCGGAAAACGAGCACAAACGTGCATCAACTCAAGAGGTGGTCATTTATCCGATATAATTTTTTCACCTTCAAATAAACTTTCCGTCAAAACAGCGCCCAATTTTTTCATTTCTAACAAACTGGTAGCCAATTCATATTATGACATTACTTTTTCCTCACCTATTATATAAATGAATGTCCGTTTGTATGTTTGCAACCGCATCATGCAAATACTACGGAAACGATTTGTCTGAAATTTGTAACATAGGTTGAAAATTATCGGGAATAAGACATAGGCTTTCTATCCCGAAACTGGGGTCCAGAAAAATTTATTAGTCTTCAAGTTTTACATAGGAAATTTGAAGTTGCATCGTTGGGCGCGGTCAGTACTTGGATGGGTAACCGCTTGGAAATAGCATTCAACAGTGAATTTACATATAGCGGAGCTCATGGGATGGTCTAATCCGGCGAAGAAAAATAATGGTGGGGCGAAGCCCACCGAATAACCTAGCAATAAGTATTTATACCCATAAAACATATTATCTTCTCTTCTTCTTCAAGAAGCTTATAAAAATTTGTATATATTAAGTATAATAGTAAGTTTCAAAATAAAAATCTTACAATAATAAAATCGTCAATAAGCGACACCGGTTCCCAGCATAATTCATCAAATCGCTTATTGACGACAGCCGGATCTCACGAAAGTTTCGTTTCGTCGTCTATTAACGATTGCCGTAGTTAAAGGGTTTTAAAGCACAACATAGATTATGAACCTAGCATGTTTAAAAAAAATTACTGCAATTAGTTGCAGATAATACGATACCAAAGGTGTACGAAATAGATGAAATAGCATACAAGTGTGGGCACAGAGTATTACGGTTACCACCATATCACTGTCAATTTAATCCAATTGAACAGGTGTGTGCAAACTGCAAATAACACTACGACAAAAATATAGGAAGACATAATTCCAAGTTTAACAATTACCATGTAAAAGAAATATGGATGGAATCCTTGCAACGAATTGATGGGACATATTGGCAGAAATACATTAAACATGCCAAAGTAACTATGTTAGAGTGGTGGGAAATTGAAAAACATTTTGAGGTTGTGCAACCATTAATTATATTTGTTAAGGATTCCACTTCTGAGAGTGACACTGATAGTGAATAATTTTTTTAATTTAACTGTTTTAATTCCAATGTAATACAAATATTCTAATTTTTACATAACATATTGATAACTCTACAATAGATGGACTGAATACATGTACTGATTTATGTAAATTGCTTTTCATTTAACTTGGAGCAATATGAAATCTATTTAAACTATGTGCTAAATTAAAATATTAAACATCTATAGTTTCGTTGAACTTCGAACTACATTACACTGTACACACTTTCTTCTACAAGACTGAAATAATCACAAATGTATCGATATTTATGTTATCGTAAAGTATCTACAAGAATTATTTTGATTACAAAGCAATGATTATGGAAGGGTTGTTATAAATCTTAAGAGTAACAAACTAATTGCAACTTTTATCAATTTTTCCACCTGAAATGATTTAATTTATAATAAACAAAAAAAGTGTTTGTTTACTTACAAATAAGTAATAAAATAAGTGGATATAATGGATAATTTTCTAGTTTAAAATATAAAAAACATTTAATAATTTCAAACTTTCTTTGACATTTTATGGAAATTTATGTGGAGACTGCCGATAAAAATATTAACCAAATGATACTTTGCTGATTTAATCAAAACTTACATCGCCTAAATCTTAGTTCGTGTAATTTTAAGAATGAGTCATACCCAACTTTATTTGAATCAAACTATATATAAAGTACCACTCAAGCACATTATTTTCCTAAACCGCTGAACTATTCGAGTTAATGCAGTGTGAAAACGTTGATTTAATGAACTGTAGTATTTATAAAAAAATGTTTAATAAAGAAGTTTTACAACGTGGCAAATGTCATATTTTAACTATACTGCTTTATGTACAGGGTGTTGCATAAAAGTGTGGCAATTTAAAGTTCGATTTTTCAAACGGAACACCCTATATATGTTTAGATATTTGAATGAAGATGAAAATTACCATTACAGTGACGTAAGTTTTTAGAATTTAGGAGCGACGTTGTCAAGTTATTCAAAAATTATTGCATTCAAAAGTGGGGAATCAATATTAAACAACTTAAAGTAAATTAAAAATTATTATTAATTTTATTAAATACATAAATAAAAGATTTACCTCGAGTAGGATTTGAACCTACGACCTGTACTTTGTTGGTTACTGTGATCTCAATTCGTTCTCGCACACATAATTCCATTACTACTTCAACTTAAAACATAAACAATTAACATTTAATAAACTTGTTGTTCTTTTAACTAAATAACTACATACCTCAACCTTTAAAAACAATCAAACATCTCATAATGACAGAAAATGGTAACTACTTGATTATTAAAATAAAAGTTTTCTTCTTATTCAATTAAGTAAATTACATATGACACGTAGATAGCATCTTAACCCCGTTTAAGGAGTTGCGCACATATTTATCTGTGTTAAAAAAAATTACAGCATGTACTTGTTTCATAATTATTCTTAAATTTGAAAATGTATTTTATTTGTACGTAAATATTGTTAATATACCATGTATTATTTGAACTTAATAAATTTCAAAAATCTTACAACTCTGCAATGATTACTTTAATTCCTACTCAAATATGTAAACATATACAGGGTATTTGATAAAATAATCAAAGTTTAAATTGTCACACTTATGCAACACTCTCTAGTAAACAACTCTCTCAAAATTGCCATAGAACGCCGCGAAGTATGTGCTGTGTCTCCGTCACGTTGAAACCAGGCTTCTCGCTCTTCATGGTCCCCGACAAACTGGTTTAACTTAAGACAGAGGAAGTTCTCGATCATGTGACAGTAGCGTTTCGAATTAACCGTTACCGTTAGATCATCTTCGAAAAAATACGGACCCCACACACCAAATTCAGAAACGACACACCAAACTGTCACTTTAGGGCTGTGAAGTGGTCGTTGGTGAAGTTCCTGAAGGTTTCTTGCTGCCTAGTAGCGTGAATTTTGTTTATTTACAGTACCCGCCGCGAAGTATGTGCTGTGTCTCCGTTACGTTGAAACCAGGCTTCTCGCTCTTCATGGTCCCCGACAAACTGGTTTAACTTAGGTCGGAGGAAGTTCTCGATCATGTGACAGTAGCGTTTCGAATTAACCGTTACCGTTAGATCATCTTCGAAAAAATACGGACCCCATACACCAAATTCAGAAACGACACACCAAACTGTCACTTTAGGGCTGTGAAGTGGTCGTTGGTGAAGTTCCTGAAGGTTTCTTGCTGCCTAGTAGCGTGAATTTTGTTTATTTACAGTACCTGACAAGTGGAAGTGGGCCTCATCAGACGAAATCAAAACAGTGCCAGCGTTTCAAAATCTCTCTCACTTAATTATTGGTTAACCATAATTTTGTAGGGGTGCATTTGAATCTCTATGCAGGATTCTTATTACACTCCTATCAAACAATCCCAGGGCAACTGCGTGTAAGTGCCGAACGCTATGGAGATTGCCACATTTTCCGACGTTGTTGCGGTGCGAGATCGGCCACTCGATTTCCTTTTTAGTGCAGAACCTGTTGTTCTAAAGTTTGATAAGCAAAGTTGAATAGTTTTTCTATCCGGAACAGAATCATGTCGGCCAAGTTCGAACCGAATGCGAAATGCTCGCTGACTAGTAATCATAGAACTACCGTTACGAGTAAACTCTTCCACAATAAATACACGATACTCACCGCGCCACGCCATTGCGACAACTGAAAAGGGCACGTCTACCGCTTTCGATCGATAACCCCTTCGTCACCGTATCCCCACCACAAATAGACTGATAATAAATTATTATAGTATTTTTACGATAAGTTTAAAATGACGTCATACTTGGTGAAAAAGTGCTACCAATATAACGGTTGTAATTTTCTAAACAAGTCTGTATATAGAGCCAGTGCAACCAGGAAAATTTAGTTTTTAAGTGTTGGCAACAGTTTGCAAGGTTGTGTGATTCGTATTTAAATAACAATTACTTTTGTATATCATATCAAATTCAACAAGTTCTTGTCAGAACTAACTTAATAATAATAACACATACTGTAAACAATAAACAATTAAAGATGCCCAAGCTTATCTTAAATCTGAAATATGAGCGGCTTGTTGAGGATGTTTTAGGTTATGTCACGCACTTTAAAAATCCGTAAAATTATTTTTTGTTCATAGAGGGTTGCAGCCGACTTACATGCGAGTTTTTCAACAGTCAATAACATCGCAGCTAAATGCAACAAAGGTGAAGTATTTAGAAGCCCACCAAAAAAACGACAACGTAGCAAACCAATCGTAGATGTGAATAATTTTCACCAAACTGTAATTCTAAATGCTATTTACGAAATTAACAAAAAAATGAGTACAGCATTAAGTTCATAAGTTGTTTTGCATTAAGCACTGTAATTATATGCAGAGGAACATGTAACAAAAACTTTACAAGGAAAACTATGCGAACATGACATTTTTAATGGCTGTATCTCTGTAAAAGGTTCTAAACAAATTGGTTTCAAAGATGATCCACAACGCGGATTAATGGAGCAACCTAACACCGCTATAAAGCGTCTCAATTTTTTACATGAATATGTCCGACTTAAAAATGAAGGTTTCCGTCAGTTGATTTTTCTTGACGAAACATGGATCTTTAAAGAAGGTACTGCTGGTCGTTCTTGGCAAGATTCTAATGTTAAGAGTGTAAAGAAAACAAAAGTTGGCAACAAACTTAATCCCATAAGGTCTATGATAATAATTATCACGTTGCATATTATATATATATATATCATATATATATATATATATATATATATATATATATATATATATATATTCATGCTGGTTGTGCATAATTAGTATTTCCTTCTAAGACATGGAATACTGATATCAAGGAGAAATCAATCAAGGCAATTTTCTGCATTGGTTTGAATATCAGTTGTTAGTAAATTTAAAACAACCTTCCACAATTATTATGGATAATGCCAGTTACCACAGCACTCTGATGAACAAAGTACCTACAACAGCGTCTCAGAAGGCTGACACAGCAATGGCTAAGTAAAAATAATATACAATATGATGAAGCCTTTTTAAAAACTCAGTTGTTGGGTTTAGTACAGATGTAAATCTTTTTAAATGTAATTCATATTTTGCATTATTAAATCTCTTTTTTTAGACATAAACCTCAACCAGTATATAGTTGAACAATATGGGTATTGTGTAGCTACTTCGTCTTCTCCCGTACCATTGCATGTTTAACCCTATTGAACAAATCTGGGGTATAACTAAAAATTACTACAGAGACCATGTTGGTTCTGATGGTAGTTCTGCTGAAAAATCATTAGCTATCTGGAAAGAGGCACTAGGAAAAGTAACACCCGAAGTATGGGCTAAGGCAGTTCGACATACTGAGGAAGAAATACAACGCTGGAGCGATAGAAACGTTGTGTTTGATCGAAAGGATGTTCCTCCACTGATTATAAATTTGAAAGTCGACGATGATCCAGATGATGAGTACTTAAGTGAAATTTCATATCTAATAGTTTTTCAGTGCCTTTCATGCGTGTAAATTCAGACCTCCATTCTTACGACTAGTTTACTAGAAAAAATTTGAAAACTGTGTAGAGTAACAGTTACTTCTGGTGATCCAGATGTCTCAAAGTTGATAGAATCTACAATTGTGCCATAATAGCCGTATGCCACAGACGGTATGCCAAAAATGGTTCAAACGGATTCAACAGCCCTCAAAACGTAAAGATCCGTCAAAATCTCAAGGTCGAATTTTTTCATGATCGCAATACCTTCCATTTACTATACTTCGTATAGTACACAGGAATGTAGCAGTACATGAAAATTTAGTAGTAAAAGTTGAATCCGATAAATTTATATTCATGAAAGGCTTTGTCTTCACTCACTAGTAGAAACGGGAGGGATGAACAAGGAAGCAAATTAAGTTTCACGAACCAAGTATACCGTGTGAAGTATCACTAGGATGGAAAATTATGAAATTAATCATTCCTCAAGGGTCGTTTTGGGGATGAAAGTACAAAATGTTGAAAAATATCATGTTGGGTATCAAACTAAGCAGCGTCTTACAACCAAAATGAATATCAGCATGGAATTTACGAATTCTGTTCAGGAAAGTGCTAACGAGGAGGAAAAGGGATGAAATGAGGATTGTTGGGTTCCTTGAAATTCAAATTAAACATAATAAGAGGCTTTAGTTTCCTCTGAAAGTCTGCTTCGCCATGACGATTAATAAATCTTAGGCACAGTCTCTGAAGGTGGCTGGAGCCGATCTGAGAGAGGACTGCTTTTCTCATGGTCAGTTTTATGTTACCTGCAACAGAAGGGGCGGAATATATGATATTACAATTTCATACGTTTCATTAAATTAGTTTTTACATAACATTCACCGCCTTATTCAAATTTTAGTGGCGTAGTAATAACATCAAATCGATAAGTTACACACAAAAAAATTATTCCGTATTTGCAAACGTTCGTACGACATCAGAAATACGTCACACATACAATATAATACTAAATATTTCCAGTGAGTCAAAATAATCTCACAAGTTTGTAAAATCATATATAAAACTGACAAAATTTAAACGTTTTGATAACAATTACAATTTTCAAATTTCATATATTATCATAATTAATTATCCAAAACTATTATCATTTACTGAAGAAGATAGCTGTAATGGCCGAAACGTTTAAATTTGTAAAAAATTAATAAAAAAAATACAAAATTCACCGTTTAATACCCAAAAGAAAAGTAGCTTAACAAACTCAATTATTGAATGGCATAAAAGGTTAGACCACTTAAGTTTAAGAGACATTAAAAAACTTATAAAATTACGAGATGCTATTAAAATGGGGAATAGTGAAACAAGCGAAATATTTTGTAACGTGACGTTGGTGCCAAAGTAAAACAAGTATGAAACCCCTTTTAATACTGGTAGAGTGAAGTGACCCCACCTTAATTCATATAGACTTTTATGGTACAATTGAACCTAGCGGTGAGAAATATTTTGTCAGTTTTATATATGATTTTACAAACTTGTGAGATTATTTTGACTCACTGGAAATATTTAGTATTATATTGTATGAGTGACGTATTTCTGATGTCGTATGAACGTTTGTAAGTACGGAATAATTTTTTTGTGTGTAACTTATTGATTTGATGTTATTGCTACGCCACTGAAATTTGAATAAGGCGGTGAATGTTATGTAAAATGACATTTGAATGTTGTGTAAAGGAATGTGACTTGAAAGAATTAAATTGGAATAAGAAATAATATTTTAGTAACACTCCTATTGAGACAATGTGTGCCACTGTGTAGTTACTTTATTTTCAGAAATACTGGTTTATAATGTTATAAACAGGCAGCGAGAGCCAATTAATAGTATTTTGGATACTATACGAAGGTATAAGTTATATTAGTATAAATGAGTTAGGATTTCATAATGGAAGATTTTATTTACGATTCTAGGACAAATAACAATGAAATCTATTGAAGTTTGGGGAAAGAGACATATGTGAGACTTCCATAAAATGTAATGAACGAATATGAATGTCGAATTTGGACATTTCGGAACGTTATTAGGGTTTCTTAAAAATATCAAGATGGTGTAGATGGACGAATTATCATTGTGGATTTCCTTTTTTTTCTATTTTCATACTTTTTACTCAACAAAATCATGTGACATTTAAACCCCTTAAGAGTGGTTGATTTCGATTTAGCGAGTTAATATTTGGTGATATTTTCAAGATGGACACATGATTATCTATAAAAGAGGTTTTAGAAAAGAAAGTAAATAACGGTTTGTGCTAATTTATGTTGTAACAGTTAGTAGTGAGTGCAGTTAAAACATTGTTGTTTACTGCTACAACCTATTTTTGGCAATAGAACATTAAAACGTTTACAAGTAAAGTTGATGTATGGTATTATTGTAAGACTCTTCCAAAAGTATTTAAACATTTGAGATAAACAACCGTTGGGTTAAGAGAGAGTACTGAGTGAATTAAATCCGCGCAATGGTAAGAGAAACTTTTAAAATAATCCTATTTAACTAAGTAAAGGTTCTCCATATCGTAAATTAAGATTAACGTTGCATTAAATAATTATTAACGCTGATGTAAATACATCAATGTTTGTTTTTTAGACCAATTCATTTTGTAGACAATTAAGAATTTCGACACGAAGCGAGTTAAAATATTAAATTCGACGAACATTTATATAGGCAATTAATAAAAAAATTGCCCAATTACTACAAGCGTTCAAAGACGTGAGTGAACGCGAAACATTTAAGTTTGTACCAGCAAAGTAAAGGGTGAGTGTGCACGTATTGTATACTATCTCAAAAAATAACTAAAGGGTTTCAACCTCGTTGATTAGGATACTTCATCGTAAAAGGACTAGGAAACCTATAAGCAAGAATGATTTTAGATATTGTTGAGTAGTGGACAATTGATTGTTGTGTAAATGGGTATTGTACATTAGTCCATAAGGAAGATCAATTCCTACCACTACCTACCTTTTTTTGGGTGTTCTTAGTTAAGAGAATAGAATAACGCTTAGTAGAGAAAACTTAGGTAAGATATTTAATTGCTTATATTTCGTTGATTGAATTGAACATCCAATGTAGATCTAATATGAGTGACTGTTTATCACATCACCAATCATTATTTACAGTTATATTTATGAAAATAAAAGTTACGATTCTAATTAAGGTACAGACGTTTAAGATATTGATAAAATTTCAAACAATAGTTGGCTGGAAAACTTCCAAATTATGCACCGATCGTTACAACTGTCTTATTTTAGAGCAGAGAGAAGTTCGTATTTAGGTTTGGATATTATTTTCAGAATCGGGTGTTATTTATTTTGGATTATCGTCGGTTATTATAAGCGTTGGGATATATTTATACAAGGACAAAACAAATAGCTCAGATAGGTTGATAAGATTTGGCCTTGTATTTGCGAAAAGTACTTAAAAGCTATTGATTACTTGCAGTGAATTAATTATACAAGGTTCATACAGGAAGTTTAGAATTTTATGTATCGAGTAAGCGAATACCTTGTGATCCACGATCTCGCAAGTTCAATTTCTTAGCTTAAGATAATTTTCCAGTTTAGATCGTGGTGGCCCTCATAGGACATTTATCCCCCATTATGAGCTTTGTTTTAGAGTGTTTGAAGCTAACGCGGCAAATAAAAAATTTGTCGTGGTATTGATAAATTGATAAATAACAATTATGGCAATTAGCTGATATATTAACAAAACCTGTTTGCTTTATTTCAAGAATTTAAAAAATATCTTAGTATCATAAGTAATGTCGAAATACAATTTTCATTATAAAGTTTTGTTTTTCATGCGATGCGTGCATGTTCGTTGTAATTATTAATCGTAGATATGTTCTTGTTTATAGCGTAGTTCTAGTTTTAGTTCTTTAGTTGTACCTCATAATTAAAATAATTAAATTAAAAATTGGAATACCAAATCCTTAATAAACAAATAAAAACAACACGTTAATAAATGGGAAAGCTTTCTTTTGAACGGTCCAGAACGCTAAGCGTCGAGGGAAGAGCCGATTTTCACAGGTGCGCAGTACTGCATGTTCGGTCTGATTTGTGAGGTGTAAGAGTGTACAGGTTGGCAGGAGATTAATATTTTCTGCCCCGGAAGAGGAAATCTACATTTTTGGTAAAATATGCTTAAGCAAACGGAGATCCCTTTGTGGATATCGATTACACCATAGCAAATTTTCAGTGGTGTGGTACGATGCCGTTATCGTACGAAGTTTGAAATAAACGGTTCGGAATGGGGGCTAGTTCGGCACGTTTTAAGGACAATGGTCGATTCTCCACCAGAACCTTACACGTAACTTAGCTAGTGCATATGATAAGAAATAGATCCAGCGGATTCCTGATGTAGTCTGTAATCAGCGGGGGTCCTGAGGAAATTTGTAAGAGAACGGCTAATGGTAAACATTCACCACTTTAGCCTGGGGATCAGTTTTAGTATATCCTAGCGGTCTTTCTAACTCATGTATTAACTCAGGTTGCATTTCGTTTGTTAAGAAGTTATTATCAATTTTGAGATTCCCCATGACTACCTTTAGGTGTGGTTTTCAGAAATATTTGGAAAATATTCTATTTTTCAAAAATGAAAAACTAAATTCAGATATGAGTGTATAACTGAAGATAACACAAAGTAAAACTTTATACTATACTTGATTTGCATAAAGCATTTGAATTGATTAATGATTTGTTATTTGGCAGCGCATTTTCGCAACGTACTTAATAAAGCATACGGTTTGCCTTGTACCCAACGAAATTGGTGTATAAATAAAGATTGTCCAGTGAGGGAGTACGTTTGGTTTTCACCGTAAAACCATAAAATTTAATTCTTGTCCATCGAGGCAGTACAAAAGCCTTCTTAAACTTCTCAAAATATAATTGAGCTCGGTACTTCGCGCCTAGGGTAATCAACATTTTTTAAAAAATACACGCTTTACGCACTCGATTCATAATATACTATAATGTAGTTTTAATTGCAAAATTCCGTAGCTGTTAACTGCAAAGTACGAACCCTAACCACTACATGTTCGGACCGACAAATTTTTTGACGATTAATAATTTATTATTCTTTAAACATTATTTTGTTCTACCAAACAAATTTTTTCTATAAACTAGGTAAATCAATGTATGTTTAGTGTGAGTGTTTTGGCATTTTCTATTTTTATTAAGAATTATATCAGACAATAGTGTTAAGCTGTCATAATTTATTGACCTCTAAATGCTCGGACTAGACAATGTTTAAATATTTACATATTTTGAAAGTAGGCTGTAAAATATAAAGACAAAAATTTTATGTAGGTTTATTTACTAGTTGACATTTGTCATTTTGTAAAGTAAAAATGGGCCGGGGATTAGTCACGCCGTTAAAAATTCGAGAATTGATTGTTAAAAAACATACAGAAGGCAAGTCAATGTCTCAAATTGCTTCTGATCTTGAAATATCAAAATCAACAATTGTAGACATCGTTAAGAAACACAGGAAAACTGGTAATTTAACTGTTCGTGGTAAAAGTATTGGACGCCCACGATTAGTAACTGAAAGAAATAGAAAATTTGAAAGGCTCAAAGAAGATAAACATTGCGCGAAATTTTGAAAGAGAATGTTGTCTGAAGTGGATTCATAAATCTGGGCTTATATGGTATGATATGCTTAAAGGTTGCTAAAATAATTCCTGACATTTGAGTATTTTTTGCAGGCGAAAGAAAAACCTTTAACTCAAAAGCAAAAAAAGAAACGTCTTTCTTGGGCTAAAGAAAGGGTTTTGTGGACTAATGAGGACTGGAGTAAAGTGGTATTTAGTGATGAGTCAAAATTTGATATCAGTTTGGGTGATTGTAGGAAGCGTGTAATTATAAGCAAAGCAGAGGCATTTCATACAGATTGTCTAAAGCGCACAGTCATAGTTAAGTTTCCTCAAGGAATTATGGTTTGGGGATGCATGTCAACAAAGGGTCTGGGGAAATTACATTTTATAGATGGTACGGTAAATGCGCAAAAATATCAAAACATTTTAAGAGAATATTTATTACCAAGCATTCAAGAGTTACATCCTAATAAAGATAATATAATTTTTCAACAAGATAGTGCATCTTCACATACTGCTAAATCAAGAAAAACATGGCTTGCAGATAACACCTTACACTGGCCTTCGAGTAGCCCAGACCTCAACATAATTGCGACAGTATGGCAAAATGAAATAGTGCCTTAGAAATAATCCCCAACGCACTATTCCGGATTTACGTACGAAACTTGAAGAAATTTGGGACTCATTTTCTGCTGGAGAATGCCAAAAGCTTGCGACAACCATGCCCTTGTGTTTAAAAGCCGTAATCAAAACTTGAGGCGATGTTACTCCATATTAAAATAACTGAAATTTTTGTTAAAAAACAACTAAAATTTTGTTATTCAATTTTCACGATTTTTCACCTTGTTTTAACGTAGAAATGTTGTGACAAGTTTTTTTGTATTCAGTCACTCGTTCGTATAAAATGATTAAATCTTTCAAAAGTACTAAATATACAAAATTGAAGAAAATCATAAAATATTTTATATATGTTTGATTTTAATACCGTCCGAGAAATAGCGGTTAGGGCTCGTATATCTGACAAAAGCGCGAAAACATGATTGTTGCATTTCTATGCAGATCCTAAGAAGTTACGGTTCCTTTCAAACTAAAACTCATAAAATCATAAGGTAAACGTGAAAGTAGAAACACCACTCCTTTGTCTAGGTTTTAACTCAAACACGTACATTTTTATAATTACAATAATTGCTAAATCAAGTTCTAAATTTGAGTTAACAATAAACAAATAATAATCGAACCAGTAGAATGTAAAACGTGTAAAATGGCTTATCAAAAAAAGTCACGCAAATTGTATTTAGAATTACTGCAGCATTGAAATTCTACGGAAAAATACCAACGGTTCCTTATAACGAATGTTAAAACTTATATCATCGTAATGTAAACTAGATCAAAGTAAGCGGTCGGTTCCTACTTAATGTTATATAACTAATGTAAATTCCCTTTCTGTAACAATACACAACATCCCATTGTCATAAGAATTTTTATTAGTTGTAAAGATTAAAATAAGAATCGCGTAGAAAATAATCTAATTGAAGAATAAAAAATATATATATATATATATATATATATATATATATATATATATATATATATATATATATATATATATATATATATATATATATATATATATATATACATATTCACACAATAAGTATACACTTATACATTATTTATTAGTAGTAGGTAGTAGTAGGAAGATTCCGTTAGAAGGAATGCTACATCATGCGGGGCACGATTTGGCTAGTAACCGGTCTGCCCGCTATGGTATTACTCAAAAGTACAATACAATTGCCTGGATTGACTTGGCTACAAGGGGCGGTCAAGGTCGAAACAGACAGACCCCGTTGCTGACGACTGTGCAAGGAATGAATGGCGAGTCGATACGTGGAATGTTAGAGGCATGCATGGTAAAGAATTTGAGATTGCGAATGTAATGTACGAAAGGCAGCTTAATATTATGTGTGTATCGGAGATAAAGCTCAAAGGAAGGGATGCTGTGGAGATGCAGGGTGGCAGCCTAGCACTATGGTCAGGAGTTGAGGCTGAAGTGCATGATGCAAAAGGAGTTGGGGTGATCGTAAGTGAAAGAACGAAAAGATGTGTTAAAAAGTACGAATTGGTATCCCTCCGGGTAATGTGGGCTAGAATAAAAGTGAAGTTTCGAAGAATTTTTCTTATTGCATGCTATGCACCGGTGAATGGAGAAAGAGACCAAGAATGTGACAACTTCTGGAATGATGTAGAGAACGTGTTGAACGTATGTAAGCCAAACGGACGAGTGATGATATTGGAACGGATGGGTGAGTGTACAGAGAGAACATACTGAACGCGTTCTAGGAAAGTTCGGAGACCAAAGAGTCAATGAGAATGGTGAACGCCTGGTGAACATCTGTGTGGAGAGAAGCCTGTTTGGATCTAATGCGTGGTTTAAACATAAAAATGTGCATATGTATACATGGCAAAGAGGTGAATCTAAAAGTATGATTGACTTAATAGTGTATGATGAACGACTTAGAAACCTGGTGAGAGACACAAAAGTAATACGCGGAACGGAGTGTGGATCGGACCACTTTTTGGTTGTATCGGGTCTGGAGATAGAAAGCAAACGTATTGCGAACGTCCAGCATTAGGGTAGACGAACTAGTAGATAACGGTGCGATAATGAAATACGCAGATGATCTCGAGTAGAATGAATCGGTATAAAAGGCACCCCGTAAGAAAAAAGATGCGTACATGGCAATGATTGCTGCAAAAAATGAGACAGAAAAAGCGATTGTATGAGGTGTACAGATTAAGAAACAAAGAAGCGAAGAAGGCAGTGAGAATAAGTAAATAGGAAGTGATGGCTATGGAAGGAGAGAAAATGCAGAATTATATTGAGGGACACAAAAAACAGAACGCTGTAGGAGTGGTGAGTACAAGCAACGAAATAATATGAGACGATTGTGAAGTGAGGAAATATTGGCAAGAATATTTCGGAAAGCTGTACAGTAGAGAGGAAAGTAAGACTGAAGGGTTAAATAAGGAGAATGTAGAAAAAATGGTGAATGAAACTGACAAGGATATTGGGATAGATGAGGTATAGAAAACGGTAGGAAGGTTGCAAAACGGCAAAGAAGCAGTGATGAGAATTGGAAAATATTCGAAAGTATGGAGGTTCAAAGATAGGAAGACTGTGAGAAAATGAGAAGTGAAAAGTGCTGAGATTGAAACGACTGTACCACTGTATAAAGGTAGAACAAGAGTGATTGCAAGAACTACAGAGGAATAAGTTTGCTAGTATGGTAAAGATTTGGAGATTGATTTTCAATGTATGCCTTGAGTGTGGAAAAGTGCTGAGAGATTGGAAGAGCGCGACTGTACCACTGTATAAAGGTAGGGGGAACAAGAGTGATTGCAAGAACTACAGAGGAATAAGTTTGCTCAGTGTACCTGGTAAAGTATTTGGAAGAATACTGATTGATAGAGTACGAGAAACTACACAAACTAAGAATTGGGATGTGCAGGGTGGCTTCATGCCAGAGAGAGGAGGTGTTCATCAGATGGTTGCTCTCCAGCAAGTGATCAAAAAGTGTTTAAGTGTAAAAAGGAAGCTGTACTGTGCGTTTGTAGATCTGGAGAAAGCATACGACAGAGTGAAAAGGTAGAAGCTGTGGGAAATATTAAATGAATATGGCGTAAATAAAGGTCTAATAAACGGAATAAGGGCAGTATACAACGGTACCTGTCATGTGTTAGGGTAAGAGGAGGTCTTAGTGAATACTTTAATATTGAGCAAGAAGTAGGTCAAGTATGTGTGATGTCACCGTGGTTGTTCAATGTATACACGGATAAATGTAGGCAAACATGTACCAATACTAATGGTGTAACGGTTGGTGTCATAAATGAACGAGTTCTGGTGTATGCAGATGACACAGTCTCATTAAGTGACAGTGCGGATGAGCTGCAAACTGCTCTGAGGAAGTTTGATATAATCTGTGAGTGCATGGACCTAAAGGTAAACATGAACAAAACTAAGATTGTGGTGTTCAATCGGGAAGGTGGGAAGGAGAGTAGAGTATTTCTCTGCAAGATGAAATAGTACTGCAGATGGTACAATGGATTGCGAAGGGTGAATGCTGGAAGGAAACTGATTGGAAGTATGTGGACGATAATGAGAAACGAAAGCATGAGCCTAGCAGCGAAACGAACAATCTATAATGGCGTGTTTGCCCTGTCAGTACTGTATGGAAGTGAGACATGGGTATGTCAAAAAAAGCACGAAAGAAAAATAAACGCCGTGGGTATGCGATTCCTGAGAAGCGCATGTGGTAAAACGAGAAGGGATAAGATAAAGAATGAGTGTATAATGACGGAGTGTGGCGAGGAAAAGACGGTGATGGATAGATATAAAAGTAGTACATTACCTTGGTTTGGTCACATTGAGAGAATGAACAACGCAAAATTAACGAAGCAAACATATGTGGGTGAGGTTAGAGGTAAGGCCGGGCCTGGTAGGCCGCTTAAAACGTGGCTGAATGAAGTAGAATGTATGATAAAAGAAAGAAAGATAAGGAGTTTTAAAAATAAAAGGACATGTTAGAGACAATGTATGGATCTTGCGGAAGCTAGGGAGATATGCAGGGATAGGAAAGCATGGAGAAAGATTGTGAATGAAAAATAAATAAGAGGCAGGGATTGTTTTGCCTACCCTGCAAGGAAATGACGTGAATGTTATGTTGTTAGGCGTACACTAAATTAAAAATTTTATGAAAATGTAAACTTTCAATTAACTATAATAAATTATTTGGGGTTTTTAATGGATATTTAAATAATTTTAGTTCAGTAGTACTGTTGTTAAAAATTGTTTACAACATCTTTAACAATTTTAACAAACAGTACTACTGACGAAGATAACTGTAAGTTATCGAAACGTTTAGATTGTATAATTTAAAGTATACCATTAAAAAACCCCACAAAAGATAAGTATTAAAAATTTTAGTTTGGCAAAACTGAAGTAACTTAGTTTCAATGATCTGTTTGCATGAAACAGCACTTAATTAGGAGTTCAACCCGATTTGGTATATTAATCCAACAACCACCTCAATTTTTAGGTGTTTTAAATTGTGAATTTAGGTAAGCATATTCATATTGTTATTCAAATAAACTTTTAAACACCGTGTAAAAACATATTATCATTCTCCACTAAACTGTAATATTTATTTTAGAAACATGTAGTAACATTAGAAATACAATTTACCAGTGGTGCATGAAATTACTTGAAAAAACTTCTACATTTACCGCATTAATAATACTAGTGAGTTACTGGCAGCTTGCACAATTTGTGTTTCGAAATATAAAACAGAAACTTATGAAGTATCGTATATGACTAGTTATTTTGAAAACAATGTAAATAAATAAATCTACCTACTTTCGGTCCATTCGTTATTGGTTATTCATTATACATCGTTTCCATAACTGTTTGTTATATTAATTGAAATAAAACTAACTTTAAACATGTTAATTTCATGAATGAGGGTGTGACGTGTAAAATATTTATTAAAGACGGCATACTAAACTCATTTTTAATTGTAATCCAACAAGATATTCATTACATTAAAGTTATTTGAACTTGTAGTGCTGCTGACTTTTAAGAAGGTTATAAAATGTAGCAGAAAGTTGTATTGACAATTAAGTGTTTAATAAATCTTGGACTATCACTACAATTTAGTACACAGAATATATTAAAAGCAGTAAATTTCAACCATTTATTTATGATTAAGGGTTTTCGTCAACGACATTAAAACCCCTATAAGTATCTATGCCATTTAAATTCAGTGTTAAAAAGCATATTCGATTATCCCGTAAACTGCAAAACTTTTACAATAAATGTCAATAGTTTAAAATACAAAAATAATGTATCAGTTGCAACCTTTCACCTTATTACTTTAGAACAGCAACTTCTGTTATTTCATAAAATCATCATCAGCAATCCATAAAGTGGGTGTTAATTTGTTTAAAGGTAACTAACAAAACCAGTGGCGTCACTAGATCTATTTATTTTTGTTCGAATTTTAGCTCTAACTTTTAATGCGGAAATTGAAATAAACCATAAAATCCTGTAATACATTTATACGGTAATTTATTTGTTATAGGATCGTTCATTACAACATTAGATACGTGTACAAAACGTTCAAATCTTACTCTTCTCTTATAGTCTATAGGAGTAGAAAAAGCATAGTGCACAAATCGGGTGGTAGTGCCTACTACGCACTCGTTTAAATTACGTGCGTAATAGACTACTTACTATCCTTATATAATGAAAGTATATAATCACCATAAATTTTTATCACACTGTTTGTATGTTGTATGCGTCACAATTTGTAATAGACTTTTCTGCTACTTCTACAAGTCCAATCAACTTGAAATTCTCCAAAATTATGTATTGCCGATGACAATAGAATCTTTTAGCATTTATGGTTCATAAAAATGCTTAATTAAACTATAATTCACATATCTTTCATATGAGAAAATAATAAGAACGATATTTTACAAAGACAACGGCCATACCACGTTGAAAGCACCTGTGCTCGTCCGATCACCGAAGTTAAGCGACGTCGGACAGTACTTGGATGGGTGACCGATTGGGAACACCCGTTTTATTGTATTAATAATGAACTATCTTATTTAGTTTTTTTTTGATAAATTAAATCGTAACTAATTATTTTAAACAAACTATGAATGAATTAAATCATAGATCTTGGATTTAAAAAAAATAAGTGCAGCGTTCGTCAAAATTCATTTCTCTCCGTCACATGTTTATAATATGAGCGCCCCACGCTTTTATTTTCAGTCGTAGATTTTTGATCCATTTTGGTGCAAAGAAAATAATTATTTTCTCCTTTTTAGTGCACTTTCTACGCGTAAATAAAAGCGTGCTTTTTAAAAAGGTATCTTTTTTCATAGTATTTTCTTTTGATCCCTTGAAGCCCATTCTGTGACTACTATTGGAGAAGCCCACTTAATTTTCACCTTTTCCAATCCATTTAACACTGGTGATACAGTTGACCTTAAATAATTTGGTACAGGAAACGCTTTGCAAAATACTGGTATGGGTTATACACGAAGTCGACTATAAACAAGTTAAATTTACTTTAAATAAGTTACCATTACTATGCTACGCTACACTCAGTTAAAATATTGTTCAATATTGGTATAGGTAAGTGGTTTATAAATAACTGTAGTGGATAAGATGCCTTAGGCTGAAGTATGTCTGTTCTAGTTAAAGGCATTTCATTGTCATTATTATTACTAGTGTTATTATTACCGAATAAATATAATAATCTGAGAATTTTGTATTACGATAAATATGAACCCTATTATTTATTTTTCCAGCACTTAACAATCCCTTAGTCTACTCATATTTTATTAATGCATAGCTGTAATAGTAACCATACCCAAAGAGTGATTATCAGCCTTTGCGCATTGCCGTTTTCATCAAACATAACCATATTATTTAGAAAACTATAAGTAACAATACCTGATGAAATATTAAAACATCTTTTCTTTTCTATTTTAAGAAAAGTCCATTTATTGTATTAAATATAATTTTATTTTAATTAATTGATAATACAATGTTCTGGTTTGACCTACATCTCTCAAACAAATAAAAACTGTATCATAAAATGCAGTGGGTTTATAATCTCTATAACTGAATTAAAATTATATCTGGTTTTAGTATTTCACTTTTCAAAAGATTATAGTTACAATACGACTGGTGGTACAATATGTATCTAACCAAACAAAATCGATAGAAAATCAATCCAACAGAAAAATAAAATAATGACTACCTTAATACTTTTTTTATACATTAATTAAATAATCATGTCCGAAGTTCACTCCTTTAAATTTTATTTGTGCTATGTATATTCTAACAGAAGTACACACTCAACTTTTCGTCTTAATATTACATAACAGTAAATTTTTTGTAAGAGTAGAAATGTACATCTTTTGAACCCTTTAAATATAAACAAAACTGATTACCTCATTGATTACTAATGTTAATATAATTTACTTGTATCTTAAAAATATGCATTAA
This sequence comes from Vesta saturnalis, assembly GCA_036346205.1. Classification (NCBI taxonomy): domain Eukaryota; kingdom Metazoa; phylum Arthropoda; class Insecta; order Coleoptera; family Lampyridae; genus Vesta; species Vesta saturnalis. Next base: position 504,244 of record JARFJB010002243.1, read on the forward strand.
TACTTACCTGAACTGGTAAAGAATGACTTTCATTTTATAAGTACTCAAGAATTGCAAAATGCAATAATCACTTAATTGAATGGTTAAGTATTTCCTTGTTAATAAATATACTTACCAGCTTTATAATAACCAAATATTCCACCAGCAGCTACTGCAGCGGCATAAGCAAATCCTGGAATATCAATTGGCATTTTCTTAAGAAAATAAAATCACAACACCGATAACTTAATTCAAATTGGAAGAACAATCGAAGGAAGACTGTTTATTGGATTGAGATTAACGGGAATTTATAATTTGTTCTGAAACTTGACAGTCGCAAGCTTGGACGCAAACCTTAAAAGTATTTTACGTAAACTTAAGATGGTACTTACGATTTAGAAATAATGTTTTAGATAACAGAAAAAGCACTTTAGATATGAATTATTTATTTATAACTTGTACTTTGACAAACATAAACTGTACTTAAATTTGTTCGAATATTATAAACATCTGCACGTGTTATTTTGTGATTACTTTGATACGCACGCGCTTTATACATTATTTACTATTTTAAAATCAATGGCGGCGTTCATTCACACTTTAAGTTTTAGTTGCTGATAGCATTCAACGTCCACTAAATTGTTAAATTAAAAATGCCCATTTGCACCAACATTTTAAAGCTACGCTTAACATTAAGTGTTTGTTAAGTGGTATATTTTCATTGCACCTTATTCAATTCTTAAAGCGTTCCTATCAAAACCGTGATTTTTGCCGGCTTAAAGTTCATTTTGTTAAGGTAAACTATATATTAGGTTAGATTTCCGTTTGTTTACAAGTAGGTTATTAACCTAATTTTATTATTACGATGGATTATTTCGATGATGACCTGGAAATACTAGACATGATTGATTATTTTTCACGAGCAGTGAAATTAGTGCTACGTGCCCGCCTTTTTTCACTAGTTCATTGCTTTTGTTATTCATCTTTATATATCTAAGATTTTGTCTAAAATTCAAAAACAAATTCAAACTTGTGTAACACGTGCGTGACAATTCACACCATAAATAGAGTGGAAAAATAAGTATCCCAAGTTTAACAACAAATCGCAAAATATTCTACAGTATTGTGAAACCTCTTCGTTACTTAGTAAAGGAAGTTACGGTTTTTGTTCGAGCAACGTGTATAACCAGTCACCAGAGTATCTGCAAATTTAGATACTCTTTGGTATAACTTTAACCGTTCCATAAAATTTGAACAATGCTTAGTTATTCTCTGCTTAGCAACATATTGGTGCAAATGGGTATTAATTAGAGAAAGTTACTATTTATTATTTTATTTATAATTCTATTAGTAAATCATACAAAACCAAAACAACTCAACACTAACTAGATAGTTTATATATATATATATATATATATATATATATATATATATATATATATATAGTAACATTCTCTTTTCATAGATAGCGATGAAATAGAATAAATTTCCGACTATGGACAGTGTACCACTATGGACCACTTTGTCCTAACGGTTTTACAATTATTGTAAAACCGTTAGGGTAAAGTGGTCCATAGTGGTACACGATCCATAGTGGGAAATTTGTACTGCTGCTCATGATGTAAAAAGGCCAGGTGTAGCAATCTCAAAGATGCGCAGTTGTAATTTTCTCCGACCTATCAGAAATTTATCCAAAATACAAAAAGCAACATGGCATCTTCTTTTACAACTCATTAATCGATACATAAATTAATTTTTTTTTTGTCAATTTATTAAGAATTATATATTTTTACCACCATCAATCAAATAAGTAGCACTTACAATATGTAGTTCTAGGGAAGGTTATATTTACACCTTTTAAGTTGGCATGACAACGGGGATATAATATTTCCCTAGGGAAGTAACTGTATGACCAACGGTTACTATAGTACCAATTCAAAGACCACTACTTAATTTGGCTACAATGGCATAAGATTCTCCTAATGAATTTTTGTAATAAAACCATACAATAATTTCTAATAGACGATATATCGTGTTGATAGTGAAAAAAATACTGGTACAACATTTTGACTGTATGCGTTTGGTTTGACAGCACATAATTAATTGCTTTAGCAGGCTACGACCATGAAATATCAAAGTGACAGTTTCTGAGTCTTTAACCAAATTTGACAGTTTGACAAATACTTGAAAATCGCGAGATGTCTGATTTACATACAGCAAATGAGTATACATCAAAATTTGAATTTTGGAAGTGTCTACAATAACAAACTGTATCAGAATTTTTTGAGAGTGATAGTACTGTACACAGGAAGTAAGGATCTACTACTCTACCTCGCCTTGTTAAATCCCTTGCATACGCTCGGGATTCAAATAATGCTCGGTAGAGTAAATTCTACTTACTTCTCTTGTAAAGTAATATACTATTTATTGGTTTATGATTATTATAATTTTGTATTATACAGAGTTAGTATAAAGTATGGAACCCCCTAAGAATCTCCTCAGCGGTTTATTATTTTTAAATAAAATTGAACTGACACCTCTGGATTTTTGTCTGTGGGGTTATTTGAAAAATAAAGCATACACAAGTAGACCCACAAATTTAAATGAGTTAGAGTTACGCATAAGAAACTTATTACTACAAATGCCGAACGAATTTTTGCAGAATCTTTGCAAGAATTTAAAGATCGTTTAGGATATTGTTAGATAGCAGAAGGGCGTACTTTTATATTTTTATATAAGGGCGTAACATTTATTATAATTTTTGTAATTCATGTTATTTTTTGTTAAAATTGATAATTGCCGAGTTTTCAAGATTTGTTTTCATTAGTAATAACCCAAGAACATCGATAATCGAAATAATTTTACAACACTTCTCGAAAGCATGTTGCCGGGCAATAAAAATATGAATGTTGAGGTTCATTGTATCCAAAATTAAAAACAAGGAATTAAAAAATGTAAAAATATACAGGGTGTTACATTTAAAATGACAAAGTTGATATTTATTTCCGGTGTAACCAGAAATGATACAGTAAATCTGGTTGCATTTTTAGTCAGGGGGTTCCATACTTTATACCAACTCTGTATATTACAATTTTTTTAATTTTGTTTGTATTTTTCGTCACATAGTGTGATCCAGCGAAAAAACCAATGCACATCATTAATTTAAGTAGGTAGTTCCAACTTTCTAGATTGTTTCTATCTTTTTTTAAGTTATGTTGACATACGAAATAGTAACGTGCATCGGTTTTTTCGATGGATTACCTACACACCTAGTCTTTTTAGATCATGCTGTTGGCAACTTTATAATTACTGTAGAGCTATGTTTGAGTGTGGGTACTCTGTTGATATAAACGCTTACGATTTACTTGGTATTTTACAGATTTTTGTTGGTGTAATTACATATATCTAAAATTCCATTTTGATAAAATAATGTTCATTTTTATTTTAATGCATGATGGTCTATACTTGGACAATATATTACGGTCCATACTAGGACACGACTAAATCCTGAGAATTGTAAATTTTTCTTGCAGATTTTAATATGCTGAGACATTCAAGGTCACAGCTGTAATTAATTTTCTAAAAAAGGAAAGATATTCACGAACAGTATGAAAAGTCTATACCTGCTGCTGTGGAAGATGTTGTTACAAATCAAATGTCTTAGATAAGTGCAGCTAAAGTGCATGATATCAGCAAATCTACTTTACATCGAAAAGTTAAGAAGTTTCGAATAACCGAGGAATACAATCAAGAGAAAGAGAATGATTTTAAATTTGGACGAAGCCATGGTTTCAAGTCAATATTTACACGTCAAGAGGAACAGCTTTTAAGCAAATATCTAATTGAAGCTTGTGAAATGTCCAGGCTACACATTATTAACTACTCGTAGCTAATTTACAATTATGCCATTCCTAATAATAAAACTGTGCCTCAATCTTGGCACGAGAAGAAACGAGCTGGATTAGAATGGTGAATAATTTCAGGAAACGCCACCCTACGTTAACGCTTCGCAAACCAGAAGCAATTGACCTTGGTAGGGCTACCAGCTTAAACAAGCATAATGTGATCACGTTGTTCAATAATTTGAGATGTGTAATAACAAAATATAGTATTCAATCAAACCAAATATTCAATAGTGATGAGACAGGTGTCGTCAATGTGCACAAACCCGGAAAGATACTGGCTAACATTAAACAAAAGCAGATCGGACAAATGACAAGTGCTGAACGGGGGACATTAATAACAACGTGGGCTGTAATATGCGTTAATGGAACATTTGTGTTTCCAAAGAAAATTTTTAAACCGTTTATGCTCACTGGAGGATCAGATGGTGCAGTCTATCCTACCGGTTGGATGACAGGTGAAAATTTTCTAATATATATACAGCGTGTTCAGCGAGGAATGGGACAGTGCAATATCTCGAGAGCGGATGAAGATTTTTAAATTATGAAAATATTTTTGTAAATATCTTCCAAGGGCGCACATTTTTTGGCACAAAGATTTGAATCAACACCCATCACCGCCAGGTGGCGCTATCTCACTTCAATTTTTTAAATGCAATGCCGTATTTTTTATTTCATTTTTGGATCCTATGACATATTTGTGATGACTTTTATTAAGACTCCTATCAACCTATCTTTTGTAGTTTCTGAGAAAAAAAATAACTTTTGGAATTTTATTAATTGAAAGCATACAAATTAAATTAAATGTTCAAATGTTTCTCCATCATTTTCTACACACGTTTGATAACGCCTAATTAATGTAACACTAGTTGCCGCTCTTAAAGTTTCTCGTGGTATGTTTGCACAAGCAATTATAATTTTGTTTTGTAACTCCTCTACATCTCTAGAAGGTGTTTCATACACTACACTCTTTAAATGTCCCCAAAGAAAGTAGTCTAAGGGACTAAGGTCAGGAGAACGAGCTGGCCACATAATGGGACCATTTGTACCTATCCATCGTTGCGGAAACACTCTACTTAGGTAATTTCTCACTATTGCGCTATTGTGCGCCGACTGTGATAAGTTGGTCCCCCTTACAATTTAGTGAACAGCGTATCGCATTATTTCGGCGTTATCTGCATTATTTTTGTGGAAGAACAATCTTTTATCTTTCCTTTGGTATAAAATTTGCTATTTTGTCTGTATCACTCAAATGTTATGAGTACTTCCTGAAATTACGTTTTTGTGCTAAAATTCCAAGGATTATTTTTTTCTCAGAAACTACAAAAGATAGGTTGGTAGGAGTCTTAATAAAAGTCATCACAAACATGTCATAGAATACAAAAATGAAATAAAAATAGGGCATTGCATTTAAAAAATTGAAGTGAGATAGCGCCACCTGGCGCTGATGGGCGTTGATTCAAATCTTTGTGCCAACAAATGTGCGCCCTTGGAAGATATTTACAAAAATATTTTCATAATTTAAAAATCTTCATCCGCTCTCGAGATATTGCACTGTCCCATTCCTCGCTGAACACGCTGTATATATAGCACTTTATCAAACACGTGCGTTGCACCAAGGAGCATAAAGTTGTTTTAATTCTTGACAATCACGAAAGTCGTTACGATGTTCGTGTGTTGAATATGTGTAAAGATAATGGGATAATTCTTTTGACATTGCCGCCCCACTGCAGTCACAAACTACAACCACTGGGCGTTAGCTGCTTCTTTTCATTTAAAAGTTATTACAATGAAGGAGTTGATGACTTGATGCTAAACCATCCTAGTGTACCGATGACAATTTACGATATTGCTAGTGTTTTTGGTATTGTATACCCTAAAGCATTTACACCTGTCAACATAACCAAAGGATTTCAAAGAACTAAAGAAGTGAAGATGCTAGTGGTGACCTCAGTGAAGATGTACAGAATGTAGGACACAATAATGGTATATAAGAACCGTAACGTGATAGTCGAATTCCTGGTCCATGTCATACTATAGTAAGTAACTCCTCAGAAAACCAAGCTGCATGATAAAGCTAATTCTAGGAAGAAACTTAGAAAAGTGAGAAAAAAGCTACAGTCAGCTATATTAATAGACAGTACAAAGAAAGAATAATGAAAAAAGCAATTGCATAAGAAAAAAAGCAGGAGGCTAAGGAGTAAAACGTAAAGCTTTAGTGATGGTATTAGTTCGAACAGTGATGTATGTGAAAAATGTGCAATGATTCCAGCGATTAAGAATTTCAACATTCGTCCATTCAAGAAGAGGATTATATTACAGTTAGATACATGACAAAAATCTGTGAACTATTATGTTGGTCGGGTTGTACAGATAAGTGCAGAAGATTACATTATTTCCTTTTTAAAAAGAATTGTAGCTGGTAAATTTGTATTCCCGGATAAACACGACGTGGATGCCTAAGCAGCAGAAGATATTGTACTTAGAGTTGCCCTCTCCATACATATATGAAAGTACGACACGAGCTCTATTGATTTTTCACAATTTAAGATAGAATAAATGTGTTTTTGGTAAAAATCCCATTATAGACCACTGATTCCTACAATAGACCATATAGTGGTTCATAATGGGACAAGTTGTGTACAGTGAGATTTGTTACATAAAATTTAAAATAGCTTAAGAATCAATTCTAATTGCTATTTGTATGGTTCCTTACATGCATACTTATGTTTCTGTATGTCCATTATTATTAGGTATTGTACAAGAAGAGCAATATGTTTTTTTTTAAAACGTGTCCCACTTTAGACCACTTTGCCCTAGGCATTTTCCGGTTGATATCTTTTTGGTGTTCTAACTTGTCAACTATACTGTGCGCCCATTTGAATACGATTAAGATATTGCAGGTAACTACATTTTTCAGGATTTGGTGATTCAGTAATGCTCAGATACGCTTGAGTGCCATTTTGACTCCATTTTATGGAAAGGGAAGAGTTGATTGTATTTAAAACCCGAGGCTGTTGTTGTTAACTACTGGGTTTTATTATATCGTAACTGTATGTCCCGTTGTGTCATAGGAAAAGATTATTACTCTAGCCTTCAAGTATTCCATCTCTGGGAAAACGACAAAAAAGCGGAAAAAGTTAATATCGCTGTTAACATATCGAAGCGAACATACTTAATGATCGAATACCATCTAATATTTTTTTGCTCTATGGAAACTATGAAAACCGTGAATTATTATATTTGTTCATTTACATTAGCGGTTGCCAACCTACTTGTTTTGACTCGGAGCTTCAGCGTTAAAAATGGTTTCTCCAGGTTTTAAGTTTTAACCCAAAATCTCCGGATAAATTGTATATTTTGTAACGTAGCGTCAAACAGGTGATCGTAGTCGGTTGACCGTCGTCGTTGGTCATCAAGTAATATCCACGGTGTCAGTATAATCGCTATGCTTGATCCTTAAGTTTTCTATTCGTGTACAACTTTTAATAGAGGTAAATTATTTATATTTTGCATTAGAGCAGGAAACGATATTTTTTGTAGTGGTATTCGCGTTTCTCAAAATGACACGAAGTCAATTTTACTCCGTCCTATTAAAGGTAATCAAGCTGTGGTGCCTACTTAAGTAACGCATATGATAATCAAGTCTCACATTGAATTAATAATAATTTATTAAGAAAATGCCAAGAGTCATCGCACAGAGTATAAAGTTGCAAAAGCGCTATAAGCACCTTAAATAGTGCAACGGAGAAGAGTAATGAGGAACTTATCGTAATGGTGTCGGATATATTTCAAGTACGTAAGAGCTTAAATATCATGTTTCGTGCGCACATTAAGTATGTGTTTGGCTTTCAATTTTACACCGAATTATCCCTGACGTCATAACGGCAAGACCTCAAAATTTAAAGTTGACATATTGCGGTAAACGAGAAATTTTTCGAATAAAAATGTCCCACCTGTTACAGCTCTAGTAGAATCAGATTCACATTCAGATAGTGATGTGGATTCAGATTCTTATGGTTATGCACTTGGAATCAGACCCTACTGTTCGGCATCTAAATTTTATTAAAACACGTTTTAATATTTGGTTTTCGTCAGGTCTTATCCGTAGATACGAAAGCAGCAACCTTGTGGCCAATTCCACTTAGATACGACTTAAATGGATACGTTTCTAGTTATTTACTTTCCGTTTTATGTAGGTAATAGAAGTTCAACATCTGAAGACTAAAATTTACTTTTTTTTAAAAAGGTCACTCGAAATTCGACGATTTATATGCAAAGAAGGTCTAAATAGCGTGAAAAATAAAGTTGCAACCCTGCATTACTTTCAATTTAAAAATATAAGGTACAGTTTTCAAAAGTCAAGTTACGGTAGTAAACTTTTGTTGTTTTTACAGTACTACACACTCTCCCTAGATTTCCATGACTTCTCTAATGCAAAATAATATGAACAGCGTATAAGAAGAGTTTTTTTTTTAGAAAAATAAAGTCTTAGATGTGATGGGCTTCCGCTAACGAAGCAGGGCCAAGTCAACCAAAGCAATGAGACGAAGGCCACTATTGCACTTTTAGGAGAGGAGGCGTGAAAAATGTAAATATAAAAGCTGGCTTCTTATGAAAGATAAAATAAGTGCAAAATGTAAAATCTGTTCGGAAAAGCAGCTTACACACATTCTGCTAGTAAGAAACACGGGGAAATGATTAAAGCTATTTCATTTAATCAACTTTTAAGTAGGTACACATTCATAAAAACAAATTCACATGATGACTTGGATATTATTAAGACAGAAGTCTCACAAGTATAACGTAGAATTTGTTATCGCCACAGCTATCTCAATATGGATTGCAGTATTAAATTAAATTCAAAAATTAGTAGTGTTTCAAAATTATTATCCAATAAATAGCACATGTATAAAACACGCATACGGAAACGGCCATTGAAAAACTCGCATAATACGTTTTTACACGTTTTTCAAAGAAACCGTTTCCACGTGTATGTTTCATACTATTTTTTAGGAAAGTGAATTAGTTATTTTCGCAATTAGTGCGGTGTTCACACATTTCTTAGTGCGACAGAAGGCCTAAGCCTTCCGTTTTAACCCGAGACGTTAGCCGAGGGATAAAATATAAGACCGAGCTCCAAAAATATAACAGCGCTCCAAAATTTTTGTAATCATTTACATAAAATTAGAAAACATTAAATTTTGAAATATTTGTTGACAAATGTCAATGTTAAATACATAAACCAAAAAGTTTATATATTTAGTTATATACAATTTTTTTATTTAAGTATCTAAAGTAGCGATTACAAAATAATATATTACTTTACAAGGGATTTACTTTACCGAGTTTTATTTGAAACCCGAGCGTATACGAAGAGTTTAACATCCTTACTTCCTCAACTTCCTGTACATATTATTTTTTCACTATCAACACGTTGTATTGTCTATTACGCCTCGGGTAAAAAAGAACGGCCTCTCACCAAAAATGTGTAAACAGCGCACTAGTTACGAAAATAACTATTATGTAGCAAAACTAAGTAGTGGTCTTTGTATTGGTACTATATATAGTACCCGTTTGTCAGTTGGCAAAAACACAAAAAATGTTGACTTAAATAAAATGTCCAATAATGTGCAAATCTCAGAAGATACTGCTGCTAATAGATGTTTAAGTATAAATAACTGTACACATTCTACGTTTACAATTAATATTAATAAATAATTAAGTTAATCTTAGAGTGATATCCACTTTTAACAATATCAACAGTTACTTCCCTAGGGCAGTAATATTATATTCCTGTTTTTCCAACTTGTAAAGATTGTGTAAGTTTAAACTCCTTCCCTAGAACGATATATTGTAAGTGCTACTTACTTGATTGATAGTGAAAAGAATTAATGTCTTTATAAATTTCAAACAGCCAAATAACGGCAGAAAATCATGTAGTCTGATCGTAATTGGAAGTTTTAGTTATAAATGATCGGGTAAGCCGGTTGCCATGACAAAACAGTGTTGTTTGAAAAATCGCCAATTTGGTAAACAGTTTATCGTGTTCCGAATGTGCCGTTGAAGAACTTAAATATTAAGATGGAGTTTGACGACACTGAAGATGAAGAATTTATGTGCACCCCGCCAGACGTTGTGAAATTGACTACGCGAATTCGCATGAGCTGCTACCCCAAAAATCAAAGATGCGTTATGAAAAGCAGCGGACTATATTCTGTGCTTTGTGTAAGAACAAAAGAGTCAAACAATGTACCGGAAATGTATTTCTTGCTTACTTAATAAAAAGATCAAAAACACTGAAGCCAACAACACTGTGGCCCATGTACTCTATGTTGAAAAATATGCTGATTTTACAAGATAACGTTGACATATCCAAATTTGTCATGTTACAATCTTTCTTGAAACGTAAGTGGGTGGGACGTGAAAAAATCGCAGGTTTTTACAAGAGAACAAATCAATACGTTTTTAGAGGAATCGCCCGATGAAACGTTTTAGTGATGAATGTTTGTTAATATATGGATTGCTTACTATCTTTATAAATATGTATAATTTAAATTACAGGTTGCTCTAATCTTGGGAGTCGCTGGGGCTTGTCGTCGGGATGAACTTTGTAAATCGACTGTAGCGGATTTCATAGCACAAGATACAATTTTGTTGGTAACGAACCCTGACTCTAAGAATCACGTCCCAAGTACGTTTTCTGTAACAGAGGGCAATAAAATTGGATACAGATTTATAAAAAATACAGAACTTCGTTCCTCTAATGTCCAAACTAATCGTTTTTTTTTAGATTATGAAAAAGTTAAATGTACTGTTCAACCTGTAGGTATAAACACACAAATTCAACAAATTGCACATTGTCTAAAACTGCCAGATCCTTCCACTTTTACCGGTCATTGATTTCACCGTACTCCAGCGACGCTAATTGTTAATGTTGGAGCAGATCTTCTGAGCCTAAAGCATTACGAAGGCTGTAAATCTTCAATGGTAGCAGAGGGCTACATGCATGATTCTGTAACAGAGAAAGTTTCCAATAAAATGATAGGCAATGTTTCTGAATTAACTGGTACCTTGTTACACGGACGCTTCTCTCTGATGAACACGTTCTCCATTTCACTAAGTTTTTCCAACACGATTAATAAGATTGTTCACTCAATAAAGGTATTTAAAAACTACACTAATGAAATAACAAGAAACATGTCCATTTAAAAGAACGCAATCAGTTTATTAGTATCAAATAATGAGTACAATTACAGATGATTAACCTAAGCTAACTAAATTATACAAGAACAAATAACTAGCCTAACTGAACAATATAATAAAGACCAACCTACAATACATACCGAAAATTGCAACGTGAAATTACAGTAGATGTTGACATTAACAAAAAACAAAGCAGTTTTAAACGCATAATACGTAACATGTTAAGAGCGGTGCACCAGGCCTCAATCTGCCTACTTCTGGTGTTGCAGCTAGATTACTTCGCAGCCGAGCCGCCAGTCTCAGTGGGCTCTTTAAGATAAAGAAGACTTGTCAGCTGTAAAGCGTAACCTAGACTGATTGAAACCGTTTTTTTTTTGTTTATATGCTCATGCTTAAGGTTGGTTACTTACTTATTTTAGCTTATCTAGATGTTGGGGGTAGGCTCGTCAGTAATCCTTGTCTCCTTCAGCCCTGGTAATTTTTTCTTGTTGGTGTTGCGTTGTTTTGTGTAATTGTATAGTTTACAATCATGAGATGTGGTTATTTTTGGGGTTAAAAAAAGATTAGATTTATTTGAATATTTGTGCTAATTGTTTTAAGTATGAGTGTTGTTTAGTTGGGTGTAGCGTGCTGTGTGCGGTAAATCCGATTGGTTTGCCGGTATCATGCTAGGTCGTCATCGAATAGACGGGGGGGATGCAGAGGGCATATGGACTGTCCAGGGATTCTTCTATCTCCTCGGGAAGGTCGTCAAGTAGTTGTGTTAGGATCGCGGAGGGGGGATTGAATTTTAATTTGGGCTTTTCCGTGAGACTTAAGAAAATCGGTAGTTGTAGGGAGTTCTGAAGGATCTCTTTAGTCGGAATTGTGTCGCCTAAAATGTGTGCAAAATTTCTTTGTAATGTCTGTATTCTGTATGTGATGGGTGGTACGTTTGCGTGTTGTAGTGTGAGGTCGTTAGGGTACCTCCAAGGTAACCTGTGTATGCGTCTGAGTATTCGGCTTTCACACGAAGCGATAGAAGAGAGGTGATTAGGGTTTATGTTAGTGTATATTGGTGCTCGAAAATCCATAACAGGGCGTATGTACGTTTTGTATTTGTGTTTTAGTGTTTTGTGGTGGCAACACCTGAGTCTATCACGGAGGGCGCCCAGTAGGTTTCTTATCCTGTTTAGTGTTCTTTGTACATCGGTGAGCCAATTGAGGGTTGTGGTGAAGAGTATTCCTAAGTAGGTGACTTGTTGTTGAGTGGGAATCTTTCTTGATTCAGGGAAACATTGCTGTTGCCTAGGTTTGGGAACTTATCTTCGGTGTAGTTTGGATGTCGGAAGAGGATTGTTTGGGTTTTGGTAGGATAGACGGAGACTCTCACCAGTTTGCCTAGTTGGAGAAGTACCGGGGGGTTTTGGATATGAGGCGGGAGGCCTTTCCGCTGTTTCGATTAACCGCCCAAAAGGCGTTGTCATCTGCAAACTGCGCAACGACTACTCCGGGTTGTGTAACTTCGTGAATGTTGGATGCGAAGATAGTGTAAAGGATCTGCTGTAGGTAAAAAAGGATCGTAGGTGTTTCCTACTTTGACTCGAACTAACTGATCAGTCAGTTCCTACGAGAGTAGGAGTTTGGAGAAGGGATCGGGTATGTTAAGGTTGCGGATCTTGTGTAGGAGACAGGCGTGCCAGACTGTCAAATGCTTGCTTAATATCCAGAAACACAGTGAGATTGCATTGCTTGTGATTGAATGCTTTGGTAGTTTACGTAAGCAGCCTGGCTAGTATCTGCTCAAAGTATTTTCCGAGGCAACTCAGGAGGGAGATGGCTCTGTAGGAGGAAGGTGTGGTTAGGTTAGAGTTGAATTTGGGTCTCATGACGGTGGAAGCCGATTTCCAGTTGGTCGAAAGTGTGATATGGTTAGGCATTTGTTGTTAATGGCTGTCTGGGGCTGAATTTCTTCCTTTTTTAAAGTACGCGTTGTGATAGAGGCATAGAAGGGATTATCGTTATCGAGTTGGGTTTCGGGAAGGTTATGGGTACGGAATTCTTCAAGGCGACTCTCAAGGAGTGCCTTGAACTGGTTGTCGAATTGGGGATCTTCCGGGGATCAGAAAATGTATTTGAGGTGGAGACCAAAGAAGTCAGCCTTTCCTTGATCGAAAGAGATTAGGTTGTCCTGTAGGTCGGTTAGGTGGGATTTAAGGTATCCTTTCCTTCAGGTCAGGCTACAGAACTGTTCCCAGAAGAGTTTACCGTTTCTATAGTGTGGGAGATGGCTTTGATCCACGAGTCTTCGGCGTGTTTGTTTGCTTCTCGTCTGCGTTAAGGTGATTGTATTCGGTTTTGAGGGCCGTGTCCCTGGATCGCAGGAATTGACGATAAATTCACCTTTTCTCTTTGATCCAGTTCACGATGTGCCGTGGGAGCGGTTCGCGCGAAATGTCGATGTTTTTCAAAGGTACTGAGATATCGACCGCTTCCGTAATTACGAAAGTTAGGACTCTAATGGCTCTCTCGAGATCTTCGGTCGTTAGAAGATTGGGTGTTGGAAGGTTGTTGGAGATGTGAGAAGTAATTCCATTCTGCTTTCAAAAAATCTTTAATGACTGTATATTGAGGAAGTGCTGGGGGGGGGGGAGCTAGACAAAATGAAGTTTTGACCAGTAGTGGTAAATGATCTGAATGATCAAAATAGTGTGCTATGGGTTCTGACAATGATATGGTCTATTATTGAGGCACCTAGATGCTCGAAATATGTAGGCTGTGTCAGTGGCTCGCAAAAGCGGCAACTGTAACAAAGGTGATGATAGCCTGATACCGTTACTATTACTTCTGGATTCACCAAATTGTGTGTGGCGGCCATTAACATCACCTAGGATGACTACATTAGGAAGAGTGGAGGCGTAAATTAAAACCTCATCGGATAGGGTGCTGTGGCCTGGCGAGTTGTGATATGAGAAGAAGACGATCGGGGTGGGAAAGTGCACCGTTACAGCAACGCATTCGAGATACTGTGGGTGCGCAGGAAGAAGAACTGGATTGGATGAGAAGCAGTTTTTAATTACGAGGGCAGTTCCGTGATGGCTGTTTAGGAAGGTGTGATATGTGTTAAAGTTAAGTGTGCATCTGTTTTTGAGTTTCGTTTCCGTGATGGAAAGAATGTGTATGTTGTGTTCGTGTAAGAGGTTTTTAAGTAGGGAGCGTTTCCGATTAACGCCCCTGGCATTAACTGTCCCTGCTAGTATATCCATTTTGGAGGAATTTAAGGATTGGGTACTCGGATTACGGAGACAGCCGTCCGCGTGCCGGATATGCAGGCACCGGTACTCCGTTGCAAGTAGGATCGGGATAGCGAATCTAGGATACGAATGACCGTATTTCGCCGGTCGAGAAACATGCTTGAAAGGGTGTGGGTCAGGATATGTAGGAAGTGTCTAATAGAGAGGGTCTGGGTGTCAGGACTACACTTTGAGTTAGCGGAGGATTTGCAGAAAGTGCTTCTGTGACTTTCGCCACAGTTAGGGCAACGGATGAGCGGGTAGGACACTCCTCAGCGGTATGCCCTACCTGCGCGCAGGTAGAGCAATACTTGAGGAGAGGTTGTGGGATAAGAGAGGGTTTGCAACAGTAGTGTCGCGCGAACATGACGACACCGCGTGCGAGAAGGCTCTTGAGGGTGGTTTTGGAAGGGGTGATGACGCGGACTAAGCTTGTTGGTGTGTTCGTGGCCTTAAAAGTGATGCAAACGACCTTGCTCACTTGTGGAACATCGATCTCACCCGGACCTCCTCATCTAGAATGTTCCCATCTACGTGACGAATCACGCAGGAAATGGAGGAAAGTTTAGGATTGGAGTTGGAGGAACGGGGACCGAATAGTTGGGATAGAGTGATAGTGGGATCGCCAAAGTGGTGTCGCAGCCTAAGCTGTGTACTATCCGGCAAGGGAGAGATATCTAGGAGACAGGTGTGGTTACGGTTGAATGCTAAATTCAACCAGGGAAGGTTAATGGCTTTTAAGGTGTTGTACAGGATTTTCTGGGTGGTGATGGTTTTGGGGATATTGCGAACGCAATATCTTGAGGATTGAAAGCGTGTAGCATTAGGATTAGGGGAACGGGTGTGGCACAGGTGGCTGGGCGGGTGTAGGTAGCAGAGCAGGTTTGCGTGTGTGATGGTTTAGTGGGTTTGTGTGTAGGTCTTGTGGAGGCGGTGGAACGTGTAGAAACGTGGGAGTGTGTGTATGAGGTTGAAATGGATGAAGCGTTTGAATGGGAACGGGCGCGTGTTCTTGAGGATGGCGCGGCGAGTGTTGCGTATGTGTGTGTGTGTGTGTGTGTGTGTGTGTGTTGGTGTAGGTGGACGGACGGCGTCGGAGGTTGGGGATACAACCGTGAGTGTTGCACGGTAGCGACCGTGCTTCACCATCACGACTGTTGTTAGTATACAATTAACGGAAATCAATTAAGAAAATGAAAATTGTATTTAACCGAAGGTTGGGTCTCCGTCGAGGTGCAATCTCACACCCCGAGAAAAAAGGCTTGGAAATCAGAGAACCAATAGAAAAGCAGGAAAACAAATATTAAAATAAAACAAATTAAAATTAATATAATAAAATAATAATAAAAATTCTGTATTAACTCACACTGCTCTCCGACGTCGATCCTAGTGTTGGCGTAGTCCTGGCTTCTTCTTTATACTTGTTCTTCACGTTATTCCTGCTGTATGTTCTGCGGCTCCTTCCACCGCTTAAATAGGCGTCCATGGGGAAGATGTGTCGCGTGCCCGTCACGCTAGGCGCCGCCCATAGAGCGTATCGGATAAGGTGACCGTTTCCCCCTGCTGCAGAAGGGCTGTGGGACAGATTTTCTGGTAACGTAGGGTGTGGCAGTCTCCCGGTGGCATTGTATCCGATGAGTTGGCGAATGTTGAATGCGGTGGTTCCGTATGGCTGGTCCGTGATAGGCCTGAGGTCCTGCCCGACATTCACCCGTCGATCTTACCAGGAGGCGGGGCAGGTTCAATCGGCGGCGTAGTGGGTTCCTCTACACATGACGGAGTAGGCAGCGGCAAAGGCGGCAGCGCAGCAGGATCCCCGGGTGGTGTTTTTGACCGTGCCGTCTTGCTTGTCTAAAAGCACCTTAATAGTGAATCGCAATTATCGTTTATTTACAGGGAAACCGTAAATGTATAAAGTGAGAACGTAGGCCACGATAACTAATTCCTCATCTTTATTAACGACAGTCTCTCTTCCACTCCTTTTAGGAGCCTTGTTATTTAATTTATTACTAAGTATGTTTCGGCGCGAATTGGAACCCTTTTCGCATTAATTGCATTTAAAGTCGTGTCAGTGTATCCGGATGGTGGTTCCGATAATGCCTCGTTCCTAGTTTTCTGACGTACCCAAGGCGCATTCTAAAATTATAAAAAATGTTTATATGGAACTACCAAATCAGGCCTAAAAATTGAGGCGAGAATAGGCCATTCGAGTGGCACATTTTCACTCTACTTATTTGTACTATAACCAAAAGTTTTCTGTAACTCATGAAAATAAACTAAACAGGTGACTTTCATAAGGTCACAGTCTAGCCAAGTAAATAGTTAATTGAAATTATTTACCAGAATTCTTCAATTTCTAACTTAAATTTCGCAGCACCATAAAGTTTACAGACTAATAGTGATTCGTTAAACAAGATGTCGCAAGTAATATTAACTAGGTAGCAAATGCCGGTAATACTGACAATTTCATGTTACAGCCTCCAAAGTCAAAGAGGTGTAGGAAAACCTTGTGACACATATACCCACTCAATGGGGACACAATTTCATCCCATTTTACGGTATTACATAATTATTCACTGTGTGTATGTATTTTCTAAATATATTGAAGTAGTTAATGTAAATTCCATTAAGCTGTTGTTGCAATACTATGTGCGTTGCGCTTTTGTTTCCGCATGGCATTCATTTAGTTGCTGTATCTGGTAATGGGCTATCATTCACCTCATAAATGTTTACAGCATTTTTTATCGAATGGGACACTATTCATAATACCTGCAGTCTAAATTATCCTAAAAGTAATATTTTTATACAAAGTAATTAATTTATTATTATGACGTGTTTTGCAGTCAAGCGGACAGTAACGTGCAAATGTATTACGACAGGCGTTGGTAAAAGAACGAGATAAGGCATATCACAAAAAAACCGAATTCAACTTGGTTGTCTGCTCTGCTTCTATTGTTTCTCTGCGACTTTCATCTAGGTCGTATCTAATAAGAACCTTAAAGGTGTTGATTACCGTAGGAACACAAAGTAATTATTAGACAATTCTACCAAGGATCAGTGATAGCTCACACACTTTTCCTGCTATACATAAATGATCTCATTTCCTCAACAACTAACCTGATCCATTGCTTTGCAGACGATAGCACTCACATTGTATCTCTTCTCACAACAATAAGTATAGTCAGGACATTAAAGTGAAAATGGCAGCCTTAATTAACAGAGACTTAGAACGTATCCTTGAATGGGGAAGTAATAATCTACTCTCGTTTAACGCCGACAAAACCCAGTGTTGTCTTGTGTCCGCCAAGGAAGATCGATCATTTCCTGCTGTATATATGAATGGCTTATATCTCAAGTCTTCAAACTCTATTTCTATGTTAGGGATGTCCGTATCATCGAAGATTTCATGAGTCGACCACCTATTGTCAGCCAGAAAAATAGCTAAAAAAACTGGGCATACAGAGCAAAATAAGCTCATATGTTCTAGTCCGATTTTTGTTTGTTTCAGAGTGCAGTAGAGGAGTATCGACGTCGTTTGCTACATCGAAAAGTTCCTAACAGGCAAGAATTTCAAACTGTTTTTAGACGTGCTGGCTAAACTGGGATGTTTCCAAGTGTAAGCATTGTTTCTGAAAGACAGCAAGGGCTCGGTTTGGAACTTGAAGAACATATTCTGGATGTTGTAGAGAATAATCAAGAGATAAGTACAAGGCGATTCGCATTCCAGTTTAAAATTCCATATACAGTAAATATTTCTTCCGTTTTGGCCTCCTTAAAATATTTCCATTCCTTTCTGAATCACCCTGTATAAAGACGTTGGAAAAAGGGGGAGTGGGGTTATTCATAAACTTGGTAACGGTTACACCAATTTGAATAAAATTCAATATAAAAGACATTTGGCTACGGGAAATGTATTAGCGATGCTTATCTGTAAAGAGCAGGAGGGGGGCGGAAATAAAGGGGTATCGATAAACTCAAAAACGGCAAACCAATTTTAACAAAATGCGATATATAAAGATTTTTGGATACGGGAAATGTTTTAGCACTATTTATCTTAGAAGAGTAGGGACAAAAGGGGCACTGTTATCGATAAAATTGAAAACAGCTAAACTAATTTTAATGACATACGGTATACAGGAAGTTTTGACTGCGGATGATGTTTTAGCGTTATCTATTGTTTTTATTTGAATAATCATTAAGTGGCGTAGCATATCAGCACATTCTTTTATAAATTGTGTACTAGGTAACAGTCCTCAGTCACATATTATCATAAGTATTTAAAGTGTTCGCCACATTATCGAGACAGGAGTTCACTCTCCTTTTCCTGCTTTCAAAAACTGCCTCCAATTGTTGTTGAGTTATGTCGTAAACAGCCGCTTCTATAGCTGCACGTAATTCGGCAAGTGTATGCAAACGATTTCTACAAATTACATTTTTCAGATGACCAAATAATCCAAGGGCGTGAGATCCGGTTTCTTCCAATAATTCGGTCATCAAAGTATTGCTATACAAATCTTGTTGTTTCTACACCTGTATGTGCAGTTGCATTGTCATGCTGAAAGAAACCCTCTTGCAATTCGTCATCATGAAGTTGATCAATAAAACATGTAGGATAGCACGACAACTTTTCGCATTAACAGTATCGTTAAACAATATTGGTCCAACAATTCGCCTCCTCGATATCGCTATCCACACCTCTACTTGAACAGATTAGAGCGAAGCTCTCTAACAGACATTCGGGTTGTCTGCACTCCAAGTTCGATAGTTTTGAGGATTGTTGTGGACACTTAAGTGAAATCATGCCTCATCGGAGAAATGCCTTTTGTCCAACAAGTTGTTCTTGTAATACACTTATTTTGTATGGATACAAATGTAATTTTCTCTTATGTAACGTGTTCCATATGACGAAGCCAGTTTTTTGGGACAATTGTCGCAGTTGTAGTATTTAACTCCAACTGGTGTTTGTTTAAGGTTAGAGAGGTATTAATATTTATTCTCACATGTTTTAGAATTTATTATTTATTGTCCACATTAACAATGATGTACTTAATGACAAGAGTATATGTTTACAATCTGTTTATAATCTGTTTATCAACTGTTTATCAACTGTTCTAGTTTTACATAGTTACTTCTATTTATAATAGTGAAAGTGTGTTGATAAGAATGCATGACTTTACAATTCCTTTAGTACATTGGTCTATTTATATTGAAATAATTGTTATTGCATATTTACATACTAAGTAATTTAACTAGTTTAACTTTTAGATGTGTTTTACTTATTCTATTGAAATGGAATGAAATTGAATGTTTCGTAATTGCATCACACCTTCCCCTTTTAGGAGAATGATCCTTGCTATGGCCACTTACGAGGGCATTCTCGAGTAAAGGAAAAGATTTGATTTGAATTAAAAAGATTACGTAGTTAAATACTTAAAATAATTACAAGTACATATCTAAGGTATAAAATCACTAACTAACTACAAGTATCCATCCCTTCTTAAGGAGAATATCATTAACATTAATATTATTAAGGTACATTATCTGTTTACCCACACTCTTAAAACTATACTTATATTCTAACATACTACTGTGACATATATTTTCTTATTCGATTTTTGTGTATTGTCAACTGTCTTCCGTCTACATTTTTAATTGTACAATTCGGTTCTTGAACACTAACCACTGAATACGGACCCTGGTACCAAGGATCAAATTTGTGTCGTTCCTCATAGGTTAGTATAACAAGATCGCCTGGTTTCAAATTTTCTCGACAAGCATTGGTATTATGAGCAGTCGCACGGTCTATTTTAACCTTTTCTAAGTGCTCTTTCGCTCGCTTATGAGCGTATTGCAACCTATACCGTATTCCTTATCATAAGCGTCTATATTGTAAAGAGGGTCTACACGTGATCCGTTTAGTGACTCTGATTGTTTTAATTTGATTTTATTAATTTGGCATTTGTGACATTTTTTACCAAAAAACGCTACGTCACGAGATATTTGCTTCCAAAAATAACAGGACTTTAGTTTTTTCAGTAACCGTTTTTGACCGCAATGACCTCCTAGTAGTGGATTATCGTGAAATTGTTCTATAAGTTTCAATTTCTCATTTTTATTTGTTATAAGTTTTCTTTTATTACATAAAACAATAGTTGTTTTTCTAAGGCACTTTTATCCTACATCCTTAAATGTATTAATAGAGTATTTTTTAAATATATTAGCACCTAGGTTTATTTTAACTTTTTGAAATTTACAATCACCAGCCATACTGTCTAGCTTAAATAATAATTGCTCTAGTGCAGAATCATTATCGTTAGTAATTGAGATTCCTTTTTGTGCGCATAATTTTCTTTTACTCATGATTGTTATTTTTAATGATGCATCGTTAACTTCGAATTTTACTAATGGTAATTTAAGTGTCTGGGAATTGTCTATAACTTCGTAAACTTTAGGTTTTATATAAACGAATTACCCTTACTTTGCGTTAGTTGATTCGCTGAGGTAGTTGTGTTTGGTTTTGCATTTGACCTAGTTATAGCGAGTATTTGTGTCGCATTGTTGTGCATATTTTTTAAATCGTCTATACTAATCCTAGACAATGCGTCAGCGCAAACATTGTCTTGACCTTTAAGATATTGGATTTCAAAAATGTACTCTTCAAGTTCAAGACGAACTTAATTTAGAAGTTGGGTCTTTCATTGAAAATAAATAAATTAAAGGACGATGATCAGTTTTAATGAGAAATTTTGTTCCATAAATGTAGCAACGAAAATATTTGATTGCCCAATGTATTGCGAGTAGTTCTTTTAAAATGATGGCTTTATTAATTTCGCTTTTTGTGAATGAGCGTGAAGCGTATGCTATTGGAAGTTCGTGTCCGTTAAACGATTAAATCGTCCATACATAAAAATGCTTTTTCAGGAGTGATTCCTGCAAATGCAATTGACATCATTATTTGAAAACTATTGGGACTCACTGAAAGTCCGAAGGGTAATCTAGTAAATCGGAAGGATCCAGCGTCTACACTAAAAGACGTCATATTGCGTGAATTTTCTTCCAGCGGTATTTGATGAAAACCTGATATTAAGTCAATTACAGAGAACCATTTAGCTCGACCTAACTGATCTAAAATGTCGTCTATACGAGGTAATGGAAATTTGTCGGCGATTAATTTTTTATTTAGTTGTCTGTAGTCGATTACTAAACGCCATTTTTTAATTCCATTTTCTGATTTTTTGGGAACTAGTAAGATTGGACTGTTGTACTGAGACCTAGAGGGTTCTATTATTTCATGTTCTAGCATTTTATTTATTTGTTGATTTATTTCCTGTTTATGCGAATGTGGACTTCGGTAATTTTTTATGTACACCGGTTTCTTATCTACTAATTTTAGTTCTTGTTTATAGAAATTGTTGATTGATATTTTATCCGATTTTAATGCGAAAATATCTGCAAATTTTTGACAAATTTTAACTACTTTATCTTTAACGAGAATTGGAACAGTGTCTAGGTTTAGTTGTTTATCTAATTTACTTAATCTATCGTCTTGATCGTTGGTAATATGATATACATGGAAATCATCTAGACTGAGTGTCTCAATGTGAATATTTCTTAATGTGATTGTATCGGAATTTGTGTTAATAATTTTTACAAGAGGAGAATTACTTGACACAATTGTACGTGCTACAAAAACTACTGGATATAATTCTTTGTTTACCACTGCAGCGTCTTCTTTCAGCTCTTCGAATTTTGGGTAATATCGTATAACTTCAGAACGTGCTGGCACTATCATTACATTATTTGCCTCTGGACTACTATAAATGGGGACAACAACATGTTGATTATGTAGAACTTTCATTGTCATAGTCCAGTTTGAATAATTTAATGTGCATTTGTATTTAGAAATGAAGTCTCTACCTAAAATTGCATCTGTTGGTATAGAAAAATTTTCGTCTACAATATGGAAAGTATGTGATTGTGTGTAATTGTCAACAAAAATATCTGTTTCAGTAATACCTAATGATTGGATGATGTCTTCAGTAACGCCTTTGATATTGCTAATATTAGAGGTGTTAATTATTTGATTGTTATTAATTTTTGTACATTTAAAAATTGAAATATCCGCTCCTGTATCTAAAAGAAATGTACATTGTGAACCAGTCATTTTTGTTGGTAGTGTTACGAAATTAGTGAAAGATAATTGGCAATTAAAAAGCGTCCCCCAGTTGTTCCTGCTGGGGGAACTGCTCGTTTCCCGATTCTAATGCTAACGGTCTTACGGTTCGCGTGAAATTTCGGTCGTTATGTCTATTATTTCTAAAATAATTGTTAAATCTAAAATTTCGCCCACGACTTTGTTGCGTATGTGGTGATCTAATATGAGGTTGGAAATTATTGTTTCTGCTTCGGTTGTTATTCCACCTATTTAACGGTCTATGTCCACGATTTGAGTTATTTGGCCTAAAGAAATTGGTATTCCGGATTGTGTAAAAAACGTTCGGGTTATTAGTAACTGTCGACATGGATGATGTTATGTTTGCAAATTTAGTTAATGCTTCCTGTACATTTGAGAAATTTCCAGCTTCCATTATCAACTTGGTTCTATCTGAATTAGCATTTTGCGAGAGTGACCTAATGACATTGTCAATGGCATATTTACCTGCTACTGCTATTGGTACGCCTTCTGAGATAAACGCTTGTTTTAAGTTTTCTGCTAAAGATTGTATTTCCGCTGTATATGATGTAGCATCTTTGTGATTTTGTTTGCAATTTAAAAGTTTCGCGGTTAAAAGCTGTGAACTTTCACCCCTAATTCCATTTTTAAAACATCTACAATTGCTTGTATTGAATTTTCATTCGTCACTAAATTGCGTGCTTTACCTATTAAGCGTGTTTTAACGTAAGCTACGGCATTATTGTCATGATCCGCTGAATTTTCATTTAATAATATAAGTGCGTCTACGAATGCGCGTAATTTTGTCGGATTTCCGTCAAATTCGTGCGGGAGAATCCTACTAGCTAAGTTAAAAAATTCAATATTAGTTAAAGTTATGTTTTCAATATTTGAATCCTCGTCACCATAATTAATGTCTTCTTCGAGTACTAATGGATTTATTTGTTTAACGCAGCTATTAGGGATTTTATAATTTATTTGTAACGCTTGAAATGACCCTATTACTTTATCTCTAATGATCCAGAATAATTCTTTAACTACCACCCTTTGATTATCGTTTAACTTTTCAAATTGACTTCGTACGCTTTTAGTAAAATGATTAAATAACTGTACTAACTGTTCGCCTACTTCTTTTCTAATTTTTTCACTTTTGGGTACTTCCTTTTTTATAGCCCGCTTTGACTGCTTAATAATTTGATCTTTTATGCTTATAATGTCTTGCAAATATTGATCCCAAGTGATTGACATAAAAAATTTTTTTCTTAACTTATCTAGCCTATACGATTATTGTCTTAAAATTAAACACTGTCACTTACTCATGTTCCTTGCGTTGTTTATGCACCGCACTTGTTGATCGTGCTGTTGCGTCGTCAGGGTTGATTCAAAGTTGCGAATGCACTCTTTCTTGTAAACTGCAGCTAACCTGGCATTGCTTCTTGCGGCTTCTTCCCGTATTGTCCCAGCTATAACTTTCTTGCATTTTGTCCATACCATCCACAAAATTATTAAAAGAACCAGCACTGAGGACTGACCACCGTTGTTATCTGCTTGTGCGATGATCACCTCTTCTTTTGTGGCGGACTGTCCCATAACTTTTGGTATTATTCGTTAGTCTTGTAATCTTCGGATCTCGGTGTATTCTGCTTCGGCAGGGTCGCCATGTAGTATTTAACTCCAACTGGTGTTTGTTTAAGGTTAGAGAGGTATTAATATTTATTCTCACATGTTTTAGAATTTATTATTTATTGTACACATTAACAATGATGTACTTAACGACAACAGTATATGTTTACAATCTGTTCATAATCTGTTTATAAACTGTTTATCAGCTGTTCTAGTTTTACATAGTTACTTCTATTTATAATAGTGAAAGTGTGTTGATAAGAATGCATGACTTTACAATTCCTTTAGTACATTTGTCTATTTATATTGAAATAATTGTTATTGCATATTTGCATACTAAGTAATTTAACTAGTTTAACTTTTAGATGTGTTTTACTTATTCTATTGAAATGGAATGAAATTGAATGTTTCGTAATTGCATCACACAGTGGCTTTTGGGGACTCTGTTTAAGACCAGCACGAACATCTTCTACAACCTCCTGATTAACAAGTGTGAGGCAACGATTTTCCAGAATCAACTCTTCCTGTATTATTAAACCACTAAATTACACGATAAACATGGAGGTGTACAATATCGTAATAGGCTAATAGGCATCATTGTCAGGATACGCTTCTCGAAATTCTTCTATACATAAGCGAATTGAATATACCCAAGCTCCATTTTCGTCTTTATCTCATTACGGAAATAGGATTGCAATTTATTCTTTTCTAGACAACAAGGCATGTCGCACAATACTACACTCTGAAATTATAAAACATGAATTTGTTGTTTAAAATGTAATTAACCTACCTTGTAATTATTTCATAAAGATTGCTAGTGCTGAAAAAGGCTGTTTTGTAAAAATGAAAAAA
Organism: Vesta saturnalis; assembly: GCA_036346205.1. Taxonomy (NCBI): domain Eukaryota; kingdom Metazoa; phylum Arthropoda; class Insecta; order Coleoptera; family Lampyridae; genus Vesta; species Vesta saturnalis. The sequence goes on from JARFJB010002243.1 coordinate 529,251, forward strand.
CGGGAAATAATGGTGGTAAAAACAATGAGCAGACGAAAGAGGAGAATTATTAGAGGTTATGTTTATTGTTTACAAATAAAGGTGTACTATGATATGCGGTACGGCAAATGGTTACTAACGTCGTGTTTTTTATCGTGCCGTATTGTAACACCCGAGACCATGTTAAATATGTTTCTTCCATTTTGCTCTGCTTTATTGCAAACTAATTTTAATCCCCAAGCAAGGCATTTAATATATCTGTCATAACTAACATACTTATGCAAACGGTCATATGTAATGATGTTTCTACAAAAAAGAAACATTCGGGAATAGTATATTACATAACGAGCTACGAAAGTGGTAGATATCGCACAAGGGATTCTCACATGAAGGCGCCAGCAAGTGCAGGATAGACACTTTCATGCTAGCTTAATGTACAATATTTTTCCTACGACCATGAAAAATGGCAATCTTTTAATGTTGTATTGATCACAAATTAAACAATTACAAAATATACTTTAATCTAATATTTAAAGTTTTCTATTAAGGAATCATAATCATGCCCTAACAAACAATGTAGTTCCTAATTATTATGAATTTAAAGACGATTACCTGAATATTTAAACTTGTCAAATCATAAAAGTCTGTTACGTCCAGAAACGGGAAGGGGAGAGAACAAAAAGAAAGTGGGAGTGGCAGTCGGTTCGGGCCGGGGTCAAGAAAATTACGGTAGAGAGATAAGGGCGCCAGGAACCGCTTCCTCAAAAGCAGAAATCACCGTTACCCCAACTCCTGAATAACGATGTCTGAAAGAGGCGAGTAGGTAACCAAAGGAAAGGAGAAACCAATAGGAAAAAAGTGTTGTGGTATAAAACAAAACCTATAATTGTTAAATCAAATAAAAAATACTTATATAAATAAAGCGTGTTTCCAAATAGACCAATTTTATATAAAAGATAAATAAAATGGAAATTAATGTCAAAAAGGTGGTTACACAATTAACCAAATAGTAAAACGATAATTAAGTTCGGAATACTTGCTATGTCCTAACAAAATTTAATTTATCTAATTTAACAGAGAAAGTAAAAAAAACACACCAATATCAAATTCAAAATTTAAACATATGGAATGTGTCTAGAACTAAACTACCGTGCGCAGGTTTGCTTGATAATTAATACGTCACAAATAATAAAAGATAAAAAAATGACCCACAGCCGATTACAAAGCAGTAGTTGTTAAAAGAACATTTTACACAAAAAATTAAAGATCTAATGAAAAGTAAGTAATTTAGTAATAATGTAATACACAATTTTTAACAGTTCTAATTATAGATTGTAAACAAAAAAAATCAAGAGAGAGTAGGAGGAGAAACGGATTTCAGAGAAGGTATCGGATAAATAATATTTTGGTGAGATCATGGAGGGTTTTCTAATAGTTTTTCTTATTTTAGTGCTACGGAATGGAGTAGAAAGGAAACGGGGTTATAGGTTACATATATAAAATATTGGTGTGAAGAATATAATTAAAATCGTCTGACCTTTTGTCGAAGATGATGGTTGATATTCTACTCAAGTTATTCTACGAATTGAACCAACAATGTATAAAGATGGAATTTCTATGTAAGTTACACGTACACAGGTACAGATGGTCTATTCTTAAACTTTTTAGTTGTAAAACATAGAACAATAACGACAACAACCACAAGCTCTAAAGGTGGAAGGCGAGCTTTACGTGACAACTGTATGAATGGTAAACTTCAAAACCGCACTAGGCGAAGAAAACAATGTGTACTCAGGAATCCCGAGTAGAAACTTATTTTCTTAATCAAGTAATTGCTTTTTAAATATCCTTCTTGCGAAGAGTGAAATGAAATCAGTCAATTATTTAAAGGAATGCTTCAGCAACCAAACATACAGTCTTACTAAATGCAAAACTTTTATGAAAAGAAAGTGTTATCTGTGAACCAGCAAAAATGTGTGTTAAACAAAAGTAAGAGATTAGAAATATTTGAATAGCCATTGTAAAATTGGAATTGATTATGTATAAGAGTATAGGCAACCAAAAATACTTAAATGTATGTTAAGTTGTGTAACAGTAAGGTTAAAAATGTAAAATTTAATCAAAATCAAATAAATAATTAGAACTTGAGAAATTTTGTTACAATTTAAATAATTTGCAATCATTATGGTACTGACATCAGCTTGCCCATATTATTTATCTGAATAGCAGTAAGCGTGGCGACTTTGATCGCGACAGAACTCCTGCCAAACTGATGACAACTGGTAGTTGCTACGGTAACTTATAGAAAAGCAATGTGAAAGTAAAAGGGAGGCGTGTTTTTTTACTTTCGTATTGGATACAATGAGAAAATTAAATTTTAAAAATAGTTGAAATTATGAGAGAATTCCGATGTCGGATTAGCGCTTTTATTCAAGCAGCTTGGCGAACATGAAACTTTGTCATTTTACACATGTTATATGACGAAAACGGAAAGAAAATTGTTGTGTATAACCCCGCGGGAGGTGAACTAAAATTTACACTACGTTTTTTTTGTTAGTATGCTCATGTTTATGGTTAGTATTTTACTTATTATTAGCTTATATATGCATATATACATACATACATACATATATATATATATATATATATATATATATATATATATATATATATATATATATATATATATATATATATATATATATATATATATATATTACGATGATAATAATTTAACTTGCATTAATATTTATATTTATTATGCCTAACTAACTTAACAGTCGCATGTAAAGACTCATCAAAGGGGATAGGGTTCAAAATTTAGAAGACACATTAAAGTTATATGATAAAGTAAATTATTAGTTTGTTGATTTATATTATGATTTTGAATATTTATAATTATAAGTAATGTAATTAATTCACATTGAGTTGTCGCCCATTCATATTTTATACTAACCAATTTGTTTGAAGAAATAGAATTATAATTTTTAAATTGCATCGATATATGTGCAACTCCCTGTACATAAAAAAAAACTCTTCAAATGTATATCTGAGCATGCGCTATGAATACGCATTCATATGACCTTTCATTGAAAGCAAAAAGAAAATACGCCATATACATATAAGTATAAATATGTTTGAATTTAGTAAATATTATAATAACCATTTAATTTTAGCTCAATTAATGTTCCCTTTGGACATGCATACAAGTTGTCGCACATCATGTTTATTACAAAGTATGGAAATCATTAACACACCAATGAAAATATCAATGTCAACAATAACATGCATAAAGTTATTACACTCATATGAAAATGGTCTCTTTATCGTCTTCACGCTGATGTAGTTGACCGTAGAAAACAGCTCCTTCGAAATCCAAATCTGCTTCTTTGACATTCAAATTTGCTTCTCTCTTAATGGTAATTCTTTATTTTCAGGATCATCACACTTTATTAGTTTTATTTCAAAATAATTTTTGAAATGCATCAATAGTTTGAAGGTTATTTAAATTAAACACGCTTCCAATAATTAAAATATATAATGATAGAAACACGGAGAAAACACAATTAACAAAATCCATATCCAACGTAAACAAAAATTTAAAAAAAACAATGTCGAATCTCCGGAAAATATTTTCACTCGCAGCTGATAACAACCGAATTTTATTTAAACGTAAACTAACCTTAATTTATTAATTACCGACAAATGAACATCACTTGTTTTAAAACACTGCCGATACTAAAACCGCACTTCACTTTTATTGAAAGTGACGTTATTTTGTTTAAAATATTTTCGAGAAAAAATTTGACAACATCTTGCTTTAGCAAGCTATTGCAGCAGAGAAAAATTGAGAGAGCTACTAATCCTTCAGCACTTCTATTTATATGCAAATCGTTAGAAACCAACTTCATCGATTGTTATCAACAACTATTTCAAATTTTTCCTCAATTCTGATTGGCTAATGCTTTTCTTAAATTACAATTTGTCTTCAAAAGCTCATAACTTTTGAACCCCTAAATCTATCTTAAAACTAACAACATTTTCGGAATCTACATAAATTTTTGAATAAAATAAGTCCTTACACGAACTAATTAATTTTTACATTGATTTATTGATTTTATACTAATTTTATGCACTTTTCAGGCCTGGAATTGATTTCCACATGAATATGGGATGCTACTACATACAAATACACATCCTTTAAATGCCTACGGCCAATTTGAAAGGAAAATTATCTGAAATTGAGGCTACTTTACTATTTTTACCTCTTATAATTTATTTTGGCCAAATTGTCCCAATCTATAACAATTTTTACATAATTTTTCTGCGAGGAATTAACATAACCTCAAATCAATACAATAATTTTTAAATGTATAATTTTACACTCTTGAGCACTTTAAATGTTTGTGAAAGTGTATAACTTTAATGTTTATGTCTTAATTTAATTTATTTTCACACTTTTGGAAGTTTGTAAGTTCTTCTAAGACTTGTATAGAATTGTTGCATATCACTACTTTAATGTCTGTAAATGTTAATTAATCACAATTATTTCAGAACTGCTGGCTTATTTATGTTTTATTGTTAATAATAACCAATGTATTTATTCTGTTTTTATTTAATTTTAGCACTTATATTTCGTTTATCGCACTAACACGAACGTTTTCATAAATCTTGGCTGCGTACAATGAAATTGTGACATTGATATATGCCTAATACTAGTTTTAACATCACGTTTGTTATCTACAGCCTGCACTTCATGTCTTTAGGGAACATTATGCTTAAATAAACCTACTAACTAATAATGAAATTGATTTAATGCATTACGATAGCTAACATACCTTATACTTATGTGTAATATGTTGTCGATTATTATAATTCTAACATTTTATTATGAATTATATAAATTTATATCCATCTCAATGTTAATCAATCGTCCCTACCTAATATTATATATATCGAAATGTACCATTTGTACAAATTAATGAAATTTCTTGCTATGTGAATTACATAGCTATACTAATGTAATATATAATCATCTCAACATATATATATATATATATATATATATATATATATATATATATATATACATTTTATATATATATATATATATATATATATATATATATACCTTGGCGTAGACTGTTTAGAAATCCTCCTCTTCAGCCCTGGTCAATCCATTCTTGTTGGTGTTGCGATGTTTTGTGTTATTGTATAGTGAACAATTATGAGGTGTGGTTATTTTTGTTGCAAAAAAATATTTTAACTGGTTTAAGTGTGCGTGTTGTTTAGTGGAGTGTAGCGTGTCTAGTGTGGTTAATCCGATACGTCGTGCGGTATCATGGGATGTTGTCTAGAGATTCTTCTATCTCCTCGGGGAGGTCGTCAAGGAGTTGTGTAAGGATCGCGGGGTGATGATGGAATTTTAGTTTAGGTTTTCTTCGTGGGAATTGAGGAAACGGTAGTTGTTCTTTGGTTGGAATAGTATCGCCGAAAATTCTTTTATGCGCGAAGTTTTTCTGAAGAGTTTTGCTCCTGTGTGTGATTGGTGATATGTTTGCGTGTTGTGTTGTGAGGTCACTAGGGTACTTGAGGGGTAACCTGTGTATGTGTCTATAAATTCGGCGTTCACAGGAGGCGATAGAGGAATGGTGATTGGACTTTATATTGGTCTATATGGGTGCTCGGAAATTTATAACAGAGCGGTTGTATGTTTTGTAGGTGTGTTGAAGTGTTTTTGGGTAGCAATCTTTGATTCTACCCCGGAGGGCGCCCAGTAGGTTTGCGCGGTTTCTAATCCTATTGGTGCTATTTTTACATGGGGGAGCCAATTGAGGGTTCTAGTGAAGAGGATTGCTAGGTAGGTGACCATATTGGAGTGTGGGTCTTTCTTGGTTTAGGGCGAGGGAAACATTTCTGGAGGCAAGCTTTGGGTGTAGTTAGGATGTCGGAAGAGGATTGTTTGGGTTTGGGAGGGATTGACAGACTCCACCGGTTAGCCCAGTTGGAAAAATTCCGTAGGGTTTTGGATATGAGGCGGGAGGCCGTTTTGCTGTTCCGATTAACCGTCCAAAAGGTGGTGTCATCCGGAAACTGCGCAACGACTACTCCGGATTGTGTAACTTCAGGAATATCTGATGTAAAAATGGTGTAAAGGATAGGGGCTAAGGCAGAACCTTGCGGCACGCCTGCTTTAAGTTGAAAAGGATCGGAGAAAGTTTTCCCTACTTTTACCCGAACTGACCGATTGGTCAGTACGAGGTGGGAGTTTGGAGAAGAGGCCGGGAATGTTGATGTTTCAGATCATGTGCAGGAGACTGGCGTGCCAGATCCTGTCGAACGCTTGTTTAATGTCCAGAAACACAGCAAGATTGCATTGCTTGTGATTGAACGCTCTGGTAGTCTCTGTAAGCGGCTTCAACAAGGGATCGTGACACGTTCGGTTGGGACGGAAACCGAATTGGCTATTAGGAAGGAGGTCGTTGAATTCTAGGTGGTCCCTGCGTCACCTGGCTAGAATCTGCTCAAAGCGTTTCCCGAGGCAACTCAGGAGAGATATTGGTCTATAGGAGCTGGGCGAGGTTAGGTCGGCGTAGAGTTTCGGTATCATGACGGTGGAGGCTGATCCCCAGTCAGTCGGAAAATGGGATAGGGTTAGGCATTGGTTGTATATATTGGAGAGTAATAGGAGGGCTGGATCGGGTAAGTGAGAGGCCGTCATGACCTGGGGCAGAATTTTTTCCCTTTTTGAAATAAGTGTGGATCTGGTCGTGCGTGATGGGGTAATAAAAGGGATTCTCGTTAACGAGTTGGATTTAAGGGAGGTTAAGGTTGCGGAATTCTTCAAGGCGTCCCTCAAGGAGTGCCTTGAACCGGTTATCAAATTAGGGATCATCTGGGGATCGGAAAATGGATTGGAGCTGGTGACCAAAGAAATTGGCCTTTCCTTGGTCGGAGGAGATTAGGTTGCCCATAAGGTCGGTCAGGTGGGATTTAGGGTTAACTTTTCTTCTGGTCAGTCTATCGAACTGGTGCCAGAAGAGTTTACCATTTCTATAATCAATCTGGGAGGTGGCTTTGGTCCAGGAGTATTCGGCATGTTTGTTTGCTGTTCGACTGATTAAGGCGTTAAGGCGACTGTATTCGGTCTTGAGAGCCGGATTCCTGGATCGCAAGAATTGATGATAGATTCGTCTTTTCTCTTTGATCCAGTTCACAATGTGCTGTGGGAGCGGTTTGCGGGAAATGTGGATGTTTTTAATGGTACATATCGACCGCTTCTGTAATTACGGAAGTTAGGTCTCTAATGGCTCTCTCGAGATCTTGGTTCGTTTGGGTGTAGAAAGGTTATTGGAGATGTGTTCGGAGAACACATTCCAGGCTGCTTTTGAAAAATCTTTAATGACTGTGTATTGAGGTGTAGGGGGAGCTGGACAAAATGAAGTTTTGGCCAGTAGTGATATGTGATCTGATGTGATCGTGGTGCCTAAAAAGCACTTGCGATGAAACAGTGAGCTATAGGTTCAGAAACTATGATATGATGTACGATTGAGGCGATTCGCAAGAGCGACGACTGCAACAGACCGGATGATAGCCTGTTACCGTTGCCATTACTTGAGGTGTCACCGAATGTGGTGGGCATAGAAATCACCTAAGATAACTGCATTATGGAGGCTAGAGGCGTAGATTAAAAACTCATCGGATAGGGTATTGTGGCTGGGCGGGTTGTAGTATGAAATAAATACTATAGGAGTGGGAAAGTGCACCGTCACAGTAACGCATTCGAGATGATGTATGTGCGCAGGAAGTTGAAACGGAGTGGATGGGAAGCAATTTTTAATTAAGAGAGCTGTTCCGTGTTGACTATTGTTTCTGTGATGGAAAGGATGTGTATATTGTGTGTGTGTGTGTGTGTGTGTGTGTGTGTGTGTGTGTGTGCGTGGTGTGTGCGTGTGTACGTGTGTGCGTGTGCGCGTCCGTGCGTCCGTGCGTCCGTGCGTGCGTGCGTGCGTGCGTCCGTGCGTGCGTGCGTACGTGCGTGTGCGTGTGCTTGTGTGTGTGTGTGTGTGTGGGTGTGGGTATGGGTGTGGGTGTGGGTGGGTGCGTGCGTGCGTGCGCGTGCGCGTGCTTGTGTGTGCGTGTGCGTGTGCGTGTGGGTGTGGGTGTGGGTGTGGGTGTGGGTGTAGGTGTGGGTGTGGGTGTGGGTGCGTGCGTGCGTTCGTGCGTGCGTTCGTGCGTGCGTGCGTGCGTGCGGGCGTGCGTGCGTGCGTGTGTATGTGTGTGTATCTTCGACGGAGAACTGGGAGGTTCCCGCCACTTGAAGGAATATGAAGGGTGAGCTTCCCCGCAGTTGTTACACCTTGGGTTAGCCGAGGATTTGCATGAAGATCTCTGAGTTTCGCCACAGTTGGGACAACGGATAGCACGGGTAGAACACTCCTCAGCGGTATGCCCCACCTGCGTGCAGGTGGAACAATACTTGAGAAGAGGTTGAGGGATAAGGGAGGGTTCGCAACTGTAGTGTCGCCCGAACATGACGTACTCGAGTGTGGTTTGGGAAGAGGTTACGATGCTGTGGGAATGTTCGTCGTCTTAGAGGTGATACGAACGGAGTTCCTCACGTGTGGAAGATGGATCCCAACCCGACCCTCTTCGGCTAGGACGTGACGAATCACGTAGGAAACGGAAGAGGGTCTAGGAGTGGAGTTGGAGGGACGGGGACCAGGAGATTTGGGTTAGGGTGACGGTGGGATCGTTGAAGTGGTGTCGTAGCCTAAGCTGTGTACCATCCCGCAAGGGAAAGCAGGTCTCCATGAGACAGGTGTGATTGTGGTTGAACGTTAAGTTCAAACAGGGAAGGTTAAGGGATTTAGTGGAGTTGAATAAGGATTTCTGTGTGGTTATGGATTTCGGGATATTGCGGATGCAATACCTCGAGGATTGAGAGCGGTACGGCAGTACGGTGGCGACCGTGCTTAACCATCGCGGCTGTTGTTAGTGAGGTTTGAAAGTTAAAAGAAAAGGAATTGTTTTAAAGAAAGGTCGGGTCTCCGCCGAGGTGCAGTCTCATACCCCGGGGAAAAAAGACTTGGAAATCAGTGACCCACTTTTGTTCTTTGGAACACTGCCTCATCATTACCCACAACGCCAAAGTTATCTTTCTCGGTAGAAGTATTCGTAAACATTAGAAATTAACTCCTTACGTTCGTTTATAAACTTTACGGACATTTTAAATTTTATTCATGCGCAAAAATGACCTAAACGAATTATAACTTATACACAATTAAAGAAAATTTATGGTCCTCGTTTAATTTATACTATTCCTAATTAGTAATTACTAATTGCATGAATTTAAAGAAAGAGAAAGTTGTAATGCAAATCGTATACCTGTATATTCCAAAAATTTTAAACGGACTAGAAATTTAAATGGTTTTGAATTGAAACTTGAAAATTTATATCGTCATAATGAAAGTATTTATGTATATTTTAAAATTAAATTTCTGTTTCAATTTTGTGAAGTGAAGTTCGCCTTTTTTGTGTAACACTTTTCGAAACCAAAAAACCTTCGAATTGCAATTTTCTTAACTGGAATTCTTTTTTTTTGTGTACAATTATAGTTAAAAGTTACAAAAATAACTGAAAATAATTGTCAATTTGTAAAAAATATCATACTTTAAAATTTAAAAGGATTGTTAAAGGTTCCCAATTAAGGAATAAACCATAGGCAATTAGACAGTAAAACGAACCTATATAAATTACAAATTAATATTTTATGTAGGTATTGGGGCTCATCAGAAATTGTTTTTTAATTGTTTAGGTACTTTTTGGAACTTAATTGTTTATATCGTCATAATAAATTTATTTATGCATATTTTAAATAAATGAGAATTATTCATTTTAGTTTAGTTAAGTTTGTAACAATACAATACAATATAAGTAAAAAAAATTTGGAGTACCGTTGTATAAATGATTTTAAGTCGATATTTACCATTTATGACAGACATGTCGATGGACATTTGCATCTTCTTCTAACGCATGTATTGACATTGAACATACGTTTTAACGTAGAGTGTAGGTTTTAGTTCGCCACCGCGGTGTTATACACAACAAATTTCGTTCCATCTTCGTGATATAACATGTGTAAAAACGACAAAGTTGCATGTTCGATCGTAGTGCTTGAATAAAAGCACTATTTAACCTGATATCGGAGTTCTCTCATAATTTCAACTACCTATAGCAATAAGGATATTATCTGAATATAGTAATTCTACTTCACCAATGTAACCCTTGTTGTTTTATTAAGTACTAACTCTATTAATAAAAAAAGTCCACTTGTAAATACTAATTCTTGTTGAAGTAAATTGATTTTTAACAATAAATGAATTTATCGTCACCATCAGTTTTCTTACTTGTTAATAATTACTGGAATTTTTATGGATGAAATAAGTATAATCAATAGGTAATGATCAACTGGATAATGGGGAATTCATATAGTCTGAGTGTGATATATAAAGTACACGCTGACATTAAATAATCGGACAATTTATATTTTATTTATCTCTATAATAACAGTTATAATTATTCAATTTGAAGTTTAAGAAATAAAAAAAATGAAGTTTCCATATACCGAAATAAAATGTATCTATTGGTTCCTACCTTTAACTAAAATAAACAAATCTTTATTAATTAAAAATTATTATTAATTAAATACATAAATAAAAAGTTTACCTCGAGTACGACTTGTACTAGCAAAGTACAGGTCGTAGGTTCAAATCCTACTCGAGGTAAACTTTTATATTTATGTATTTAATGAAATTAATAATAATTACGTAGTACATGTCGTAGGTTCAAATCTACTCGAGGTAAACTTTTTATTTATGTATTTAATAAAATTAATAATAATTTTTAATTACATATTTACTTTTGAACTTATTGGTTCATAACAAAACTTATAATAATAGTAGTAGACCGACACTAGATGCCATCTTGGATTTTGACATCACTAGACCGCCCACGTGGGGAACCGTATTTTTCACCCTTATTTTTTATGGATTCTTTTCGGAGGCGTTTTTCAACCCTATTTTTTACACACCCACGTGTGAGACCGTATTTTCAACCCCTGCTGGAATTTTCAACCCTAATTTTCACACACCTACGTGTGAGACCGTATTTTCAACCCTTTTTTACTCCTAATTATTTTTTACCCGCTTACGTATAGGACGTATATTTTCCACCCTTTCTTTTCGAGGGTCAACCCTAATTAGAGCCTTTTTTGCATAAGCTCACGTGGGGGGCTGGTCTTGGTGCTGGGGCTGGAGCTGGACTTGGACTTGGGGTTGGTCTTAGGGTTATTTTTGATGGTCATCTTCTTTTCCTTAATTTAGGACCTCTTTGTCAACAATTTTTGTTGGTGTTATTTTATGGTTTTCTTTTCCTTTTGGTTGTATTTAGGGCTTAGGGCTGTATTTAGGGGTGGGGGCTGAACTGTGGGCTGGAGCTGTATGTAGAGCTAGGGTTGGAGCTCTCTCTTTCTCTCTCTCTCTCTCTCTCTCTCTCGCGTCTCTCTCGTCTCTCTTTCGCACCCCTCGTTTCTCGCTCTTCTCTCGTTTCTCTGGCTTCACACAGTCACAAGCACGGACACAAGCTCAAATCCGCAAACGCAAAAACACTCAAACATACAAATACGCAAACACCAAAACACACATGCATACAAAACGAAAACACGCAAATACGAAAATCTGCAAACACACGAAACGAAAACACATCAAGCGAAAAAACCCAAAACATGGAAACACACAGACACGCAAAACAAAAACACGAAAACACGCAAAACGAAAACATGCAAACACACAAAAATGGGAACACGAAAAATGAAAACACGCAAATACACAAAACGAGAAACACGAAAAAACACGAAAACGAATCAAGGCCGGGAGCTGGAACTCGCCCTCAAGGAGTTGGGGGTTTATAAATAAATTAATTCTTTCTGTTTATCTGCTTTATTTATTCTTTATATCCAAATGAAAGAGTATCAAAGTTCTCAATTCTTCGTCGCTTAGAATAACTTATCCTATACTTCTTAGATTCAGGTCACTTAATACATTGTAAAAACTATCTCTAACTATTTTTCTGTCATTATATACAAACAAAGAGTCTTTACTATTGCTAAGCACCATATCTTTCATCGATTCAAAGTTTATAACACGGGAGTTTTTATAGTTTAAGGTAATGCCCTTCACTTTACACACTGATTTAATTGTTTGATCATCGGTTGAAAACACATTATAACTATAGTTTTTAGGTCCTGCACTAACAAATTCGGCTATATAGCTCTCTTCACCGTACGTCTCCAGCTCGTCGGTCATCTGGCCAAGGAAATCTCCGCATGTTGTATTCCAGTCGCCGGGTTTTGCGACAAATATCACACTTTCTGTGTCGTAATACAGAACGCGGCGATCTAGTTTCTCCAGATAACTATATAGCTCTAAACGTGTATGAGCTGTCGTGTAAGCGGCTATGGACACATTAATTGTTTTTTGTGATTCACCTTCACCCTCAGGTCTATCTCAATTTACCATTACTACATTATCATTTATAGGTATTATGGATTGTACCTGAACCAACGGATCGGTAAACAATTTGAAAAAGTGTTTTGGTTCAGATACAATACTGCACTGGGTTAAATTTTCGCGCTGACCAAACTTACCCCAAAAAGAATTCAGCATTAGTTTAGCCAGGTACCTTAAACCGGTGTTTTTCTTAATATTATCCGCGTCTAATTGAATCCCCTCTTTCTCATAATACTCCGTTACGTAACTCAATTTCGTGGCTTCTGATGTGCAATGGCTAGGCCACCCTGAGCATTCCTGCTTGAGTTTCAGGAAATTATGGATGTACCCGCTAAATAACCCTCCCTGTTTCGTCGCTTTGTCATACGTGGTTACCTCATACCCCAAACTTCAAAAATATCCAGGACTTTATAGTTTTTGGAGATAGCCTTACGCAGCTCGTCAGCTACAAACGTCCCAACGAAACTGCGCTCAGCTTCACTATGTCTACATTCACCTTGATTTAATTCGACACCGCAAGTCCTACACAACACAAACATCAACTTGCCATGCATTTTTAAGGGTAAAACAGGGTGATAGAGATTAGAGGGCGGTAGTACTCTGCACTTAACTAAACCCTTCGCCGTTTCCAATGAAATGTTCTTACAATCTAACCCTACATGAATTTGCGGATGACCTACAGGATATTTACAACATTTATTTACATACGGGTATAATGAGCACACGACATAATACATTATTTTCTCACCAATACCGTCACATTCATGATAAAGCTTGCTAGCATTAGTGCGTCCTCCGTAAAACGCGTCACGTGAGTTTAAGGGTTCGTCATCTTGATTACCTAAATTCTGTATGAATGCCCGTAACTCATCATTAGCAAGTATTTGTTTTTTAAAATCACATTCACGCATCTCAAATAAATTATGCCCTCGCTCGCGTAGAAACTGGGACCGCGCCGCCGTGTTTTCGTTCCGTGCAAGCATGGAAGTACTTACACCCAGTTTAGGATCAACGTTGACTTGATTAGGAAAACACTCATCGCAATCGTGCCAGTAACAACCAAGAAATTCAAAAACGGTATTTGATTCAGTACAATACCCGTCGACCTTAACACCTTCAGGTGTTCTAAATTCGCGAGATTTCCCAGGGTGCTGTATAGTCACCTGCTGTAAATGTTCCACCCAGCGTAACCATTGTATTGCTACTTTTGATTGGTTGTCGGCACGTCTATAACCACCTTTCGGAATGAGCCCTATTGTGTTTTCTTTGAGGAAAAGCCTGCGAAACACTTTATTGCACGCACTAGCAATAGTGGTGGCTTCCTCAAATGGATCAACTTTATTTTGGGCCGTGAACGTAGACCAGAAACTAATGCAACCTTTAACGAGGATCTTAACATCCATCAGGCAATATTTCACAATCTCCTCACTCATCTTGAAAACATAATTACTCTGGGTCGTGTGCCATTCTAAAAGTGTTTGTCGATCTTTCGCAGACATCTGATCTGCACAATAATATTGAAGTGCAGGCAGAGGACCTTCGTAATTCTGATTCTCGGATGTACTGAAGAGATATGGGAAATAACCTTTGGACTCGGGAGAGTTGAAAGTTTTCGGAAATGCCGTGAGTGGTGACGGAATGAAATTAAGGGAGTCAATAAACCTGATATCGTCGCATTGAATAGAGATTAATTTTAAGCCGTTGCAGATTACTTTAGGTTTCCACTGATTATTATTAGCTAGCATGCACCTGAGCACAAAACACTCGTCGTACCCCTTCATGTTATATGCGATGCATGTAACTTTAAACTTTCTTGCTCTCTCGGCAACATATGATAGAAACGATTCAACAGGATTTTCACTGAAAATGTGCACTCTTTTGCTACACGTCGACCATCGCTCATCCAAATCATCGATTTGTTGAATACAAGTGGAACAAACATTCGCGGCCACGCATAGATTGGGCTCATGCAGAAATCTATCATTTGTCCCCTCACACACCTTCTCTTGCATACACTCCAAATCGTAAAAGATAAACATAGTAGGTTTACCATTACTACTGTCACGTCCAGCTTTGTTAACAGCCATGAAACAAAGATGACCGATAGGTTTTTGACTCTAGCACGTGGAGCAGTAGCTGTAACCGCATCTATGTTTACCGTTTACTTCATGGGATTGAAGGCAGTTTAAACATCTACGCAATTTTTCGCATAGTTTAGCTTCCTTGTGGTTTTTAAGACATTCACTACCATAAAAAATCTCTTGCAATCACTACAAACAATTTTCGGTTTTTTAACAGAACATGGCGGATTTTGATGACAGGCGGGGCACTGGTACATACATTTCATGTGATCTTTTTTGTTATTATAACGTTTTTTGCGTTGTTCGCGGTAACAACCGTAGGTAAATGCTGATGTGAGACTGATAATGACGTTATAATGCTCGTCTTCTAGTATTAAATTTAAAACTACTCTACCTGGTTCCCTAGGACCCTCAAAATAAACCGAATCACCTATACGCGAATTATAAACTACAATGGTATATGAATCTAAATGATTTTGAAATGCTTGAATATGTTCGTAACTACCACCCTGACTAAGATCTACACCACTGTTTTGACAAAGCTGTGTAGCTCTCTCTTGAAGTAAGGGGTAACCCAATGCTAGGCTACTCCGTATTGTATCGTTATTTCTGAACGCTATTGCCATGACTAGAGCGCGAGCTAAACAATTATTATCGTTCATTGTTGTCGGTACAACAATGATACCGCGTTTTTTGGATTTACAAAAGTCTGCAAATTTTAACCCTGTTAAGTTTTTGCGCCCATAGCCTACAGGTACGGACACTCTATCAACGTTTAAAACTAATAAGTCGCTCGAAAAAAAACTAGCGTTGCTCTGCATTACCTTTTCCAGCAGCGACATTATCATTCTCACCGACAACTGGTCCACTTTTCTAAATGGCAGCCCAATTGGTTTATCAGGGAAATTTGGATTTCTTAGCGTGATCCCGGCACGATCTGATGGAGCCGCATCTTTCACTATGTATGAATATAACTCCTCAAATGCACTTTGTAAAAATATATGTATTAGATAACATTTTAGTAAATGGTATATTTAACCTGTAACCACGTTAAGGGATTATCCTTGCACGTCTCGTCATTGAAGTTAAACCGTAGCGTTTTACATGTGGTATTGAACCTTTTTATGAATTTAGTGTTTCATTCCTCAATTATATTTATGTGGTTGAATCTCGTAGAGGATGATCCGGCCTGTTGCTGCGGACCTGAGCCCGATTGGCTTTGCTGTAATGTACTCATTCAGTAAGTAATACAATAGAAAATTAAAAAGACATACCGTTATCAAATCCTCCGCATCTGTAGTTTCCATCATCTCATCATTGTCAAACACATCATCCATGTTTATCTGAGCAGGGCTATAAAAAATATTATTAAAATCTTAAAAATAAAAAAACAGACATGTACTTACATTCCACCAACCCGCTGTGCAGCCTCCACAAAATCATTATAAACATTTATCGAGTTGATAGTGTCATTTTCACACAACATTTTATAAGTAACGATATTGTATGCGTTTTTCATAGCGATATGATGCTCTTCAAAACAGAACTAAATTAACTAGACCCTGGTGCACGTTTTTACACTATTCTTTTAGATCCTGAGGCTAACTTCAAGGTAGTCTTCAAATTTATGACTAACTAACTTCAACGCTAACTTCAAGACCAACTTGTTTTTTCTCAAGGCTAACAATTTCTCAAGGCTAACTTCAAGGCCAACTTGTTTTCTCAAGGCTAACAATTTTCTCAAGGTAAAATAAGTATGATATTTTACCTTCGAATGACCTGAAGGTGAAGTCAGGTAATAACATAATTGTGCATACGAAGCAAAAATTGGCCTTAAAAGAAATGTAATAATTTTAATAACGTTTTTATTTTGGCTAAGCGTTTGTTATTATTCATTACGGTATAAAAACACTTACACTAGATCAGTCGTTTAACTTCATTGGAAAAATAATTGGGTTTTTAAAATTGAAATACATCAATGGTATAATATGTTGTTATTGAGATATGGAAAAAAATTGATCTAACACTAAAGTTCCACCCTATGAATTTTTATCGCTAATTTATGCAACTCTTTTGTAATAATAAGTTGTATTGTAAAGAAAAAACAGTTTTATATGTCAGAGAGTCGTTTTTAAACTTCATTCAAACAAATAATTATTAATAACACGTATATCTAGGATGAGGTCGTAATTACTCAGGCATTATACAATATAAATAATATTGAAAAGCCATCTTTTTCAAGTAATTTATATGCTGTTTAACTGCAGAATTATCACACTGTCTCACCTACAACATAGTTTAATAAATTATTATTAAAACCGTTATGTGTTTTCATTATAGGTTATAAGTAAGACATGTTGGTATAACTTACAATTAAAATAAAAATAAGTGTTTTATAACATAGGATCAACTATAGGATAAATAAAAATAAATCATTTTTAGTGGTTTTTAGTTGTTTTTAAAGAAAGCATGTTACTCATTGTTGATAATCAGCTTGTAAATTATTGAAAATAACAAGATTATGTAATAACGCAAACGGTAATTAATATAACATATAAAACACGTTTATTTATCTCTATGTATAAGTAATTATAAACTTTTTTCCAGTCCTGATGAGGTTTTTTATAAAACATCTATTAAAACAATTTTGTTTGTTTTAAAAATACTGTTCATATCGCTTTGTTTTTAATCAAGCTGCATTTTAAAAATTACTATATGTTATATTAACGATAGAACTAGTTATATAACACATAGAAAGTGGTTTTCTACTTTTAGTAATTCTTCAAATGAGAAAAATACATTCTTTCAAATAAATATGTAAAACTTCCTGTCTATGCCTGTTTGTGTAAAGACCCTGAGGTAATTAGATCTAGCTATAAAAACGAATGAAATATTCACTATCTTCACTTGATTTCCTACTTCTTCAATACAGCACTGGTGAGTTATTTTTGTTTTAAGCTTTACTTTATTTATTTTATTCCATCATGCAGTTTAATGCTGTGTTATTACTACAGATATGAATTTAGTTAACCTAAAAGCATTGACGTTTTTTAAGCCCTTTAAACAAATATTAAGTACTATTGGAGTTGGTGTTGAATACAAAATACTCAATCTTAGACTCGTACCAACAAATATGAAGAAAAGGTTACTGTTGAACTGGTAGAGTTTAAATGTATGCTACTTAACCGTTTCTACAAGTATTTCAAGGCGGAGGATCAACGCATATACCAATTTAATGAGTAGCTCAAGATTAAAAAGACATTTCATTCAGTTCTTTTAGCACCAGCAGGGAAAACAACAAATTTAATATTCAAGTAGAAAAAAGTATTATAAAATAAGTTGTTATGTGTTATTGTCTTAATAAAATTCTTATTTCGTTGTACATGACATTAACGATTTGTTAATTAATTAATTTGTTTCCGTGTGGGCGAGAAAGAGTCAAAAGAGAGAGTAAGAGCTAGGTGTGCATGATCAACTTTTACAGAAAATACTCGCTAGTTTAAAATACATCACTAGATGGCATCACAAATTCAAAATTAAGGTACATCTCAGGCAGGGGTCAAGACAAGTCTTATAAGATTAAGTTAGGGCAATTGCATTAGGGGTGTCATTATAGGGGCAATGTTCTTATATTTGTCTTATAAAATTAGGTTAGGGCTCACATACAATTACAGCAAGGGGCAAAGGACCAAGAACAAATCGAAAATGTTCTATACATATACAAGATAGCATTTAAAAGAAATACACAATTGCCTAACCGCCAGGGGCTGTACTGATCTTAATACAACCAAATGGAACTTAATTTGTTAATTAGGGACCGCCAAAATAGCTCTAACCAAAACCAAGACCAACCCCAAATCCAGTCCAACCCCTAGTCCGAGCTCAATTCCTAAATACACCCCCAACCAAAAGGACCTTAATTAAGGCTGAAGATAATTACCAGAAAACAACCCTAGCTCTAGATACAACCCCAGACCCCACCCCTAAATACAGCCCTAAGCTCCAACCCTAGCTCTACATACAGTCCCAGCCCCCACCCCTAAATACAGCCCTAAGCCTTAAATACAACCAAAAGGAAAACAAAACCATAAAATAACACCAACAAAAATTGTTGACAAAAGGTCCTAAATTAAGGAAAAGAAGATGACCATCAAAAATAATCCTAAGACCAACCCCAAGTCCAAGTCCAGCTCCAGCCCCAGCACCAAGACCAGCCCCCCCACGTGAGCTTGTGCAAAAAAGGCTCTAATTAGGGTTGACCCTCGAAAAGAAAGGGTGAAAAATACACGTCCTATACGTAAGCGGGTAAAAAATAATTAGGGGTAAAAAAGGGTTGAAAATACGGTCTCACACGTAGGATTGTGAAAATTAGGGTTGAAAATTCCAGCAGGGGTTGAAAATACGGTCTCACACGTGGGTGTGTAAAAAATAGGGTTGAAAAAGGCCTCCGAAAAGAAACCATAAAAAATAAGGGTGAAAAATACGGTCTCCCACGTGGGCGGTCTTGTGACGTCAAAATCCAAGATGGCGTCTAGTGTCGGTCTACTACTAATAATTCAATATTAGTCACGTTGCTTTGGTATATGTGGATCTTTGCGATATTGCAGGCTCACATTCCATTAATATAAGTAATTTGACTGTAATCTCATTATATTTAGAATTTACATCAGTTCTACGTACATAAAGACAAAATTTACATCGATGGGGACTTGTATCTCGATAGCTCAGTTGGTTAAAGCGGTACTCTAGCAAAGTACATGTCGTAGGTTCAAATCCTACTCGAAGTAAACGTTTTATTTATGTATTTAATAAAATTAATAATAATTTTTAACTATATATTTACTTTTGAACTTATTCCTTCATAACAAAAACGTATAATAAATCATTATTAAGTTCAATTACTATTATTTTCAAATTTTATCACACGGGAACGCATTCAGACTTAAGTCTAAACACTAAACAATTTCTAATTCACACTAATAAACAATTTCATAAATGTGTTTCAATATCTTAAACATTTCATTACTACTGAGGACTGTAACTGTAAGTTATCGAAACGTTTTGATTTGTATAAACATAAATACAAAAATGCACCATTAACAAACCCAAAAAGCTAAGTATTTTAAATTTCAAATTCTCATTGAACAACTTCAAATTGGCACTAAACAATTTTAAACTGCATTAAACAATATCAAATTGACACAAGGACACACAATTGATCATTTTCATAACAAACAAATTTATTTCAAAACAAACATTATAAACACAAATAATAACTCATTAACTACAAACATTAAACCTCCATATTTACCACATCCAATTCATCAGGTATGAACCTTTGGATATGAGCAACATACCTAACATAGCTGGCTACATTGTTAATGCGAATATTTGCCCGAATTATGTATTCAAGTTGTAGCCGATACTCGCTTTTAGCAATATTCCCCCTGTTCTCATCACGAAGGATCTGTAGCAGTTGATTTGTCAAATCGCGCTTAACTGCAGCTTTTAATGAAGCCTACGCAAATTCAATTGCATTTAACATAGCACTGTATAGAGTAAGTCACTTACATTGTACTTATGGTGCTTCGGGTATAAGGAAGTAAAAGCACAAATCTAGAAAGCCAATTGCTAAGCACAGAAATTGTTTTGGTGGGAAACCGAAGCATCTCTATAGATTTTTATACTGTGTTCAAATTAAATCATTGAAAACACTTAGAAAGTTGGTATAGTTTGATTCAAATAAAGTTGTCTGCACATAAATTTCCATAATATGTCAAAGAAAGTTGAAAATTATTGAGTGTTTTTATATTTTAAACTAGAAAAATTATCCATTATATCCACTATTTTAATGATAGAATCAAAAAAATTTTGCTGCGACAGCGAATAGTTATACATGGTTTAATTATAACTACATACCATCATAATATATAATAACCTATTTATTTGTAAGTAAACAAATACTCTTTTTGTATATTATAAATTAAATCATTTCAGGTGGAAAAATTGATGAAAGTTGCAATTATTTTGTTATTCTTAAGATTTATAACAACCCTTCTAGAAACATAATTATTGCTTTGTAATCAAAACTATTCTTGTAGTTACTTTACGATAACATAAATATCGATACATTTGTGATTATTTCATTCCTGTAGAAGAAAGTGTAATGTAGTTTGAAGTTCATCGAAATAATACATATTTAATATTTTAATTTAGCAAATAATTTAAATAGATTTCATATTGCCCCAAGTTAGATTAAAAGCAATTTACATAAATCAGTACATGTATTCAGTCCACCTATTGTACAGTTACCAATATGTTACGTAAAATTAGAAGATTTATATTACATTGAAATTAAAACAATTAAATTAAAAAAAATTATTCACTATCAGTGTCAATCTCATAATTAATGGTTGCACAACCTCAAAATGTTTTTCTATTTCCCATCACTCTAACATAGACACTTCGGCATATTTAATGCATTTCTGCCGATATGTCCCATCAATTTGTTGCAAGGGTTCTATCCACATTTCTTTTACATGGTCATGGTTAAATTTGGAATTATGTCTTCCTGTATTTTTGTTGTAGTGTTCTTTGCAGTTTGCCCACACCAGTTCAATGGGATTAAATTGACAGTGATATGGTGGTAACCGTGATACTCTGTGTCCACACTTGTGTGCTATTTCATCTATTTGGTACACCTTTGGTATCGCATTATCCGCAACTAATTGCAGTAATTATTTTTTAAACATGCTAGGTTCATAAGCTATGCTGTGCTTTAATAAAAAATTACATACTTCTTCCTTTTTAGATGAATTATTTGGAATTTTATCTAGAAGCTTGGAATGATAACTAGCATTGTCCATCACAATTAAAGATGGTTCTTTTAAGTTTGCAATTAAATTATTTTCGAACCGTTTTGTAAACAACTCCGCACACATCTCCATGATAGCCTGTACTTTGTGACTTTGTAGCAAACGTGAAGCATCGGAAATAAATCCATCTTTTACCTGCATGAACAACTAGTAATCTAAGAAACTACAGTTATTTTATTAGGAATTATAATGTAATAACTAAATTACAACAAACCCTTCTCCTTCACCTACTGGCTTCTTCTTCACGCTTTCCTTAGATTTATCATGCCAGCCATTTTTGTGCGATCCTCAACTGAATATTCAAGTTTCATCTAAGAATACAGGATTGTATAATTTTTCTTCTTTATTTTTGTAATATTCTCTTAAGAATCGTACACAATTGACGGCAATGTGTGATTGTTCCAGTAAACCTCTCCTACCATCATCTACTTTAGATGAAACGCCAATGTAATGTAAGAGACGGCTTAAACTTGATCTATTGAAATCGAAAACTTGTCTATTGCTTAACTCTTTTTGTAATGATGCCAGCGCAACAAGTATACCTACAAAAACGGGTATAGTACTAGACATGTCTTGCATGTTTATATTTACGTTTTGAATGCATTTCATAAATTTTTCTCTTTAAAGCATCCTTCACATACTCATCACTTCGGTGGACTTAGGTTTCGTACGTTTTCTCTGTATTTATACTGACCCCACATCCTTCAGACATGCGGTAAAAGTAGTCCTTCCAAGTATCATATTTTACACAATAATGTACTACATACGTGCATAACAGATTCAAATGGAACGAGTGCCCCTTGATTGTCACGTTGTGTATATTACGTAGCATACCTAAAATTTTGTAAATTTTATGTACATTATGTAAAAATGTTACCAAATTACACACAATTCACCGTATAAGTTGTAGATAGTTTTGAAAAAAATTGTTTGTTATAAAAATTAAAGCAAAAACGCATAAACAATAATTTCAAAAATGACAGGAGTGACAAATGCTGCTACTTAATCACGACACACGTTTTAGTGCGCTAATATGAATCGTACAGCAGATTTATGTTTTTATGGCCATTCTTTTCTAATACATGTAGTTGAGAAGAGAGAGAGAGAGAGAGAGAGAGAAAGATAAATAAAAATATGAAACTATATTATATAGTTTTACATCGAGAGTCATACCCAACTTTATTTGAATCAAACTTTAGTTAACAATAATACCTATCTGCTATGTTTGCCACCATTGAAATAAGAATCAGCTGTCATTTTGCATTCTTATTTCTTTCTGTCAATTAGCTTGTCATTTAACTGGGAGATATTTCTAGTGAGGTATCTTTTCATTTGTCATTTTTGAATTTCTCTTCTTATTAGTATTAAAATAATAATTATTTTAATATATAAAAGATTCAATAAGATTTAATATTGTTAGGTATTTACATCTTGCATATTATAGCATTTACTCATCATTGTACCAGTACCCATTAAAATGGAATTTAATGCTTTCAATAAAAAAAATGTGATAGTTAATACTGGAAATATATTATCATTAAAAGATATCACAAAGAAACCAGGGCAAAACACTACAGAAGAGGTAACAGTTTTTTTTCGATAACTATAAATAGACTTTCTTATCAGATAGTAGTCCTACATATTAAAACTTGTGTGATTATACCAATAAATAATTGCTTAATCGGATGAAATAAATTTTGTTTCTAGTTAGTGGAAGCACTCAACATAACATTAAAGGATTTTCAGAATAGTAGAGTAGATATTCCAGATGAACAAGAAGTTTTAATAACACGACCATATGAAGATCTAGCAAGTAAAATTGCCGAACATGATATTAATGAACTTAAAATTGGTTTGAAAATATTTGTGGAAGATGATAAGGAAGAGTATTTGTCAGAAGCCTTGGATAAAAGTAAGCACCTAAACGATTTTAATAATTCATTGTAACAAAGGTATTTATTGTCTTTTTCAGCATTCAAAGCTTTAAATATAACTTCAGTTCAAAATGTGATCTTAGCATATAGTGGCAAAGGTAATGAAGGTCAAAATGACATAATTGAACAAATCAAGAATGTATGGAAAATACTGGAGAAATATGCTCTGGATAGAAAAATATTACAACTTGGTATATCAGATGTTGAAGAAATTACATTTCGGACCATATATGAATGGGCTAATACTAAACCTAGTATTATACAAATAAATTTATCAACATGTTGTGTTGTACCACCGACCTTGCAAGCATTCTGTAAGGATAATGATGTACAATTATTAACACATAGTGATCCTAATGGTAAATACTTTTATTTAACTGCCTTCATTAATCCCTACACACCGGTAATTTTAATCCTACGTGTGGTTATATCGGTTTTTGAACCTAAAATTGACTTGATGTACTCACGTGCATCGTTGGTGTGAAGGGGTTAAATGTTTTGAAGTGTCTATGCAAGTGTTTAGTGCTTAGTTGTTACTTCATATTTTCTTTTTTTATGTTGTATACATCCAGGTAATATGAAAGACAATAGGTTGGTTCTCTTTGTACAGGGTGTCCCAACGATAGAGTAAAGTAAGTTTATTCTTAACTAGAATTATTTGTGTAAATATTGTATGGACCATGGGGTAGAGGTAAGAAGTGTGCATTTTTTTAAAATATTGGAAGTTATACAGGGTGCGCCAGAAAAGCAGGACGTGAAAAAGTGTGATTTTTTTAAATAGAAGTATTTGATTTTAGTTTTTAATTCTACGTGTCCATACAAACATATTTTGTCATACAAAATATTGGCTGAAAGTTTTTAGTTCTTGAGATATTCGCGTTTAAAGATTATTATGGTCATTTTCGTGGGGTTGATGAATGGGCAATTGTTCCGTTATTTCACAATAAAAAAAATTGATATTTCGTGTGAAAAATGAGTGATATTATACTAACGTTTAGACCGAGTAGTATTTCTAATTTTCTCAACAGGGTGTTTGTTATAACCATTCAAATTTGAAAATTCTCAAATTAAAAAATCAGTTTTTTAATTGCACACCCTATATATTTTATTTCATTTTATTCGGGATTAAAAATCTATCATTTTGTTAAATATATCCTATATCTATTTTTGATAGTTTTCGAGGAATTTCGATTTTTCACACTAGCTACTTTATTTTGATAACATTGCATTGCATGGATCTTGGTAGCCATGGAAAATAATAATTGCGTTACTAAGATACAAAGGTTTCTACTTGTCAAAATAAACACATATTCAATTTGTCGTTTCATTTAACTTGTTATCAATTCTTGTATCAATTATGGATTATTCGACAAATGAATTAATTGATATGATATACGTTCGATTCACGTTTGATTTGGAGGTATCACATATCGTCGCTAATGTTCTAGAACTCACTTGGGATTTTCTTGAATATTTAATAATATTTCAAGTTCTTTTCTTCATTAGCTGCCCTTTTATTAACAACTTTACGTTTGAAGTATTTAACACTACCGCTAGAATCAAATCTATCCATCAAATTTTCCAAGCCAACAGTAGTAGGTATTCGACGTTCAGGATATTTCATTTTGTAGATTCGTTGTGCCAATAAAGGGTTTTTCAGCCTCGCAACACGTATATCATATCAATTAACTCATTTGTCGAATAATCCATAATTGATACAAGATTTGATAACAAGTTAAATGCGAAAACGACAAATTTAATATGTGTTTATTTTGACAAGTAGGAAACCTTTGTATCTTAGTAACGCAATTATTATTTTCCATGGCTACCAAGATCCATGCAATGCAATGTTATCGAAAATAAAGTAGCTAGTGTGAAAAATCGAAATTCCTCGAAAACTATCAAAATAGATATAGGATATATTTGACAAAAATGATAGATTTTTAATCCTGAATAAAATGAAATAAAAATATATAGGGTGTGCAATTAAAAAAAACTGATTTTTTTTAATTTGAGAATTTTCAAATTTGAATGGTTATAACAAACAACCTGTTGAGAAAATTAGAAATACTACTCGGTCTAAACGTTAGTATAATATCACTCATTTTTCACACGAAATATCAATTTTTTATTGTGAAATAACGGAACAATTGCCCATTCATCAACCCCACGAAAATGACCATAATAATCTTTAAACGCGAGTATCTTAAGAACTAAAAACTTTCAGCCAATCTTTTGTATGACAAAATATGTTTATATGGACACGTAGAATTAAAAACTAAAATCAAATACGGGTGTTCTATTTAAAAAATCATACTTTTCACGTCCTGCTTTTCTGGCGCACCCTGTATAACTTCCAATATTTTAAAAAATGCACACTTTTACCTCTACCCCATGGTCCATACAATATTTACACAAATAATTCTAGTTAAGCATAAACTTACTTTACTCTATCGTTGGGACACCCTGTACACTCAAAAAAGTGTACCGGGTGAGTCATTAAGGAAGGACGCCGACTATATCCCAGAAACCGCTTATGTTACGACTTCCAAAAAAAAAATTCTTCAGTAAATGTAGCCAAGAAAAAATGCTGGAAATAATTTTAATTTAAAAAATGTCTAATAAGTAACAGAAACTTAAGGAAAAGGTATATTGGAAATATCGTAGTTGTATTTTTGGGACAATTTTACCCATTTTTTGTATAAGAAGTTTTTCTCTAACTTCACAGGTTTTCTGTAGGGAGAGCTGCGAAAGTTGGCAGACAAACACGTAATTATTTTCGGAACGTCATTGAATCTTAAAAAGTAATATTTCGTTGGAAAGTTCTTTTCTTGCGCTATTCATTGATGTATTAAAAAGTTAAGTTTGATTAATGAACAAACCGCTAGAGGACGCTTTCCAAATATTCCTGAAATTTTAGCGATTTTCTTCAAAATATTAAATAGAATGGTGTGTTTTTTATATTTTATTCAGAAACAGTATAAAATTTCGCCTGTAACCTGAAAATTTCAAGTCGATATCTCTGTTGGTTTCAATTTTATACCTACTTTAAATTTAGATATAAAAACAATAAAATGCAAAGTTTTTTGACATAATAGTTTATTACTTAGGCCGGCCTTTGTAAACACGGGTTAACCCTGCCCCGAGAGAACCCCAGAATTTCGATAATACTGACAGTTATTATCATCGAGTTTCTGCGGTTAGTTTATTACCGTTGGTTAATAATTACACCGGGTGGACCATGGAAAATTAACTAGAGATGAGTAGTACGCCATTACTCAGTGGCGACCTAAATGCTCAAATTCTCTGTCATCATTATCAATACACAGCTGCAACCGCTGTTGCGTTGACAAAACAGCGGTTTCTATCTCCGCTGTGAAGAGGGTGCGAATGGAATTTCTTATCCTAATGACCATATTTTCAGACGTAGTTGGCCTGGTTGTAAAAACAAGGTCCTTTATTCTTCTCCAAAAATAAAAATCTAAACAAGTTGGATCGGGGGATCTTGAAGGTAACAATGGTAATGGTTATTAAGCTGTTAAAGTTAAGAATGAATAAGGAAATGTAGGTACCTAACTGGCCATGGAAAAAAGCTCCCTCTTCCTATCCATGTATCAGGAAAAGTGTTACTCAAAAATTGACGCACGCGTACTGAAAAATGTGCCGGACAACCGTCATGTTGGAAAAACGTCCTCTGCCTAGTAAGCAACGGCATATCTTCTAAAAGTAACGGCAAATCGTTTCGCAAGAAATTAAGGTACGTTTCACCATTAAGTGGTGCGTCAAAAATGTGAGGACCAATAATTCGACCTCCTAAAATACCGCACCAAACATTGACGCTCCACCAGCCCTGATGTTGAATTTCTTGCATCCAACGAGGATTGGTTCTGGACCAATAATGTATGTTATGACGATTTACTCCACCATCACTGCGGAATGTAGCCTCGTCAATCCACAATATTTGCGATAACAGATGCTGGTTATCTATGAGCATATTGGACAGCCAATAGCAGTTGTCTAAACGTTGCTCATAATCAGCTGCAGCATTGAGTAAAAAATCATAAAGAGATGCAATGTAATGTAAAGTTTTGTGCTATATGGCTATCTCACTTCTCACGTTCCCTTGCACCCCACTATCCACAAACTAAACTATTGTGTAGTGGTGACACCATCCTCCGTAAACAGAGTTTGCATGTGATATGAAATATTATCGCTGAATGAATAACATTTCGCAAGAAACCGATACCGTCGCCTCTTTTATATTAGAAATGATTTGAGGATTAATTTTATGAACGATTTTAAGTATATAAATAATTTACATGTTCCCTGTTAATTATATACTTGTTTATTGGTTCTAACGTCAATAAAACATTGTAATTGCTTATACAAAAATAGAAATTAAAGTGTTTAAAATAAAAAAAAAATGCTTTGATAAACAATTCCACTTCATTATAAAATTGGATTTACGTATACAGCGTATTTCATAATAAAGATCACATTAATTTTATGAACGATTTTAAGTTTAATTATTTATATGTTCCCTGTTATTAATTATACTTGTTTATTGGTTGTCACATCAATAAAATATAATTGAATTGAATAAAAATTGAAATTAAGGTATTTAAAATAAAAAAAATGCTTTGACAACATTTCATAACAAAATTTACTTTAATTTACGTATACAGGGTAATTCAGAATAAAGATCACATTAATTTTATGAACGATTTTAAGTATAAATATTTATATGTTCCCTGTTATTAATTATATATTTGTTTATTGGTTTTCACCTCAATAAAACTTTATAATCGCGTATGAAAAAATAGAAATTAAAGTGTTTAAAATAAAAAAAAAATGCTTTGATAAACAAGTTTCGCTTCATTAAAAAATTTGCTTTAATTTTCGTATACAGGGCATTCCCTCTTATTAATTATATACTTCTTTGTTGGTTTTCACGTCAATAGAACTTTGTAATTGCATATATAAATTACAGTATTTAAAACACAAAAAAAATGCTTTGATAAACATTTCATTAAAAAATTTACTTTAATTTACGTATACAGGGTAATTCATAATAAAGGACACATTAATTTTATCAACGATTTTGAGTATATAAATATTTATGTTTCCTTATATCAATTATATACTTGTTTAAAAGTCATTATTAATTTTATTAACTACATAAATAAAAAGTTTTATTAACTACATAAATAAAAAGTTTAACTCGAGTAAAATTTCAACCTACGACATTCACTTTACTAGAGTGGCGCTCTAAGACACTTTCAGTTTTAGCATTAAAAATGGAAGATTAACATCTCTCGACTATTTAATGCGTCAAAAATATTGTTTACATTTTCGATAAATGTAGCAGTAGGAAAAGCCGTCCTACTCTTGAGCTGTCCTAATTGATGTGCCGATTTCATAGCAGAAGCCATCGTGTGGGGGAAAAAATTTGTGCTGCATATTTAACGCACATTTTTTGAAAACTGTTCGGATTCGGGTGTTCGTCCTTAATCTTATACATAGCTCGAGTTGTTTTACTTCTCGAATCAATTTCGTAAGTTTCTAAAATGTCGTTCCTACTAACGCGTTCTTTGCTTACTATAAATTGTAATTTGCTATTCATAAAGTTATTGCGTAAGCTCTTCATTAAATGCGGTGCGTCATAGCAGGTTAAAATACTCTATCAATAATTATTTCTGGACATTTCGCCGTAAAGCAAATTGAATGCGGAGCGATTATTAGTCCCCTGGTCACAAAATAGTAGTAAAGGCTTTAAAGAGGTGTTTCTCAATGTCTTCACCACATTGACAATAATATTTTTTTAATTCCATGCCTTTTAGCTACTTTTGGATTTCTTCCCAAAAATCCCAAGTCGTCATATCCCTCAATTAGATCATGCACTTCGTCAAAATCTAAATGTTGCCTTACAGATATTTCATCAAATGCTACAGCACATACTTTCTCCCGTTCTGTCATTATATTTGCCCTTAACCATTGAGTAAAAAATCATTAAGAGGTGCAACGATAATGTAAAACTTTGTGCTATATGACTATCTCACTCGCCGCATTCCTCTGCACCCCACTGTCTACAAACTAAACTACTGTGGATTTGAATTCTAATTACATTTTTGAGTTCCTGATTAAAATCCGCATACATAGACATCTCATACGACCTATTTCTGACACTTAATTTCCAATCTACACTTTTACTACCTATATTTACATTTTTCTAATATTTTCTGTTTTTCAGGTACATAATGGATCTCCACATATTTAAGGATCAATATTACATTCTGTGACACCTATTTTACATAACTAAATGCGTTTTGCAAGGAACATCTACAAACTAAGAACACTTAACCTAAAAATCTGGTTTTATCACATAAACACATATTTACTATTGCTCATTGTCTGAAATTAAGGGTAGCTCACTGTTTTTCACAATTATAATTGATTTTGGCCGCACGTCCCATTTTATGCTTTATTTTCGTTAATTCTTGCTCTATCTTGTACACTAACCTTACTTTTTGTCAATAGTTATAAATCATGTTTTTAATGTTAATTTTACCTTACAGGCTTAGAAAAGTAGTTATTCTTTAAGTTTATAACCTTTTTCAACTTCACAATACTGTTTTATACTTTCACTAGTCCTTATTTATCTTATACAGAAACACTAAATTTTAAATTTTATGTCTATAATTAGTAATTTTATACTCATATCCCAGTGCTGCTGGGTAATACATGTTCCTATGTAAGTTTTAAATGTAATTCCATCCTTTCCACTTCAATTTAACACATAGTTTAAGTTTTCACAAAATCGTAATCGTGTCCACTCTTTTTATCATTGTCCATAAGTTTTTGTTGCATTGAACTGTATTTTATACAAGTTCTTTATTACATAAGTGTTGTACTACATGTCACTCACGATTTACACATATATATGGGGAATAAATTTGGTGTATAGTTTTGGAAAGCTGTTGATACGAAATCTAGGTAAATATCTCCTGAATGGTTTTCCTTATTTAGGAAAAGACGATATGCGGTTCTAACAACCAACCCCTTCCAGACTATGTTGTTTTAAAAGTAAAGGAACCTTTCCTAAATATGGGTAGAAATGTTGCTACGGGCAACTTTTTTACGAGCCAAAAGTAGGCCAGTAGGAATTTTGCAGTAATAAAACTAAATGTTTAAAGGTGTGTGAAATTAATTTTTATTAATATTCTTTTGTCACTTCGCGGACAGTTTTCGAATTTTTTTAGTTTTAGTTTCAGATTTGTTCATTCGCAATTTTTCCGAAAGAAATTTCAAAAAACGCTTAATCACAACTTTAAACAATAAATTTAATAAGTCATTGATGTGACAGGACACATTCGTGTTTAAATAAACGTTTTTTTTTGCAATTCTTTTAAATTGATTGAGGTTTTGTGTACAACAATTAATTTTGATAATTGACGTAGCAAAATGGAAACTTCATTATAAAATTCAGTTTTTGGTCTTGTGAGGTAACTTATTCTTGACACACCAAAATCTTTGTAAAAGATATGTAATTCTGCTTGGTTAATGGGAGAATCATCAGATTATAGCATATACATTTTGCAATGTTTACATTTATTTTTGTTTATTAATTTATTTGCTGCATATCCAGTGACATAACCATTGCTCAAAAGTTCTAGGTCTACCGCCCTAGAAGTTCCAATGTTACATGAAACATCCACGCCCTCCGGAGTATCCAAATCGAGGTTTTCTATTTCTTCATTAACACTGGGTGTGTTTTCGACTTCCTTTATTCGTTTATTCGTCCTTTTTGGCACTTTCTTTTGGTTTATCATATTTTCATCTATTTCCAAATAATCCGAATGATCTTCTTTACAATTACTTGCATTATAGTCAGCATTTTTTAACTTTATATATAAATTATGCTGTAGTGCAATTCTAAATTCACGAATAGTGGGGTAGGGATTGTAACCTCCACGTGTCCTCGCAACAGAAAAAAAGTTTTCTAATGGAGCTTGGTTTAAGGTAAGAAGTACATAAATATGTTGTATCTAACTCATTACGTAAATCAGCAAACATTTAAAATTGCTTCAATTGTTAACAGGAACCCTTCTAACCAATATATATTGTTTTTCGTCGTCGGTTTCTTCTACTATCACCCAAATATCGACTGTTTAAAGCGTCAAATATTTCATCTATTTTCTGAACAAACTCAGCGGTATTAGATGCTGTGGTTGAAGTAAGCTGTTTAGTGTCAACCAAAGTTTTTACAGTTGTTGTTGCCGAGTAAGAGAAAATTTGTGCTGCATATGAAACTCGCATTTTCTGGAAACAATTGGGACGTATATGTTTATCTGTTATTTTTAATAAACTTCGAGTTGTAGAGCTAGATTGGTCAATTTCATATGTTTCTCGTATATCTTTCCATGAAATTGGCTTTTCTTTTTCACCGTAAGTAAAGTTTAATTTCTCATTAATCAAATTATTTCGAAGACTTTTTGGCAAATGTGGGCAATCAAAAATTACATTAACTTTTATTCCTTCTAAATCAAATGTAGGATTGTCAACTGTACTGCCTAATAATGAAACTGCTTTCCGATTGTTTGATCCTTGATCACAGACGATGACTTTTGGATTCAGGGTACAATGTTTCAAAGTTTTCAATACGTCTATTATTAATTGTTTAATTGAGGAGTTGACATTTAAAACGCATTTTGTCTAAAATTTTCACTTTTGAGATTTAGGTGGCGTTGCATTCCTAACAAACAAATACACCTTCTGACATCATATTTGCAATTCATATAGCATTTTGTCCAGTACAATATGTGACTGAATATTGCCTTGACATTCAAAACGCGTTTTGTCCAGTAGCATTTGACAAACAAACTGCAGTTTGTCACAGCACCGCGTCGCTCTGTGCGAGCATCTGTTATTTGTGTGTAGGACAGTGCAGCGAAGTGTGCGTGTATTTTTATGCAAATGGAGGTCAGTGAGGAGCATATTGTTGGTGACATCAATCAAGGAACCAAGATTAGACAACGATCCGTGACATCAAGAGAAAGGAAGAAACAAATAAGGTAAGAACTGTTAATTTAATTTCATATTATAAAAATTTTAGGTTAACTTGCTCATCTTCTTCCTCTTTCTATACTAGGTATTCGACCTCGACGGAACTGTTAAATTTTCTTGTGCCATGTAATCATAAACGCGGTAGTTTCCAATGCAGTGAAATTAATCAAGATGACATAAAGGCTTGTAGATTAAAAATATTTAAAGAGAAGAATAAAGAATCGCAAGACACTAAAATTGCTGGTTGCTATCTGTGATAACCCAAAAGAAAGAGATCTGGGCAGGAAAATGGAAAATCTCACAATTTTACTATAAAGTATCAGGTAAATCGGATTTATTTACTGTTACCTTTTATAGACTTATTTTATGATTTTTAGTTATGGATTAGAATAATGATCAACTAAAACGGTATGCCAGAAGTTTTTATTGCTACGATTACTGTTTCTCAGAGAAGATTACATACAATAGCAAAACGTATACAAACTGGTTCATTTAAGGAACGTCGTGGGTAACCGCAAAACTGTGAAAAATGCCAACAAGCTCAAGAAAGTTAAAATGTTTATAAGCCAATTAAAAGCTCGCGAAAGTCACTACAGCAGAAGTAAATCAAAACGCATTTATTTGTCGTCAGAATACAATGTAACTGTTCTTTGAAACTTTCCAATGACAATGTAGACCAAAACATGCATGTGTCATACAGATACTTTTACCGAGCATTTAACAAGTTTTTAATATCGGTTTTGGCTCCCCAGCAACTGATGTTTGTTCCTTTTGTGTTAGGAGCAACACAGAAATAGCTTTTGCACGAATTCAAGTAAAAGGGCAAAATTACCACAGATCTGAGTACATAAAGTTAAAGCAAAGCAGTTCTATGCTTTAATGAAGGAACAACAGCGAATACGCAGTCATACTGTTTTGATTTACAACAGGTACAGGTAGTACCTAAAGTACCGATACAAGAGGCTTTTATGCTCAACAAATTTCTCTGTATTTTTCTGCATTACCGATATTGCTACAAAAACCGGTATTTTATACATGGTTAGAAACCAGACAGGAACCAAAGAAATTTGTTCCGCATTAACAGATTTCTTGTCAAAGACAGAGTTTCCAGCAAACACAGAAGAACTGCTACTTTTTGTGATGGTTGTGCTGGACAAAATAAGAACAGCTTTTGATACATGGACTTATGATTTGGTTACATAAAATGCCCTAGAACTTTAAAATCCATTAACATTACATTTCCTGTAAGAGGCCATTCTTTCTTGCCTGCTGATCAATTTTCGGAAGAATTGAAAAATCACTAAACGGCACAGCTCCATAAAGAGTCCTGAAAAGTACTGGGAGTTATATTCACAAGTTGAAACGTTCGAAAATTGGGCCATGACTGGTCAATTTACGACTTCAAAAGCACATCTTCTATCTTCAAAAAATTAACTGGCATTAGCGAGGCTAAACGAATTCGTATTAAAATATCTACACGGGACGAAAATCGCATATTGATAAAGCCTGAAATATTTTACCGGAATGATGATCCCACAAAAACGTTTCAGACGTTACTGAAGCCTGGAAAGAGCATCGATCAAATTCAATTTTCTAAAATTAGCTGAAAGTTTATCCGGCCAAGATTGGAGGAAAGATTCTGATCTACAATGGCTGAACTCTTTACTGGTACAATAGAGCGACGAAAACGAGGGATTGCTTGAGAAAACTGCAAATAACTGCAACTGTGAGGAAGAAGAAGAAGGTTACAAATTATAGTA
Organism: Vesta saturnalis; assembly: GCA_036346205.1. Classification (NCBI taxonomy): domain Eukaryota; kingdom Metazoa; phylum Arthropoda; class Insecta; order Coleoptera; family Lampyridae; genus Vesta; species Vesta saturnalis. The sequence continues at coordinate 563,512 of JARFJB010002243.1, forward strand.
TAGTACTTTGATATGTTACTAAGATGGTCGTTAATGTTTTTTTCATTTGAAATAAAGACTTTCTTTAATTTCAAGTTGCATCATTTTTTAAGTCATAAAAATAGGCTAATTTGCCAAACAAAACGCTTTTTGTCTAATTTTAATTGAAGTTTAGCGCTTATTTCTTAATTATTAATATTGAAATAGTTTTGAAAACTATGCTCCCTACCTACCCTATTAATGCTGTAAACATTACCAAAAATAAAAATTTTAAATAATCAATAGTCGCTAAAAGGTTGAGTTTTTTACATTTTCTGAAAATTTATCGAAATGGACAAATGCCTTTTTGAATGTCAACTCCTCAATTGTTTCCCCCTTAACGAGCCCCCCCGACGTAACGTAACAAAGGGGAAGTCTCCAATTTTCTAATAGGCCACGTATATAAAACATTAACACTGTATTAGCAGGCACACCTTTTTGTCCAAGATGGCCAAGATCTTCAAATCCTTCTGCAACATCTTCTTTTGTATTAAAATGTACCTCTTTCTTGAGAGAAATTTCATCTATTAATAAGACACAATTTTTCATGCTCCTTCATTACGCTTGCTTTTGCTTTTAATTTTACCGTTAAAGTTGATTTGATACCTGGTTTAATGTAAACAACAGACATCCAATCCTGAATCGTTCGAATTGACGGTAGGGTAAACTGTAACTTGTCTCTTATGAATTTATAAAGCACAGGTGATTTGTAATGCAAGGATAACGCTAATTGTTTTTCTTGTTTTGTCCATTTAGATTTTTTTTTATGAAAAATTTGCATTTTAATAAATGTGTTAACAAAAGAGGTTTTGTTTTTTAACAAATTGTTTAAAATATTTGCGGATATAAGCTTGGATTTCTTTTTCAAACGATTAACTCTGTAACTTTTTGCTCTTAGCTTTTTTTTAAATGTCAATTTTAACAGAAAGAAATTCATTTCTTTGCTTTAAAAATGATGTTTTTGGAGATGGCATATTAAAAACTCGCTCACTCACTACAGAACCAGGAGAACTTGCTATGGAAGAGATTCTTGAAATTCTCGTGCGTAATGGAGAGGACAATTGTTTTGAACGATTTCTTTCGTATGTTGTAATAGGCCGTGTTAAAACAAATTCTTCTGATGATCTACTTTCAACCTCTGAATATTAAAAAAATAATATTAACTTTAATATTAAAATAACAGAAAAATTTAAACAAACCAGATATTGTGTCCATCTGACGAGATCTTTTCTCTTTGGAACATAGTGAATCATTTGTAATGTCGGGATTGTTTTCTAAAAAATGCATTTATACATTTACGGTTTATTATGATAATTAATAAGCTTACCATCCATGTCAGAAAAAAGTCTTTTGCGAATGTCTTTATTGTTGGCTTGACTGTCTGCTAAAATTTAGAAAATAGTAAAGAAATTTATGTTGTTACTCATAAATTTACAATTATTTTTACAGAGAAAAGGTAAAATATAGCATATATGACAAAAAAACCTAATATAGTACCGCCAGGGAGAGGTGTCTCATGGCGGACCCGAGAATGGGGATATAATTATTACTGTGAAATGCATCTGTTTGCCTTTATCTTGAGGTCTTACATCAGCAATAGCGCGGCGAATTGTCGCTAATATTCGCCCCCAATAAATTACCAAAAATTATATTTCCTAATTGCGCTTCTTTCGGCCCAACCGTAGGGTCTATTGAATGTTCAAACTTAGGTATATTTAAGTATAAATGGCATATATACTCGTAAATCACGGGCATTTATACAAAATTACCGTGTAGTTTTATTTCAATTATAAGTTCAAACTTCAATAGATAACAAAATACTTATCTTTTTTGGGATTTTTTAATGGTGTACTTTAAATTATACAATCTAAACGTTTCGATAACACTTACAGTTATCTTCGTCACGTTTTGTGGTCCCGATGTATACTTTTCCACATCGGGACCACAAAACGTAGCTTTGATACAAGACGCAAAGAACATATGAGATTATGTAGATTGGGTCAACCAGAGAGGTCTGCTGTGGCTGACCATGCCCTGAATAATCTAAATCATGACATTCAATTTGACAATATGAAAATATTGTCAAGACAAACCCATTATTATGTTCGTTTGCAACGTGAAGCTATTGAAATATATAAACACCCGAATAATTTTAATAGACAAGAAGAAAATCTCCGTTTAAATAGGTTTTGGCATCTTATAATTAAAAAGAGCATAATGATACGCCTTGATTTCAATTTGTTTTCAACTTTTGGTATTTCTAGGTTTTTGCTGTGTTTTTCCTAGACCTTGAAGCAAATGCTTTACCAATTATATGTTAAATTTCCACAGCACTATAATTTAACATAAATAGTTGAAATTAAATTGAAATTAAAAATTACAAGAACGTTCTGCATTGTGCTTTTCATTGTTAATAACACTTCCAATTATTGATAAAGATATCTCTTTGTTAGATTTAACTGGGTTATTTTTGATGTAATGTTTGGATTTGTGAATGCTTCTATCATTTTAAAATTGAAGTTTTTCACAACTTTACACTTACATCATAACTCGATTAAATTTTGTTAAATGTGTTTTTTGGCTGGCAAATTTCATCGTTAGCTTTCGTCGTAGAGAGTGTTCTGGTTTGTCATCTTTGAGGCAGTTTAACAATATTTAATTTTAATGACCTAGTTATTCTTTACTACAATTTTATAGTTGGCTTATACGTTTCTCAAACTGTTATATTAATAGCAGGCTTATGTTTATGTTTGAATTTTTCAAATTTGACAAAATTGTTTACTACATCTTTAACAATTTTTTAAGAAACATTACTACTGACGAAGATAACTGTAAGTGTTATCGAAACGTTTAGATTGTATAATTTAAAGTACACCATTAAAAAATCCCAAAAAAGATAAGTATTTTATTATGAGTGTTAATGGTGAAAGTTTACATTTTCATATTTCAATAGATAACATTTAACTTTGAAAATAAATAAATGAATAAGCAAACTAGTAATAAACCTTGATAAAATTTTTATAGGCACGGCATTCTTTCGTAAAATTTTCCGCTTTTGTTGAATGATTATATTATCGGAAATAAAATGCTTTTCACACAGGACTTTATTACCTAACTCTGAATTATCCGTTAGGTACACATTTATATTTCCACAATTTTGCTTCCACTCACTTAAAATGTCAATTTTTTGTCGGAAATTTGAAAAAACTTAAATGCTTGTCCTTTTTCGCATTTTCTTTGCAATATAAATAGCAACAATGATTTGTTTTAAGGCGCGTTATTGCTGCACTCATTTTTACTTGCTCCTCTCTAAACGAATTAGCGGGCGATGTACCAATGCGTATACGCTTACAACGTTATAAGCGAAGCTTCACATGTAACGTTCTAGACGTGACTGAGAATTCCTGGAGCAAATGCAGCGACTTGCAAGCTCAGCGTTCCTATCCGCCAGAGCAAATTTTATGCACAAAACGCCTTGCCCTTTCGCGAGTCTGTAAGTTTTCAGTCAACGGCTGCAGTCAGTGATTGATGAAGGACTACATGGTATGGATGTAATCTAGATTAAAATTGAAGTTATGGTTTTTTAATAGCTATAACTTTACTACTTTTAATAGCTAACTTTTATTTAAAACTTACTTATGTTCTGTCACAATACTCTGAACAGTAGTTTGTGGTAGTCCCATGTCATGAGCTCTTGTGGTACTATGTGGATTAATTGCGATATATTCTAGAACGTTTATAATATTTTCTTCCGTTCGAGATCTGCATGCTCTGTGAGTAACTGGGGGATGAATTGTTCCTCTAGCTCTCAATCGTTGTGATAATCGAGTAAAAAGTCTCTTTTCGTAATGCCGTCTTTCTGGAAAATGAGCCGCATACAATCGTGCAGCAACAGTAGAATTCTGCATGCTCTCGAAATATACTGCAAGCATATCATATGCTTCCTGGTTAGAAGGCATTGTTGGCAAAAAGAATGTGGCAATAAGTCAAAAAAACTCGTACCACAATGCACCCGCATACACTGCAAAACCGGAGGTAATTTTGTGAAGAAATTTCAGGATAATATTTCCTTGACACTGACATTGATAAAATTAATGTTACTATGGATAAATCGTCATTATGAATTGTTGGTCTGGTAGTGTTATTGGATGATCGTGGCACTACAAAATCATTACCATGGATCTGAACTTGAAGTATGTATAAAATTGAAACCAACAAAGCTATCGACTTGAAATTTTCAGGGTATAGGCGAAATTTTATACTCTTTCTGACTAAAATATAAAAAACCTACCATTCTATTTAATATTTTGAAGAAAATCGCTAAAATTTCAGCAATATTTGGAAAGCGTCCTCTAACGGTTTGTTCGTTAATCAAACTTAACTTTTTAATACATCAACGAATACCGCAAGAAAAGACCTTTCCAACGAAATATTACTTTTTAAGATTCGATGATGGTTCCGAAGATAATTACGTGTTTGTCTGACAACTTTCACAGCTCCCCCTACGGAAAACCTGTGAAGTTAGAGAAAAACTTCTTATACAAAAAATGGGTAAAATTGTCCCAAAAATACAACTACGATATTTCCAATATACCTTTTCCTTAAGTTTCTGTTACTTATTAGACATTTTTTAATTTACTACAGCAGTTACGCCACCTAACGGTCTGTTTACAAACTTTAAAATTATTTCCAGCATTTTCTCTTGGCCACATTTACTGAAGAATTTTTATTTTAAGTCGTAACATAAGCGCTTTCTCGGATATAGCCGGCGTCCTTCCGTAATGACTCACCCGGTACATTGGGACATTTCCCATACAGTATAGTAAGATCCTGGATATACTTACGTAATATTTATATAACTTACTTCAAGTAGGTATCTAAAATAAGGTTATGGTGAGACCATGTCTCTGGTAACATTTATTTAACATGCAGTTTCTAGTAATTGACCAACGTAATAAATGTTACGAAACAAAAACTTGCATTTAAGGTGGCTATCCATTATAGTGTTAACTTTAATCTTAAAGATTTGAATGAACTATTTATATTTGTATTCATTTGTATTATACCCAATAATTGCAATTATTATTTTCAGATATTCTGCCAGAACAATCAATTCAGGGTATATTTGGTACTAAGTTAAACTTACTTTGGGCTGTTCGTTTTCTAATACATATAAAATGTCGTGGTGTACTAACAACTAAAGGGTACTTAATTAGCCTAGGTAAATAATGCACTTATTGAACATTAATGTATGACATAAAGTATGTTAGTATACTTTATTTGTTGTAATTATACTTAATTTTTGTTACTTAAAAACTGTATTAAAATTTAAATTATATATTTTTATGGACTATGGTTTTAGTAGGATCTAGAGATATAAGTGAGTGGGTGTGTTTAAATAATTGTATTTATGCTAGTCATCTTTATGTGAACAAAAACTAAGCTTAGGTGCCCTAGGGAGACTATTTCTGATCTATTCCATATGTTCTTGATACATTCATACATTATACCTCAAAATGTAACAGAATTTTCTGTGTAACTCTAATTTTATAGTTAATGTAAAATCAATCAATATTAAAATGTTGGTTATATTTAGTTAAGATTAATAATAAATCATATAAAAGACATTTAAAATGTATATGCAGATCAATTTATTTGATATTTTACCGGTTTTTTGATAGTAATAGGTGTATTTGTTCGTAATATTTCTTAAGCTCTTTTTCACTTTTATTTTCTTAGGAATGATTCCAACTTCTGATTGTGAATAGGCAGATGAACATGTGTATTAACTGATTATTTTATAATTTTTTGCAGTTTTTTAAAGTAATATCCATATGTGAGAATACCTTTGACAAGGGAAAGAGAGGGCATTGTAACATGCATTTCAGACCTCCATAGAAAATTGCAACCAAATATTAATCATTTGTTTGGTGCCAAACTTTAGCGTTGTTTGTGCATTTTGGGTTTTTGTTTATAAAAACTGAACTGAACAGTTTTATTTTTACGTTGTTACAATGGTAGTGTGTTCACCATATGGCTGTACAAGCTGTAGCGAAAAAAAGGAAAAAGTTACATTTCACAGGTAAAATATGAGTAAACTAAACAACACACCTGTAAATTTTAAAACATTTTTCAAGTGGCTGGTATTTTAAGAGAATTGTTTCAAGTTTTCATAGTAACATGATACAATTAATTACATTTTGAAGTAAGCAGTTGCGATTTTCATTGAAAAATCTGAATATATAACCCAATGACCTTCAATAAACCAGTACTCTATGGCGTCAGTGGCACTACACAATTGCACATCACATCTAATTTTATTATGCAATAATAATTATTATAAAGTAGGATTATTTATTTTCAGTTAATTTACTTTTATGTATTTTCATTCCCTAAAATGTGTTTTAGATATACTTCTCTCTTCTTTCAACAGTTTGGTGCTGAATAGTGGTAAATTGGTGTCCATAATTACGTGTCCCCTCCCTTTCCTTGTCAAAGGGTAATACTGATCAATAACATAAATCTTATTTCATAGTCAAATTAATTGTACATTTAATATATTTCGACACATGAACGACCATGGACACTTTCTAGAAATTATTTATGAAATACACAATATTTTGGTTTACAGTGGAACTGGAATTGATAGGTGCTAGCTGGGGTAGATGAGTCCGTTTTGAGAGTATGAACAGAGTTGCAGGTCGAGCCTTCAACTAAGGTTTGCAATAATCTGTGTGTGCACGTGTATATGTATGGGGCGATTTTTGTGTGGCCATACACCTGGCCACACACTTCTAGCCTATTTTAGATATATTTAGAGGACCTCCGTACTTGTTTAAAACCAGTGCCACAAAATGGCCACATTGTGATTTAGGAAATATGGTGTATAATTTTATGACATTTAGCTAACATGTGGCCTTGGAAAGAGCTGCCATTTGTAACAGAATTTTAAGTTTCTTTCATATTCACACAATGATAATGAGAGCTATACTATGTAGATTTGAAGACTATGCCATGAATTTTATAAGAGTGTTTATAGCGGATATTTGTGATCAAGGTATTATTCATATTATTTGTATAATCATTAAAAAAATTTTGTCATTTTTTTTGTTGATAAAAAATGTCTTAAACGCATTTTTTTGAATGATTAATATTTCTGTTCTGTTCTCACTGTAGTCTTAATATTATACAAAAGTAGGTATTTGTTGATTTGAATTTTTCTAGAATAATTGTATATTAAATGCATTTTATCGATTTATAATGCTCAAAATAGGATATATTGTGTGATATGATTCGCATTCTGTTTCAGTAAAACTAGTATTATTTAGATTTTAAGGAATAAATTAAATAAACAATTAATTGTATTTACAGTCTTGTACATATATTTTAAATTCGTTTCTATTATATATAATGGTGATTTTTTGCTACAGTCAAAGATTAAATGTTTACATTATCATACAAATCCCATTACGTACGGTTAAGAGTATTCATTACATTTCTTATTAAAACATTGTGTCGATTGTACAAAGGTCGTTTAAGCTTAGGTTACTTTAAACCCCATTAAGGAATATGATTGATCAATTTTCGACAGTTTGATGTAATTGATAGATGTTTATGTCAATTGCATTACTAATCCCGAGATTAGAGTAATTCTGGCTTAACTCAACTTTGTGCATTTTGAGAAAGATTTGTTGTATTTTTTTAACTGTTGTAATGTTTTTGTTGATTATGGTTTTCTTATTTTCTTAGGAGAGCAAAATGTGCTACAATTATATTAGTAACTATTATTTTACATTTAAAATTTCAAGTGCTATGCAAAAAGTGCAAGTTAATAAAAATTGTTAGAATTTATCTAAGTTTCTGTTATATTGTTGAGCATTATGTTATATTGTAACCAGCAGAGAACTGTAGTATGCACAATACTGACTAGAAGGAATATCGTACTAGGGATTGCTTCATGATTATAACGGTGATTGTTTTGTTAGTAATTTGGGAAAATCAAGTAGAAATTTGGAACACTATCGTGGAATCTTATTGTTTTTGTTACTGGATTTTTACTTCCTTTGTCGGTCGCTCCATGATTTGTTTGTTCTCTAACTTTTTATGGAATAGAGATATGAGACTTATCAGTATTTATTAACAATAAGAGATATGAAAAAGCTTCAGTAGAAAAAGTTTTAGAGTAGCATGAAATAAAGTTTTATTTAAACGGTCTTAACATTCCCATATCCTATATGAAGTATAGTATATAGTATGGTAGTAGCTGGGCGAAAATATTAGTAAACAGTCAACAATGCCAACTCGTACAAACACTGAGAGAGGGGACACTGTACTGTCTGACACGGTGTCCCCTTACTATAACAGATTTCAAATTGAGGAGCGTGCTTGCATAATTAAATAGATACTTCTTGCAAGGCAATGATTTATTTTTTAATAGATTGCATAGGCTTGTTGAATTGTTTACTATAAACTTAGATCTGTAGTGCGAGTCACACCGAGAATGCATTGTGGTGGGGTATAGGCAATGTATTTGTGATGGGAGTCCGGCACACTGTGTTGCCGGTTGTCCAATGGCTGTGGCAGGGTCGGCTCGATGATGACTGTGTCGACGACGTGCAGGTGTAAATAGTGTGAAAAGTGTAAATATTTTATTTGTTTATAAATGTACAATTAATTCTCTGTTTATTTTTTCTTATATTAACTTTGCCTGAAATAATTCTTTTGTAATTTTGAAATTTATTGTTTTTATTATTAATTATTGAAAACATATAAACGTCAGGTGTAAATATTTTATTTGTTTATAAATGTACAATTAATTCTCTGTTTATTTTTTCTTAAATTAACTTTGCCTGAAATAATTCTTTTGTAATTTTGAAATTTATTGTTTATTATTATTAATTATTGATAACATTTAAACAAAGGCGAAGGTATAAACATCATCAAACTTCCAACAAGTTCTTAGCGAATCTGTGAGAGCGGCGAAATTTGCCTGAGACCGGACTTGAGGTTTAACCGATCCCAGCATAACGACAACTAGCAACAGTGTGCTCCATATGACTCCACACTGCATTCTCAGTGTGACTTTCACTATACATACAAATACTTACTTACACTTGAATATAATCCTTTAGTTGAATATTTTATCACAAACACTACGAGTTAAGATACGACGGCGATTATTTATAGATTAATTTTTGGAAAAACTTACATTAAAACCAACACAAAAAGAAAAGGACGAATTCGTGTTTTTGGTTTATAATGAGGGTTTGTAATTAAACAATCAGAACGGTCCAACCGTCTAACTCCATCGAACCTACTACTTCAACTAACCATATTTACTCACAAAATTAAACCCCCGTTTTAAAAGTTATAAAAAAAACAAGATACATTGTGTGGGACTATTCCCATATTTATTACTAAAAGAAGCATTGATTTTTAAAATATGTATTCGTCCGTAAGAAACCTTATAGGTCTCGAATTTCCTACTAACAAGCAAAGATGACTTTTGATTTGCGGTATGTTCCGATGTAATTAATTACTAACTGCGCCGTTTTTACCCCCAAAACGTGTGTATAGAAATTTAAACGATCCGTCATACTGCTTGCGGTAAAAGTAGTTTCGATAGAACACCTGTTTTCTACCCCAACATACGTTTTCCTTTTTCTTTTCAACCCTTGGTTGCAGATTTTCAAATATTTCTTATATAAAATAAAATATCCCGAAAACATGAAATTACGACTTATTACCAAGATATTTAAATCCATTAATTATCTTTTCTTTCACGGTAACAATAGCGATTTGAAAATGTTTATTACAATAATAACATTTTCTCGGTCCGCTACCTACCACGTTAAAAATAAATGAAGCAAATGGCGAAACGATCAAGTGGTCGCAGTGGTTATGCAAGGAATGAAAGTACTAACCCTCGAAGAGGAAATTACCTTTTTTTGTTAAAATTGTTTTTAAATTTTATTTTAATACGCATTTACATTTTAAAATGGCGTACTTAGTGTTAAATATTAGAAACCACTTAGATATGTATTGATTTTATGCTTTAAATACAAGGCATTGGGCATTACCTACATCTTAAAACACTATTAAAAGTGTTGAAGGACATATGAAATCAAAAAATTTCAGTTACATTTTACGTAGTTTTATTATGTAATTGCATAAATCTGCTAACACTTTTATAGTATGTATGTAATGGGGGCATGTTGAGTGGAAACACGTAAAATCCAAAAAATAAAAAATACATCACTTATAGAAATATTATTGGGGTGGCGACAAAATGGATTCATTCAATGACCAAAAGCTAAATTATTTGCCCTGAGTGTTTGTCAGCATTGGAGCCGAATGGTGCATAAAATTTATCTTTATACAACAATTTCGTAAGAGTGGTGATAAAACGGATTCCTTTCATGGTCAAAAACTATATTCTGTGTCCCATGGGACGAATATTACCTAAAGTCTATGATAAACCAAGTTCATTGTGAGCCCGGCAGAATAAATTTACACGATGATTAATATTGTGACTCATCAGAGTTGGTCAGCATTTGGAACGAATACTTCTTAAAATCTATACATAAATTTCGTTAAGGTCGAAGCAAAATGGATTTCCTTAGTGGGCGAAAACCAAAATGTATAATGCACCAAAGGATGACCAAGAGATAAATTCTGTGACTCATAAGTATTAATCAGAATTTGGATCGTATGCTTCACAAAATCTATGGTGACACACCAATTTCGTTTTAGGAGCTAAATTCTGTGGCCAATGGGTAATTAGTATTTATCAATTTTGTTGGGGCCGTGGTCATAGGAGTTTCCTCAATGGCCAAGCGCCAAATTCTATGTATTGGTTACCATTGGGGTCGAATATTGCCCAATTTGTGTGAAGGTCGCCTCAATAATGTAGGTGCTCGAGTGTTGCAAACCACAGTTATGTATTTATGGATCCTATATACTCTTGTGACCAAAAAGTAATGAGACTAAGTCCATAAAATACGAATATTTAAAAATTAAGGTACATTGATGTGATCCCCTTCAAAGTATTCCCCTCCCACAACTACACGCTGGTTCCAACGTTTCTTCCAGCTTTCGTAACATTTTTGGAAGGCTTCGACTAGAATGTTCTGAAGTACCCTCGTCACAGCGGTCAAGATGTCAGTTATGGACTCAAAATGCATTCCTTTCACGGCCAATTTTGTTTAGGGGAACAAGAAGAAGTTACAGGGTGACACATCCGGCGAATAGGGCGCTTGCGGCAACACCGATGTTTTTAGAGGTCAAAAACTGTGACACACTGAAGGCACGATGGCATGGATCATTGTCATGATGAAGGATCCACGTTTTGGCAATCTCTGGACGGACTCTAATGACTCGTTTTCGGAGCCGATCGAGTACTTTCAGGTAGAAATGTTGGTTGACGGTTTGTCCAGGTGGTAACAGAATCGCCGAGTTTAACGCAAAATTTAATCGCGTACCGTTGTTCAATATTACGTCGTTCCATATTCGTGACACGCCTTACAAACACGTTGTCGAAAACACAACACAGCTGGAGAGCTAACGAACGTACGAAAGTCGCGAGAACGTGTATCGATAGAGGATGAATGGGAGACTAACCGACCGAAGTTTCAGGTTCGCAGTGTTACCACAAGCGCGGCGAAAAAATCAGTCTCATTACTTATTGGTCAGACCGAGTATTATCAAGTAGTTGGTTATTAGCTGTTAGCAACCGTATGCAGAATTAACGATAGAATATTAATTATATATTCATCATAGAGCGTAAGTATACTTGCTTTCAAAAGTTTCGCGTACACTTTCAAAATCAAGTAACAACGATTTTTCAAAATTTTAGCTGTGTGGATGGGTAACTTTGAGATTAGGTTAAATATGACATTGACAGACTTTACAAAAATTACGATCTGTCCCTCAGGACACAAATTATACAGTGCTTTTACCTAGCTCATAATAAGTGGCAAACCTTCTTATGGACCAACTGTCTTCTAATTTGGAAAGCATCAAAGCTTTGTCTTGCTTTGTCAGTCGAGGCATTTTGACTTTCCAAATTTTAAATGCCAGTAGATTAATTACAACCCTGATTTATTACAACTAAAAATGGGTGTACCCGAAACGTTTGAAAGTAAGAGTAGGTACAATTCTACAACTTTTTTTTATGCAAAACTAAATGCTTTAGAAAGAATACTTGAAATCATGAGAACACTAATTTAAAAAAAAAGAAGTGAAACTAAAATTTCCTCTTTATAGTGAGCCTAGAATATTGCTCAATGCAAAAAGGTTCTATCCACGAAATCTAGATGAAAACACAATTTCTTCCATACAGTTTTGACCACCGAACCATTACATAATTGTATTTGTTACTCATTAATAGAAATAAACATGTATTTAATCTAACTAAACATCAGCTGTGTAAAATCTATTTTACAAACTACTAACTTGTAAAAACTTGACAAATCAACTGTCATTAATCGCATGTGTATGTGCAGCAATTTGACAATTAGTAAGCAGTTGTACTAATACTGTAAGCCACAATTAACTACATATTTAGAAATGTAATCATCTTCTAATTTTTGGGTTTTTATATGGTGTATTTGTATATTTAGGTTAGACAATTTAAACGTTTCGATAACACTTACAGTTATCTTCGTTAGTAGTAATATTACCTTTCGAAATGTTGAAACAATTTTGTAAAACTTAAAAATGTACAAATATGTGTAATAATGGTGAAAGTTTACATTTTCATACCGTATAAAATAATGTATTACAGGATTTTAAGATTCATTTTAATCCCCATATTGAAAGTCAGAGCTAAAATTCGAACTAAAATAAATAGAATTAGTGACTCCACTAGTTTTGTTAGTTACCTTGAAATTAACAAACTATCCCCACTTTATGTATTGTTAATGACACCGTTCATCACCAATACATCTCCGCTGTACGATTCAAGGTCGTTGTGGTCACTTCCCCATCAGAATCCGTACACAATTGTACATTTTTCTCTTTTACATATTTCATATATATTATTTTGCCGTCTAAAGCTCCTTTCAGGTATCTCATTATCTTTTTTACTCCACTTAAATGTTCTTCACTGGGGTTAGTAGTGAACTGGCTCATGTAGGAAGTAGCAAACATTATATCGGATCTCGTATTGGTAGCCAAATATAATAAGCTGCCGATAATTATTTTGTAAACGTTTTTCACTAGATGCCTGAATTCTTCGTTGTTTAAGCCAGAAGGTCACTTTTCCATTTCTAGTTAAAATTATAAAAGCTGCCGCTCTCCTTCGGCACTGAAAGTAGTTGTGGATCGTCCAAGTTTTTTCTTTGATGCATCTCCAACGGATTGGTTTTTGGCGAAATAAGCTTCCTACTGGAACATTTTTTCGCGCTTTTTCAAAGGAAGGTTCGTAATTCCTCATAGCTGGTATACCTTGCTTCAAAGACACTTCAGTTAAACAAATTTACTTCATTACAGTAATTAAACTTACAAATAATAATAATATTTTGCTTCGGGTAAAGTGTAATAACATTCGACTGTACCCGACATATGGCATTCCACTTTACCTGCAAAAACCAATTGTGTAAAACCACAACTAAACATTAAAGATTATTAAAAATAGTGCTGGCAAGTAAGCAATAACAAGTTTAATAAACCCACAAAAAAAATTCCAATAAATATAGCTTCCACAGAATGTTAAGTTTCATTGAATTATTACATAAGTAGGCCTGAACAACTATATGCAATCAACAAGTGAACCAGCTGAGTCCCGTCAAACATTTTGAATTTAAACAGTTATTCCACTTTACCCTACCAGTCCAAGCTATTCTTCCTTCCCCTACTTCATTACGGTTTTCAAAGGTGTTGTTGCTGGTTTGCACTCCGACATTCCGAATTTTTTCTGTACGCAAAGTGTGTGATTCTGTTGAGATCTATTCATATATATATATATATATATATATATATATATATATATATATATATATATTATATATTTCGTTATCCAAGTGCGCGTTTAAATATGCACCATTTACATCAATATGATTTATCTCCCAATTTTTTTTTACACTTATCGTCAATAATATTAGCATTGTTTTTCTCATGGTTACAGGTGAAAAACTCTCCTGGTGACGTATCTCTTTTATTTGGTTGTTTCCCAATGCCACTAGCCGCGCTTTATGCTTCGTTATTTGTCATATTTTCGTATTAATATCCTAATTGCATTGTCGTACGTTTTAAGTTCGTTCTCTGGCTTAATTTTCGTAATAGCATATTAAAATTTGGACTGAGGTATCGTAATCTTGTAGCCATACGGGTTTTACACTGATTCTTCCGCATTTCATTTCTTTTTCTTCGTTTTGTGGTTCTTGGGCTTCATTTCCTTCGTTGCATTCTTTGTCGTCCTCCTGCTCGTTTTCTGTTTCTTTTGATTTGATTTGATTCGCTTTCTTTGTCATCCTCTGATGTTCCAGAAAATCTAATTTCATTTTGCTTTTTCGTCGAAACACTTTACTCGTCGAAATTCAGGTCTCTCCTCACATTTATTACGCTCCTTCGTTGATCGTATATTCTGCATGCTTTTGCGATGTTTTTCCTTCCATATACCGGCATTTACATTCGAACGTCTTAAGGTACATTACACTTGCCTTATATTTTTGCCATCTTTCGTATGTAGTTCCACCGTTGTTTGCCACTAAGTTTTCTGTTGTTAAGGTAACGGCCAGTGCCGCTTCTCCTCATAATTCGTTTATGCTTTGTTGTATTATACATCTCATTGTACTGATTAGCGACTGATTTCCTCTTTCACCGACTCCGTTTTGGAATAGTAAGTATGGACTCGTTATTTGCATATCTATTCCTTCATTTTTAATTTTTACATAGGTATCCCTGAAAGTGTTCGTTAACGTACTCTCCTATATTGTCCATTCTAATTGACCTTATCTCCGTCCTGTGTTTCACTTCTATTCGTTTTTTTTGTATTCAATGAATTCCTCTAGTACTTATTCTTTCTATCGCTTCTACTTCGCGGATGTACTGAAATCGTCGATAAACGTTATTAGGTACTCCAAATGTTGGCGTAATGGTCCTAATACGTCAATATGAACTTGGTCCAGCACACATTTAATTCTGTTTTCTTTGGGAAGCTAGATTTTATAGTTAATTTTAAGTTCGTGCTTGGGTGTTAGTCGTTCATTTGCGATTTTGATTGGATGACTGAAGCTCGCGTGATCTATTTCGTTTTTCGGTCACTACGTCCGCTAGACAAATATCTTCAGTTACTGTGTACACGTTATTTTCCCGTTTTCTTTGCACTAATGTTTTTTTCTCATTTGTAGTAGTCACCACGTTATTATCAAAATTTACAGCGTTTTTGTTGTCACACAATTTTGAAACAGATTGGAAACAGGTATAATATTTTTGTTTTTCACGTCCTTGGTTTGAAGTTATGTTCATGTCTCCTATATCTTCGTCACTTTTTGGGTTAATAAACTTCTTTTATTATAAATCATTAATAACCAAAACCCCTTTTTTCTTATTTTTTACAACTAAATGAACGAAAAACGTAAAAGATTCGTTACACCATGATGTTCGTGCCATTCGATGCTTTGTTTGATATTCTTTCTTTTTCATCAAACATGTCTTATACTAAAATTAATGATTTTCAAAATATTAATATAACAATTATTACAAATTGATTTAATGAATTATTTTAAATTTAACAGACTTTTTTGAACAAAATTAATGCATAAAACTCTCTTGCTTCTAGGTAAATTTAAATCAGTCCTTAATAAAATTTCTGACGTACTCAATTTGATTATGTTCAGATCAACGATTTAATTTTTTACGTTTTTTTTTCTAAATATAAACGTATAAAGATGGTCATGGAATTGTAGTTTCACGTTAAAGAATGTTTTTATCAAGTTGTATTAATTTCTAAAAGAAACTTTGGCGTTCATAAATATCCATTACTCGCAAAGTTTTGAGATACTCTTAATTGTACTGTAAAAATTCGAATCTTCGAAAGTTTTTTTAATTTATTTTTTTTATCTATTGGCATTACCAAATTTGTCTTAATACTGTAAATTAACTATGCATTGTTTTCAGTAAATTAGGCTGGTGAAAATAACTGTAAATATGTATTATTTTTATATGCAATACTGTGTAATAAAATTAACAAATACAAATCACAGCAAAACAAGTACAATAAAAAACAAAAAAATCAAAAATCAATTTCTCGTTAAATACTCGAATGTTCTTCCTTCAACTTCAATACATTTATTAGCACGTCGCACCAAATTATTTTTCACTAACTCTAATCTCGGCCACGGGATATTTTGAAAATCATTTCTGATTATTTCCTTCATATTTTCTGGTGTGGGTGGAATTTCTTTATACACCTAATCTTTTACGTAACCCCACAAAAAGAAATCGAGTGGGTTCAGATCAGGTGACTTCGGTGGCCAACAAATGTGTCCTCCTCGACCTATCCACTTATTTTCTTTCCAGTGGTTTAAATATATTCGTACGTCCCGATGGTAGTGGGCAGGTGGAGCATCATGCTGGAACCACATATTTCCATAAACTGGTTCATTAACATTTTGAAGGTTAGGTAGCACATCTCTTAAAAAATTTAAATACACCTCGTCGGTTAGAGTATCTTCCAAAAAATAGGGACCTGTAACATGGGACTCAATGATTACCCCCACACATTTAGTGACCGCCAATTTTGTTGTTCAAGATGCCTGAACCAACGAGGATTTTCAGTGCTATAATAATACATGTTATGTCTGTTCACTAAACCATTACTTTTGAAGGTAGCTTCGTCACTAAATAATATAAAATTGAGAAAATTAGGAACTTCTGCAATTTTTTGCAAAAACCAGAATCAAAAATTAATTCTTCGTTCAAAATCTAATATATTTTTCACGCTAGATTTTTTATATCAGTCATAAATGATATTTATGAAATACTTACATGAGGATTTTCTTGGATTGCAAGTAAAACTGTAAGTTGGTTTTCATCATTTGTCACTGCTTTATTAGCTACTTCCCATTTTTTAAATTTAACACCACCTGTTCTGCAAATCTTTGTAAAAGGTCTTGAAACGCCTTAAGTCGTGGTTTTTTTCAGTATCGGGATATCTTGCTGCATAAATTCTACTCGCCAGTAAGCAATATTTTTGACGTTCTCCAAGAATAAAAATTGCTAAAACCAATTCCTCAGTCATTTTCAACACTTTGAATAGATTAAAACACAAATTAGGTTTAAACTGAATAGAACCGAATGTTATAAACAATATTTCTTTTTTCAATCATGGTACTCTTGTTTTTTAATTGCGAGTTTAAACATAAATTCCAAATAGCCTTTGTAGAAAATGGAAAAGTTGATTTGAACATAATCAAATTGAGTACTTCAGAAATTTTACTAAGGACTGATTTAAATTTAGAAATTTCATTAAGGATTGATTTAAATTTGCCTTGAACGAAAGAGTGACTTGTGTAAGAGTGTGTACTAATTTTG
Organism: Vesta saturnalis; assembly: GCA_036346205.1. Taxonomy (NCBI): domain Eukaryota; kingdom Metazoa; phylum Arthropoda; class Insecta; order Coleoptera; family Lampyridae; genus Vesta; species Vesta saturnalis. The sequence continues at coordinate 581,065 of JARFJB010002243.1, forward strand.
TTCAAAAATTTCCGTTTCCACTTCTGAAATTTTACAAAGGACTGATTTAAATTTGTCTAGAAGCGAGAGTGTTTTATGAATTAATTTTGTTCAAAAAAGTCTGTTAAATTTAAAATAACTCATTAAATCAATTTGTAATTGTTATATTAACTCTTGCTTTTACTTGAAAAATTTTTTTAGTAAGGAACTACAATCCCTTGGCAAACTTAATACCTCTATTTTCAGTCTTTGTATTACAATCGCAATTTCACAAATAAACTGAAAATGTACTTAATATTATTAATTTTAGGTAAGACATGCTTGATGAAAAAGAAAGAATATCAAACGAGGCATCAAATGACATAAAGGAAATGGCGGGGGGGGGGGGAGGGTACCATTTAAATTTTTTTTAAAAAGTTGTATTTACAAACACTGACATGAAATGCATATTATTATTAAAAAACATCTGAAAATTAAGAAATTTCAAAATACTACAGGACCATAAACAATTTTCTGCCACTTTAAAATAAACCAAAGTTGCCTAACAAATCAGTGGCGGCGGCCGCCATTGTTTTGAAAAACAATAGAGTATTTCTTAAACGGAAGGAGAAAGACCCATACAATTTGGTGTTAACTGAAAGCGTATTTTATGGGCTTTCCAAAAATGTAATAATATATTGGGTGTTGCATTTAAAAAGCGTAAGTTTAGTTTGCTCTCATAACATGAAGCAATCTGTGTGATCAAAAATATTTTTAAAATGTAGTGCCTATTGATACCTTTGGTCTAACTTATTTCGTCTTTATACAATCTTCTACTTCCTCCTCGTTTGGCCACCCTGCATATATTATTATATATATATATATATATATATATATATATATATATATATATATATATATATCAAAATCGCTAAAGTTACGATTACAAAATTCAGCATTTGGGGTTTCGGGGTTTGCAGGATTGGAAAATGATATCGGCACTGTTGCCAGATTTCCTAATTTTGCGCTACACGTAGTCATTTTGTTTTCTTAAATAGAATGCCATGTTTATTTGTATTGCAATCAATTGGGCGTCTCAAACTTATTAAGATCTCAAATTTTGTAATGTTATACCGGTTGTCCCATTTAAAAAAACTATGTTGGAATCACGTGACCGGAAAAACCGGAAGTCTTTATAGTAGATATAAGCATCAGTTTCGAAATTTTATAACTGCCAAAGTTCATACTTGCTATTTAAACAGTTTTTGAGATATTCTACTGTCAAAACGGCGTGGGACGCCCTGTATGTATGTATGTATGTATGTATGTATGTATGTATGTATGTATGTATGTATGTATGTATATATATATATATATATATATATATATATATATATATATATATATATATATATATATATATATAATTATTAGAAAAATACCGAACGCTTAAATATCTACAAAATCGAGAAAGTTACGATTACAAAATTCGGCATTTGGGGGTTTCGGGGCGCGCGGAATTGGAAAATGATATCGGCACTGTTGCCAGATTTTCCAGTTTTGCGATACACGTAGTCGTTTTGTTTTCTTAAATAGAATGCCCTATTTATTTTTATTACAGTCAATTGGGCGTCTCAAACTTAGTAAGATCTCAAATTTTCAAACTTTTAGATCTACTAGTTGCTGAGATATGACGACACCGTATTTTCAGTAAAAAGTACCGGAACGCTTGAATATCTGCAAAACCGCTATAGTTACGATAACAAAATACGGCATTTGGGGGTTCCTAGACATGCGGAATTAGAAAATGATATCGGCACTGTTGCCAGATTTCCCAGTTTTGCGCTACACGTAGTCATTTTGTTTTCTAAAATAGAATGCTCTATTTATTTTTATTGTAATCAATTGGGCGTCTCAAACTTATTAAGATCTCAATACTTAGTCTTTTTGTTATCTTAAATGGAAGATCCCAAATTCTCAAAATTTTGTTTATACTATTAGATACTAGTGAGAAGTATTATGGGATAGTTACTTATTTTAGAATGAGCATGCATTAAATTTATCGGAGATGCCGAAAATATGAATACCCTAGGAATAAGTAAGCACTGCTTCAATTGTTTTCAACACTCTAGCCGTCGCCATGTTACAACAATGACAAATTAAACACATCATTGTCAGTTAAGGCGCTGAATATTGCATCGATTACAAAGTTATAATTTGATTATGGTTTTTGTTCTATCAGAAACCCAACTTATTGATATTTCGATTTTTCGTGGGATATGGAAATAAAACAAGGACATATCAAGAAGTCTGCAACTTGTTTAATAATCGTTATCCTAATAACCCCATTAAAAAGTCTACCGTACACAGAACTTGTCGACGTTACGAGGAAACAGGGTCCATAAAATGTTTACCTAAAACCGGACGCCCTAGAACTGCTTCAAGTGATGAAAATAAATTAAACCAACCAGTTAGCTATAAATACCGAAATCTGTCAAGAATCTGTAAGGACTATTTTGAAGGAAAATAAATTAAAGCCGTACAAGATCCATTACACTCAAGAGCTTTTAGAGGATGATCCTGACCGCCGCAACGAATTCGCCGAAATCATGATAGAAAATATCAACCAAAATCCTTATTTTGCGCACAAAATTGTATTCAGTAACGAAGCTACTGTTTGCTTGAACGGTCAAGGTAATAGGCACAATTGCCGAATTTGGTCTAGAGATAACCCCCATTGGATGGAAGAACTATACCCAATATCCTGAGAAAGTTAACGTCTGGGCGAATATTGGGAAACAATATTATCGGACCTTTTTTCATAGAAGGTACATTAACAGGGCTAAAGTATTTGGAGCTCCTTAGAGAAAGTATAGTTCCTGCCATTCAACAAAATAGAAAGATAGGTGAAATCTGGTACCAACATGATGGTGCTCCGCCCTATTATTCAAGAGAAGCCATGCAATTTCTAAGCAACCAATTTCCTGGTAGGCTGATTGGAAGACGTGGAGCGTTAGAATGGCCACCTCGATCCCCTCATATGACTCCACTGGACTTCTTCTTGTGGGGTCATTTGAAGAACCGTGTCTACAGAAATCGTCCAGAGAATTCGAACGGACTCTGCGAAAGATTCCGCATCGAAATTGTACCTATAACACCGAATATGTTGAGCAACACATTGCGAGAATTTTATGATCGACTTGGATACTGTCTGGCAAATAATGGAGCCCACTTTGAGCATTTAATTAAAAGTTAGTGTCGTTAATTATTAATTCTATTGTTAATTAATTAATTAAGATATTGTTGTTTTAGTCCATTGGTTTTTAATCTCCTTCTTACCTTAGCATTATTGTTATTAGTTAAAGTGCAAGGGAAAGTGGCCAATCACAAATAAAAAAATAACCTTTATAACTCAAGTCATTTATTTCAACAAAATAAATGGGACATTCCATTTAAGATAACAAAAAGACTATGTGTAGCGCAAGACTGGGAAATCTGGCAACAGTGCCGATATCATTTTCCAATTCCGCATGCCTAGGAATCCCAAAATGCCGAATTTTGTAATCATAGCTTTAGAGGTTTTGCAGATATTTAAGCGTTTCGGTACTTGTTACTGAAAACGCGGTGTTATCTTATCTGGGCAACTAGTAGAGATACAATTTTGAAAATTTGAGATCTTAATAAGTTTGAGACGCCCAATTGATTGCAATACAAATAAACATGGCATTCTATTTAAGAAAACAAAATGACTACGTGTAGCGCAAAATTAGGAAATCTGGCAATATATATATATATATATATATATATATATATATATATATATATATATATATATATATTCTACAAAATCGCTAAAGTTACGATTACAAAATTCAGCATTTGGGGTTTCGGGGTTTGCAGGATTGGAAAATGATATCGGCACTGTTGCCAGATTTCCTAATTTTGCGCTACACGTAGTCATTTTGTTTTCTTAAATAGAATGCCATGTTTATTTGTATTGCAATCAATTGGGCGTCTCAAACTTATTAAGATCTCAAATTTTCAAAATTGTATCTCTACTAGTTGCCCAGATAAGATAACACCGCGTTTTCAGTAACAAGTACCGAAACGCTTAAATATCTGCAAAACCTCTAAAGCTATGATTACAAAATTCGGCATTTTGGGATTCCTAGGCATGCGGAATTGGAAAATGATATCGGCACTGTTGCCAGATTTCCCAGTCTTGCGCTACACATAGTCTTTTTGTTATCTTAAATGGAATGTCCCATTTATTTTTGTTGAAATAAATGACTTGAGTTATAAAGGTTATTTTTTTATTTGTGATTGGCCACTTTCCCTTGCACTTTAACTAATAACAATAATGCTAAGGTAAGAAGGAGATTAAAAACCAATGGACTAAAACAACAATATCTTAATTAATTAATTAACAATAGAATTAATAATTAACGACACTAACTTTTAATTAAATGCTCAAAGTGGGCTCCATTATTTGCCAGACAGTATCCAAGTCGATCATAAAATTCTCGCAATGTGTTGCTCAACATATTCGGTGTTATAGGTACAATTTCGATGCGGAATCTTTCGCAGAGTCCGTTCGAATTCTCTGGACGATTTCTGTAGACAGGTTCTTCAAATGACCCCACAAGAAGAAGTCCAGTGGAGTCATATGAGGGGATCGAGGTGGCCATTCTAACGCTCCACGTCTTCCAATCAGCCTACCAGGAAATTGGTTGCTTAGAAATTGCATGGCTTCTCTTGAATAATAGGGCGGAGCACCATCATGTTGGTACCAGATTTCACCTATCTTTCTATTTTGTTGAATGGCAGGAACTATACTTTCTCTAAGGAGCTCCAAATACTTTAGCCCTGTTAATGTACCTTCTATGAAAAAAGGTCCGATAATATTGTTTCCCAATATTCCCGCCCAGACGTTAACTTTCTCAGGATATTGGGTATGAAGTTCTTCCATCCAATGGGGGTTATCTCTAGACCAAATTCGGCAATTGTGCCTATTACCTTGACCGTTCAAGCAAACAGTAGCTTCGTTACTGAATACAATTTTGTGCGCAAAATAAGGATTTTGGTTGATATTTTCTATCATGATTTCGGCGAATTCGTTGCGGCGGTCAGGATCATCCTCTAAAAGCTCTTGAGTGTAATGGATCTTGTACGGCTTTAATTTATTTTCCTTCAAAATAGTCCTTACAGATTCTTGACAGATTTCGGTATTTATAGCTAACTGGTTGGTTTAATTTATTTTCATCACTTGAAGCAGTTCTAGGGCGTCCGGTTTTAGGTAAACATTTTATGGACCCTGTTTCCTCGTAACGTCGACAAGTTCTGTGTACGGTAGACTTTTTAATGGGGTTATTAGGATAACGATTATTAAACAAGTTGCAGACTTCTTGATATGTCCTTGTTTTATTTCCATATCCCACGAAAAATCGAAATATCAATAAGTTGGGTTTCTGATAGAACAAAAACCATAATCAAATTATAACTTTGTAATCGATGCAATATTCAGCGCCTTAACTGACAATGATGTGTTTAATTTGTCATTGTTGTAACATGGCGACGGCTAGAGTGTTGAAAACAATTGAAGCAGTGCTTACTTATTCCTAGGGTATTCATATTTTCGGGCATCTCCGATAAATTTAATGCATGCTCATTCTAAAATAAGTAACTATCCCATAATACTTCTCACTAGTATCTAATAGTATAAACAAAATTTTGAGAATTTGGGATCTTCCATTTAAGATAACAAAAAGACTAAGTATTGAGATCTTAATAAGTTTGAGACGCCCAATTGATTACAATAAAAATAAATAGAGCATTCTATTTTAGAAAACAAAATGACTACGTGTAGCGCAAAACTGGGAAATCTGGCAACAGTGCCGATATCATTTTCTAATTCCGCATGTCTAGGAACCCCCAAATGCCGTATTTTGTTATCGTAACTATAGCGGTTTTGCAGATATTCAAGCGTTCCGGTACTTTTTACTGAAAATACGGTGTCGTCATATCTCAGCAACTAGTAGATCTAAAAGTTTGAAAATTTGAGATCTTACTAAGTTTGAGACGCCCAATTGACTGTAATAAAAATAAATAGGGCATTCTATTTAAGAAAACAAAACGACTACGTGTATCGCAAAACTGGAAAATCTGGCAACAGTGCCGATATCATTTTCCAATTCCGCGCGCCCCGAAACCCCCAAATGCCGAATTTTGTAATCGTAACTTTCTCGATTTTGTAGATATTTAAGCGTTCCGGTACTTTTTCCTAACCCTGTATATATATATATATATATATATATATATATATATATATATATATATATATATATATATATATATATATATATATATACATACATACATACATACATACAGGGCGTCCCACGCCGTTTTGACAGTAGAATATCTCAAAAACTGTTTAAATAGCAAGTATGAACTTTGGCAGTTATAAAATTTCGAAACTGATGCTTATATCTACTATAAAGACTTCCGGTTTTTCCGGTCACGTGATTCCAACATAGTTTTTTTAAATGGGACAACCGGTATAACATTACATTTCTTGGTAGACCTTTCAAAAACAAATTCAGCCATAACACACTTGTCACGGTACTTGGCCAAAAAAGTGAGGAGATGCTTCATCTTGCTGCCACCATATTGTTTGCCTTTCATTTAAGGGAATATCTTCAAGTGATTCTGGGAGAACCTTTTGAAGAAAATCCAAATATCTGTCTCCCGTTAACGTTGCTACATAAAAATTGTGACCAATCAACCTACCGTTAAATATACCACACCAAACATTGACACCCCATATTGTCTGGAAATTGGTTTCTCACATCCATTTTGGATTTTCCTGTGACCAGTAATGACAATTATGGCGATTAACAATACTATTATTATGAAATCTACTTTCATCACTCCATAATATTTTTCTAAGGAAATTTGTACAGACATTTCAGTAATAAAATTTAACCGCCTTTCAGGACCTGTGTAGCGACTACACCTTGTGTTAAATGTATTTTATACAGATGATACATATGACTTTTATATACTCTTTGTATTGAACTTCTACTTATTCCTATTTCTTGTTCAAGGAACCGTATTGAGGTATGTGGATTTACTTGCAGATAAACCAAAATATTAATAACATAGTAATCCGGTCTTTCGGCGCGGAACTCGATTTTTACCGCTTGAAAAAGAACCATCTCTTAGCTTTGGTTCCACAGACGGAAAAGTATTTTTACTTGGAGTTATTCTATTAGGAAAACGATTTCTGTACAAATCTTGAGTAAGATCTCTATTTTTTCCACATTCTCCATACATAAGTAGCATATCAACATATTCGTCGTAAGTAAAAAGTGAAGGCATTATTTATTAATTATTTCGGTGTTTTTACAAAATTATAACTAATAATTAATGATAGTTCTTCATCAAACTTCACTTAATAACGAATAACAAACCGCGTTACTACAATATTTATTTTTTTTCTTAGCCATTTGGATTCACCATTAACCACAATAAAAAAGGCTATTATGTTTTTAAACTATGATAATGGTTACATGGTTATTTTTGAGATGTATTACAAAAAAAAAATTAAGTAGGCGTCAAGTGAGTGTTCGTAATTGCAGATATTTATGTTTGATTTTCTAGATATTGGAGTGCAAAAACTTAACTTTAATAAATTTAATAGATTTCATAACAATGGTATTGTTAAACGCCGTAATTGGCATTGCTGGTCACAGGAAAATCCAAAATGGATGCGAGAAACCAATTTCCAGACAATATGGTGTTTGGTGTGGTTTATTTAACGGTAGGTTGATTGGTCCTTATTTTTATGAGGGAACGTTAACGGGTGAAAGATTTTCTTCAATCTGTTCTTCCAGAATTACTTGAAGATATTCCCTTAAATGAAAGGCAAACAATGTGGTGGCAGCAAGATGGACCATCTCCTCACTTTTTTGGCCAAGTACAAGTGTGTTATAGTTGAAATTGCCTACCAAAAAATGTAATGTTATACGAGCTGCCCCATTTAAAACAATTATGTTGGAGTTACGTGAACGGAAATGAGGGAAAAACCGGAAGTCTTTTTTTGGTAGATATAAGCATCAGTTTCGAAAGTTTGTAACTGTAATTTCATACTTGTCATTTGAACAGTTTTCGAGATATTGGACTGTCAAAACGTCGTAGGACACCCTATATATATATATATATATATATATATATATTGCGTTAATATTAATTTATATTTTATACTTATATTGAGTTAACAATCGCATGTACTAATATTTGTACCAATATTTATATTGCCCAACTAACTTTAAACAGTCGCATGTAAAGACTCATCAAAGGGGATAGGGTTCAAATTTAGAAGAGACTTTAAATTTATATGATAAAGTAAATTATTAGTTTGTTGATTTATACTATGATTTTGAATGTTTATAATTATAGGTAATGTGATTAATACACATTGAGTTATCGTCCATTTATATTTTATTATATCCAAATTATTCAAAGAAATAGAATTATAATTTATAAATTGCATCGATATATGTGCAACTCCCTGTACATAACAAAAAATCTTCAAATGTATAACTGGGCATGCGCTGTGAATACGCATTCATATAACCTTTCATTACAAGCAAAAAGAAAATACACCATATACATGTAAGTACAAATATGTTTGAATTTAGTAAATATTATAATAACCATTTAATTTTAGCTCAATTAATATTCCCTTTGGACATGCATACAAGTTGTCGCACATCATGTTTGTTACAAAATATGGAAATTATGAACACACCAATGAAATTATCAATGTCAACAATAACGTACATAAAGTTATAACACTCACATAAAATGGCCTCCTTATCTTCTTCCCGCTGATGTAGTTGACCGTAGAAAACAGCTCCTTCGAAATCCAAATCTGCTTCTTGAACATCCAAATTTGCTTCTCTCTTAATGCTTATACGTTTACGTAAGTTTCACTAATATTTCTTCATATTGATAAATCTTTATTTTCAGGATCATCACACTTTATTATTTTTATTTCAAAATAATTTTTGAAATGCATCAGTAGTTTGAAGGTTATTTAAAATAAACACGCTTCCAATAAATAAAATATATAATAATAGAAACACAATTAACAAAGTCCATACCAAACGTAAACAAATACTTAAAAACAATGTCGAATCTCCGGAAATACTTTCACTCGCTGTCGATAACAACCGATTTTTATTTAAAAGGTAAACTAACCTTAGTTTAATAATTTACCGACAAATGAATATCACTTGTTTTTAAACACTGCCGATACTAAAACCGCACTTAACTTTTATCGAAAGTGACGTTATTTTGTTTAAAATATTTTCAAGAAAAAAATTGGCAACAGCTTGTTTAGCAGGTTGTTGGAACAGAGAAAAACTGAGAGAGCTACTAATCCTTCAGCACTTCTATTTATATGCAAATCGTTAGAAACCAAAATCCTCAATTGTTATCAACAACTATATCAAATTTTTCCTCAATTCTGATTGGCTAATGCTTTTCTTAAATTACAATTTAATTTCAAAAGCTCATAACTTTTGAACCCCTAAACCTATCTTAAAAATAACAACATTTTCGGAATCCCCACAATTTTTCCTACAAATTAAGTCCTTCCACGAAGTAATTCCTCCAATTATTACCCATGTTGATTTTTACATTGATTTATTGATTTTAAACTAATTTTATGCACTTTACAGGCCTGGAATTGATTTCCACATGAATATGGGATGCTACTACATATAAATACACATCCTTTAAATGCCTACGGCCAATTTGAAAGGAAAATTATTTGAAATTTTCATACACCCTTAAAAACTAAATTTGGTAAAATAGTCACTAATATAGTGAATTGTGACTTGAAATTGAGGCTATTTTACTATTTTTACCTCTAATAATTTATTTTGATCAAATTGTCCCAATCTATAACAACTTTTACATAATTTTTATGCGAGGAAATAACATAACCTCAAATTAATACAATAATTTTTAATGTATAATTTTACACTTTTAAGCACTTGTTAATGTTAATTAATTAATCACAATTATTTCAGAACTGCTGGCTTGTTTATGTTTTATTGTTAATCACCAATGTATTTATACTGTTTTTATGTAATTTTAGCACTTATATTTCGTTTTTCGCACTAACACGAACGTTTTCATAATTCTTGGCTGCGTACATTGAAATTGTGACATTGATATATGCCTACTACTAGTTTTAACATCATGTTCGTTATCTACAGCCTGTACCTCATGTCTTTAGGGAACATTATGCTTAAATAAACCTACTAACTAAATTGAAATTGATTTAATGCATTACGATAACTAACATACCCTATACTTATGTGTAATATGTTGTCGATTATAATTATTTTAACATTTTATTATGAATTATTTAAATTTACATCCATCTCAATGTTAATCAATCATCTCTATCTAATATTATATATAACGAAATGTACCATTTGTACAAATTAATGAAATTACTTGCTATGTGAATTACATAGCTATACTAATGTAATTTATGATCATCTCAATATATGTGTATATACTAAATGACATAGAAAGAAAAGTTTCTTTAATTGAATCACGATGCTTCGAGTGCGAAGACGCCAAAATTTTTGTGAGTTAAGCGAGTTTGATAGGGGTCGAATTGTAGGCTTAGGAGAGGATGGTGCGTCTATAAGAGCTATAGCCGATAGAACTCAACGGAGTTTAAACTCTGTGGCAGTCTGTCTTCGGGCATGGAACCAAGAGGGTATTGGATCTACGGGGCCGCTTCTCGTCTACACGGGCGATTTCGGACCAGTGGTTTACAGAACATGGAAGGTCGATTGGGACGCGAACTGTTTATCGCCGGATAAGAACCTTTGGACTCTTTTCATACCGTTCCCATTTTGTGTTACCACTTACTCCTTGGCACCGACGTGATCGTCTAGTGCAGTGTAGAGAACGGGCAAATTGGGACTAAGAATGGAACTCTACTGTCTTCAGTGATGAGTCCAGATTTTGTTTAAGCATGCATGACGGTCGTGCAAGGGTGAGACGACGGCGTGATGAAAGACAAGACCCCCAATTTTCTGTGGAAAGGCATGTGCACCGCACAGTTGGATTTATGGTGTGGGGGGCTATTGCTATTGGAAGTAAGTCACCTTTGGTCTTCATTAGAGGTAAGATGACCGCAGCGCGCTACGTCCAGGACATTGTAGAACCCCATATTGCACCTTATGTTCAGACCATCCTAAACAGCACATTCCAACAAGACAACGCACGACCTCATGTTGCTAGGGCTTCTTTAGCTCAGTCAAGTTACTTTGTTGCCTTGGCCACCGAGATCTCCCGATCTTTCACCCATCTAGCACGTCTGAGATATTATGGAAGAAGATTACTCAATTTATCCCACCCCCCACAAACTCTAGTGGCTCTGCAGCATGAGTTACAGATAGCACGAGATGAGATACCTTAGGAGGAAATCGATCACTTCATTTTAGGTATGCCCAGATGTGTTTATGAGTGCATGAGACATCGTGGTGGCGCAACACATTATTAAGTTTTTTAAAAAAAGTTAACAGTTTAATTTTTATCAAATTTTGATCGTTTACTAGTGTAACTCGAATACACTTATACCAAAAATTGTTAAAATAAATTGATTATTACTGGGTGTTCTTTTTTCTATGTCACCTAGTATATACTACATGCAATACGTTTCAAATGAAATGCACCACTTAGAAATAATAATGCCATGATTTTGAAATTTTTTCAAAATAAAGCTTCAGTATCATATAGAAAACGATGGAAGTTTCAATGAACAAGAACAAGTCATTATGTACTTTGCACCACTGTTAACATCAATTATCAACAATTTTTATTTATACATTTTAAGAAATCTAGTCGCTTAGTGTCCATTCCTTGTTGTTTAAGTGACACATTTATTCTGAAAAAATGCCCCCAGTAAGACAACGACGAAACTTTGCCCAAGTTTCAGATTTTGATAGGGGTAGAATTATCGCATGAAAGAAGCAGGTTTGTCATTTCGGGAAATCGGCAGAAGACTTAATCGAGGCCACACCACGGTGGCCCACATTTGGTCTTATTGGTCTGAAGAAGGCATACAACGATCTCATCACAGTGGAAGACCACCACGCAGTACCAATGAAGAACGACTTCCTAGGCGGATGGCCACAAGAGATCGGTTTCAGTCAACAAGGTCTGTTGCGGTGAACTGGACAGGAGCTATTGGTCGTCACCTATCAATGTCAACAATCTACAGGAGAATTAAGTCTTTTGGATTACATTCGTATCGTCCGTACCGACGACCCCAGTCAACTCAAGAGCATAAGACTACTAGATTGGTATGGTGTCAAGAGCGGCGGGACTGGGCCCTTCAATGGAATAACATCGTCTTCAGCGACGAATCGCGTGTTTGTGGCGAAACGATGGTCGTCAGAAAGCTTCGATGAGAACGTCGAAATTTAGAGTTTGTTGAAAGACGACCCACAGACTTAATACCTGGAGTCATGGTGTGGGGCGCCATACGTGTTGGTGGAAGATCTCCTCTTGTGCTCATTCTAGACACACTAAGTGCTCAGCGTTACATTGATAATGTTTTGGAGTCATTGGTAGTACCGTTAATGCAGACGTTGCCAAATGCTATTTTACGACAAGATAATGCTAGACCACATACCGCACATGTTACTAGAAGGTTTCTGGATCAATCGTAGCTACCAGTATTGCCGTGGCCTACGCGATCGCCAGATCTTTCGCCTATTGAACATGTATGGGATATGATGGGTCGAAGACTAAACCAACTACCAAGGCCCCCAAGCAACTTGGATGAATTGCGACACCATCTCCAGGTAGCATGGGATGAAATGGCTCAGGATGGTATAGACCATCTCATAGAGAGCATGTCTCGGAGAGTGAACGCTTGCATTTCTGTGCGTGGCCATGCTACACACTATTAACATTTTCTTGTTAACTGTTAATATTTTGCCTTCAAAATATAATCATCTTATACATGTTAATAAAGCATTATTTTGCCATACTTTCAAGATCATAGCATTATTATTTCTAAGTGGTGCATTTCATTTGAAACGTAGTGTATATATGTATATATATATATATATATATCTGTGTGTGTGTGTGTGTATGTATTCTGTAAGAAATCTAAGTTTCATTACGGTTATGCATTGGAAAATTTGCACGCATAATAGAAAGGTTCATTATTCGTGTGTTACGTATATGGAAAAAAAATACATATTAAATTATACTCAATGTAACGGTTTTTTAATAGACTTAGGAAATTATAGGCTCGCCTAACGTCTCACCAATAAATTTTTGCTTTCCCCAGTATAAAGTGATTCACCATGCTAATAATGTAAAATAATTAGTTATTATTACCTAGCAGGTCTAAAACCTCCCTCAACGCGAATGCGTTGTATAATTTGAAACCTTGAAATCAACTATTTTCCACAAAATCAAAATTAAACCAAATATTTTCTCATATAATGCGTCTAAAAACTCTGCCGGAGGTCAACACATTGTATGAGAATTGATCAAAGTGCTTACTGGGCGGAAAACACTTTGTTTTTATTGCACGTGGTAAGGAAATTTGACGATCTTATGGTTTGAGAGAGATATAACCAAATTATCAATGTTTTAGTACGAAGCAGATTATTAGGCACACTATAAATTAAAACTTTGGATTTATTTCCCTTACTACCCTTATAAAAATTATACTATATAATGGTTTGATTTTTCCTTAAAAATCGAAGTAAACCCATAGGTTTTACTCTACTAAAACCAAAATAGTGTATACTTTAGTCATTGCCTGTAGAAACTATAGTAGTCATTTTGCTTATACAAATAAAATAGAGGCGTTTTTTTCCTTTATAGTGCGTCAAAAACCATTCTAACTTTAAAATATTCCGTAACGTAGTTATGATCTGTTTAAAACAGGAGATAAACTATACCCCCCCCCCCTCACCAAATTTGAAAACGTTAATATAATTGTGTTATTAAACGGTTAAACCAGTATTAGATGTAGATTACGTTTAACAGGTCACGTTTATCTGACGGTTTATCCGACTTCAAATATTTTAGCACATTGTTGCAAATTCAGCTTCAAATCTTTAACTTGTTCTAACCAATATTCTTGCAATATCGAACGCAAAAATGCCATTCAGGTAAAATATCAATGTGACCATTATTACTTATATGATAGTAGCGGTCAGGTAATCACAATTTAAATATTTAGGTTGATATTTAGTGTCTTATATTACCAAAATTGTATTTTGCGTAACTTTAGTATCGTACTTCCAATACATTAATGTGCGCTATTCAAAATTGAACTAATCATCAGAGTTAAAAACATGGCCCTGTGATAAAAGAGACGTCTTTGGTTTAAAGCTTATATACTAAATAAATGTTCATAATAATGTGCGTATGTGTGTACTTAGAGCCAATCATCTAGGTTTCCGCTTAAATTACGCCATATTTATAACCTAAAAGCCTATTTTTTGAGCTAACATGTAGACGCTATACAAAAGCATTACTGATACTTCGTAGATATGAAAAACTCGTTGAAGGTTAGTTAGACTACCTATTGATAGTAAGCTACAAATTAGGCTAATACGCATTAGTGTAACCTGGCCACACAAGTCCGTTTCGTACCAAAATATCGATAATTGGACTGTACAGCACATCTGTTAAAAGCAACTTTACGTGCCGTAGACAAGGAATTGTCTCGTATGGATAAGTTCGGCATAAAATTTTATCGATTACTTATTAATATTTGTGTATCGTATATAGGGTATAAAAAAACATCATCTTTCCGTAAATATTGTTTTTATTATTTCGGTTATGGATAAAAGGAAGTGGAATTGTTCATGAGGGTAAAATTTGTTTTCATTGCTAAAATAGGGTTTTAAACACATGTAATTCTAAAGTTTTTGTCGTCATTTTGAAGATTATTTATGTCAAGAATTCCCGTCACATGAGCTTATTGAGTAGGTATGATGTTGTGGATTTGGTAGCGAGTTTCTCTTGATACAGCCTATTTAATATTGCACAAATTTCATAATGAGTAACAATGTTCATGTAAAAATTGTTGAGGATGTAATTAGGTAAACGGATTCTGGCTATGAGAAGTGTCTAGATGTATACGCACTGTCTCCAAGATAAGGATTCTCACTATGGAGATCTCAAAAATGGTAATAGATACTCCGGTTAAATGGGAAAAAAGTTGTGTAATTAGGGCACTAATAAAATGACACAAAAAATGAATGGCGTGATTTTTGGTTTTTGAGATATTTGAAAAAATTTGAATTTTTGAAATTTCTATTTTATTTTTTTCTGGGGTTATTATAAATGCTACAGCAAAAATACAAACACTTCTTCATGGCAACTTGTTGTGGGCTTTAACATGGCATAGTCAGTTTTTAATGGGACGTTTCCTATTTTTATAGCTATCATCAACTATTTTTTTAAATACGGTCCTGATATTTTTAAAACTGATTTTGAAAGGTTTTTTTATTACAAATTCAGTATTGAATCCCTTTTGATGGTCTGATCGCGTTTTGAACCTTTTATGGATCATCATCACGAAGTTTTTGAAATCAGACTTGCATTTTCAAAAAAGTTTATTTAGTTAACTTTCATTTGTGTTTAATATTTTACAAAATAGGGACAAGTACTAAAATAAAATATTGTTAATTATGCAACTTAACATAAAAAACAAAATGCTTGTAATATTAACATTAAAGTTACCTATTTAAATGATCATTATCAAACACTGCTAGGCTGATAAAGAGTTTTTCATGAATCTCCAAAGATAAATAATATCTGCGACATCACAACAAAAAAAGAATAAATAAAAATAGGCGGATTTGAAAAAAATAAAAATAGACGGCTTTGAAGTAATTCAGTATATGTCATAATTTTGTATTGTACAGGGTGTCCCAACGATAGAGTAAAGTAAGTTTATGCTTAACTAGAATTATTTGTGTAAATATTGTATGGACCATGGGGTAGAGGTAAGAAGTGTGCATTTTTTTAAAATATTGGAAGTTATACAGGGTGCGCCAGAAAAGCAGGACGTGAAAAAGTATGATTTTTTTATATAGAACACCCCGTATTTGATTTTAGTTTTTAATTCTACGTGTCCATACAAACATATTTTGTCATACAAAAGATTGGCTGAAAGTTTTTAGTTCTTGAGATATTCGCGTTTAAAGATTATTATGGTCATTTTCGTGGGGTTGATGAATGGGCAATTGTTCCGTTATTTCACAATATTTCGTGTGAAAAATGAGTGATATTATACTAACGTTTAGACCGAGTAGTATTTCTAATTTTCTCAACAGGGTGTTTGTTATAACCATTCAAATTTGAAAATTCTCAAATTAAAAAATCAGTTTTTTAATTGCACACCCTATATATTTTTATTTCATTTTATTCGGGATTAAAAAATCTATCATTTTTGTCAAATATATCCTATATCTATCTTTGATAGTTTTCGAGGAATTTCGATTTTTCTCACTAGCTACGTTACATACGATACTATAACATTATTGTGGATCGTGGTAGCCATGGAAAACAATTGTGACGAAATAAAACAAACCACCTAAGCGAGACTATTAACAGTTTTTATTAATGAGAAACAGTAATTCAATAATTATTCAACATTGCGTTTTAGTAAATGCTCAAATAGACGGCCTTCTTGCTGAATACACATATTGAGCCTTTTTCTCATGTTCTGTCTCACTTCGGATAACATAAGAGGGGTCACTGTGCGACAAGCTTCGCGAATTCTATTTTTCATGTCCTCTCTTGTTGTAGGTTTAATAATATACACCCGATCTTTTATGTATCCCCATAGGAAAAAATGCAGCGGAAATAAATCGCATGACCTGGGTGGCCATAATATAAAGCCATTACGTCCTATCCATTTCTCCGGGTATTGCTGGTTCAAGAATTCCCTTACGTCCCGATAAAAATGTGGAGGTGCACCATCCTGTTGCAACCACATATTTAGTCGTCCTTCTAAATTGATATCCTCAAGTAACACAGGCAATTCTTCACGTAAGAAATGCAAATAGCTGCGGCCCGTTAATGGATCATCAAAAAAATAGGGACCGATAATTTGGTCATTAAGTATACCACACCACACATTTAGTGACCAATGATTTTGGTTTTGAACTTCTCGTAGCCAAAATGGATTATCGATGGCGTAATAGTGCGTATTATGCCGATTTACAGCCCCATTGATTTTAAACGTCGCCTCATCGGAAAACATTATGGAGCACAAAAAGTTGTTATTTAATTGCAGCCGTTGATTAATGATATTGCATAATTCAATTCGTCTTGCAAAATCCTCTTCTCGCAATTCTTGATGAAGCTCAATGTGATAGGGATAGTACTTATACTTCAGCGTTGTTCGATTCACGTTTGATTTGGAGGTATCACATATTGTCGCTAATGTTCTAGAACTCACTTGGGGATTTTCTTGAATATTTAATAATATTTCAAGTTCTTTTTCTTCATTAGCTGCCCGTTTATTAACAACTTTACGTTTGAAGTATTTAACACTACCGCTAGAATCAAATCAATCCATCAAATTTTCCAAGCCAACAGTAGTAGGTATTCGACGTTCAGGATATTTAATTTTGTAGATTCGTTGTGCCAATAAAGGGTTTTTTTCAGCCTCGCCCAACACGTATATCATATCAATTAATTCATTTATCGAATAATCCATAATTGATACAAGAATTGATAACAAGTTAAATGCGAAAACGACAAATTTAATATGTGTTTATTTTGACAAGTAGGAAACCTTTGTATCTTAGTAACGCAATTATTATTTTCCATGGCTACAAGATCCATGCAATGCAATGTTATCGAAAATAAAGTAGCTAGTGTTAAAAAATCGAAATTCCTCGAAAACTATCAAAATAGATATAGGATATATTTAACAAAATGATAGATTTTTAATCCCGAATAAAATGAAATAAAATATATAGGGTGTGCAATTAAAAAACTGATTTTTTTAATTTGAGAATTTTCAAATTTGAATGGTTATAACAAACACCCTGTTGAGAAAATTAGAAATACTACTCGGTCTAAACGTTAGTATAATATCACTCATTTTCACACGAAATATCAATTTTTTATTGTGAAATAACGGAACAATTGCCCATTCATCAACCCCACGAAAATGACCATAATAATCTTTAAACGCGAATATCTCAAGAACTAAAACTTTCAGCGAATCTTTTGTATGACAAAATATGTTTGTATGGACACGTAGAATTAAAAACTAAAATCAAATACGGGGTATTCTATTTTAAAAAATCATACTTTTTCACGTCCTGCTTTTCTGGCGCACCCTGTATAACTTCCAATATTTTAAAAAAATGCACACTTCTTACCTCTACCCCATGGTCCATACAATATTTACACAAATAATTCTAGTTAAGCATAAACTTACTTTACTCTATCGTTGGGACACCCTGTACAATTTTTATTAGGTGGTACTAGTATTTAACTCTGAATTAGTTAATTTGTTGTAATTATTGTCAAAAAAGTATGGCGTAATTTTCAAATGTAGAGAAATATGATATGCTATCGTGTTACATACTATGTCAACGAAATTCCAAAGAAGCGGAGCGAATGTGTTTAAACAAATATCCAGCCCCATAAAACCACATTTACTAACTCGTCAGTCAATTTAAGAGAGCATGGTGGATTTAAAAAGCCTGTAAATTCCCGTAAAAAACTTTGCAATGAAGTGTTTAATTAGCAGTTACGAAAAATCCAGAAAGTTCTACACGACGCATTGAACAAACAATTAGAGGTCCATTCTACTGCTCATTTTATTTTACAACAGAAATACGTCCATTTAAATTTAAAATTTGTCAGGGACTTCGACCCGGGGATTCAGCGAAGCGCAGACAGTTTTGTGAAGGGTTATACCAGGCAATATGCAGATAATGATCAATTTCCATATAAAATCATTTGGTCGCATGAAAGTTAGGTGACAAACAATGGAATTTTCAACAGAAGAAATGTTCACTATTGCGAGTTTATAAAGTGCGCAGACACCAACACCATTTCGGTTTTAACATGTGGGCTGCAATATTCGGAATGAGAATAATAAGTCCATTTTTCTATAACGGATTTTTAAATTTTGAACGCTACCAAATTTTATTAGAAAATGAGTTAGAAGCAGCTTTAGCTGATTTAGCTCAAGCTGATATTGAAGATTATTGGTTTTTACAAGACGGTGCTCCGGCACATAATTCCAGAGCCGTCCAGGAAGTAAGCAAGGTTTCCAGCAAAATGGATTGGAACATATTCGAGAGTAAGATGGCAAGCGATATCCCCCGATATAACACCTCTTGACTTTTTTCTCTGGGGATATGTCAAAAATTGAAAATGACAATCAATTGCAGAACTTATTTCTCGAAGCATTTGAAAGTATTACTCCTCAAATATTTCGTAATGTTTTGAATTCAGCTGTAAAACGGAATTATTTTCGTTTGGAGAATAATGGAAAACTTTTTGAACAACTATTTATAAGACTTATAAGTAAGTAATTTTTATTTTAATTTGCACTAAAAACCAAAAACCAAATTTCCTTTTACCATCAAATTGTTTGTTGATATTAACTTTTAATATTAAGAAACATTATAATGGTGTGTGTAATAGTCATACGGGAAAGTTACTGCATCAACTTCTTGAAAATGCGGGTCTGTATTCAAACATTTCGTGATGATGGTCCATAAAAGGCTCAAAACGCGATTAGACCATCAAATGTGATACATTGCTGTATTTGTACTAAAAAAACCTTTCAAAAATCAGTTTTCAAAATATCAGGACCGTATTAAAAAAAAAAAGTTAATGATGGCTATAAAAATAGGAAACGTCCGATTGAAAAACTGACCATGCCATGTTAAATCCCGTAACAAGTTGCCATAAAAAACTGTTTGTATTTTTGCTCTAGCACTTATAATAACGCCAGAAAAAAATAAAATGGACATTTGAAAAGTTCAAATTTGTTCAATTACCTCAAAAACGAAAAAATCATACCATCGTTTTTTTGTGTCATTTTATCGGTCCCCTAATTACACAACTTTTTCCCATTTAACGGGAGTTGTATCTATGCATTTCCGAGAATAGTGAGAATCCTTACCTTGGCATACAGTGTATACATATTGAAAATTTTATTGGTGGATAGTTAGATATGACACGACTAACTTATAGGGTGAGGTTAAGAGAGCTTTTTTGTGTGAGTACTGTGGTAGAGTTAGAGTCATGATTATGATGTAGCAAGTGGATACATGGAGATCGCAACAATACCTCAGAGTATCCCGGAGGCTAACTGAAGATACTGTTTAGAGATTTATCTTTTCTCTGAAGGTGGATTTACGTTAATTGTTCAATCATCCCTTCAGAACTTTTTGTGTTTTTGTTTGGTTAGTTAGTTAGAACGTTTTTGTTTCCATCGAAAAGGGCAAGTGTTTGGTATGAGTACCTTCTTATGCCGTGGAATAATTTATGCTTTGAGTGGCTTTGTATATGAACGTGTTTTGGGGATTTTGATTATTAAAAATCTCGTGCCGCCTCTTTGTTAATATTAAGTGACACCGCGTATAGTACACTATGTACTAGTGGCTGTTTTAACAATAAACAACCGTTGCCTGTATATAAAATTTGATAACGTAATTTGTATATAAGCATTTATGTGTAGCTAAGTAGTGGAGTTTGTGTAATGAAACCAGGATATTCAGTAAATGAAGGACACCTGGATTAGGATTAAATATAACATAAGGAGTACCGTTCCAGTGTCCTGTTACCCTACTTAGGTAATCAAGTTGTGTTTATTTTATTTAATTTTGGATATTTAATTATTTTGAAACAGGTGGAAAGAGGTCGTGTTCTATAATTCGAACGAACGTCCTTCATACGGCTTAAAGTATTTCACCGATAAGAGAGATTTTATGTACGGAAGCGTTTTTCTTCCTGGCTTTTGATTTTTTCTTGTATTCGTATTTACGCGATACATTTGGTGAGTTTAGATTGTAAACGTATATGGTTCTAACGGTTATAACGATAATCAGAATTAAGGTACATGATTATTAAGTTTCATTGTACCAATGTCACAATTATATTGATCTTGAAAGGTTCAATAAAATTTATATTACAACTTCATGTATACATTTTATATTTAAACCGACTGTTCAGGATTATTTCAATTGTAATATATTGGTTTTATTGGAACTTATAAGCGTATTATTCCGATAGTGAATGTAATTTTATGTTTCCCGCCCAACTCACAATAGAAACATTACTTAACGATTCAGGAAATTTAAGTAAACTAAAACACAGTAAATAAGTTTGATGACCTTTACGTATCGGAGGCAATTGACCTCAC